>OZ026829.1:7186281-7634627 GCA_964023185.1 Macaria liturata
TGTCTATATTCTCAGGAACTGCAACGCGCCGACCTGGACCTTTGGCACGGCAGCGAGAACTTCAAACAGAAGCCGACCTCGTTCGGCGGCGAGATAGTGAAGAGCCAGCCGCCCGCCGTCACAGAGCTCGCCTCGTCCGTGCGGGACGCACTCAGCCTCGACGACGAGCGCTCGCCTGAACCCTCCGACCTCGAGAAGGTATCACACTAGTATAGAAACTCAGTCACTCAGTCTCTGAAGAACCCTCCCACCTCGAGAAGGTATCATAGAAATAGCATAGGCATAGGAAAAGCTTCCACCCTCAAATGCACGCACGGTGACGATAGACTGCGATAATCCAAGCCAGTTCCATTCTAATAGAGAATTAGATTAGAATGACATTGTTTGTTTTCTATTGTGTATTCTTTTTCTTTAGTGTGTTCTATCTATGTTATTTGAGGCAACCTAGTAGTTCAATGTAAACTAATAATCTTGTGTAAGAATTATTGATTTATTATTGTTTCCAAATTTATTTAGTATAAACATTTTGACGAAGCCAGTTTGATATGTGATTCCCCATAATTTTATTAATTAAGGTTGTGAATGTAACATGACACGTTGGCAATAAATGATTTCATTTCATTTCTGTGTTAATACTCCATCTAAACCGATCCCACTATGTGCAGGAGACGTCGATCCCGCCGCCCGCGCCGGACGCCACGTACGTGTCGTGGCCGTGCGGGCTGTTCCCCGCGGCGGTGGGGCGCAACGTGCGCGCCTCGCATCTCTCGCGCGTCAAGGCCAAGTTCCGCTTCCTCGGCAAGTTCATGGCCAAGGCTGTTATGGATAGCAGGATGGTGAGTGCATTGATTTATCTCTTTTTTTAAATTTGGGATAGGTTTACGTTTGACTACAGCCTGCCTGATGTTAAGCATTGCTGCAGCCTAGGGTATACCTAGAAGATACCTATTATTAACTCTAGATTACCTATTATCTCTTAGTTCGTTTGCTGTGCTGTGTCTACATCATTACCTATCATCGTACCTTTGTAACTTACTAGTTTTACATTATATTTTAGTGACTGCACCTCGACTGCAACTCGACTGCACCCCAGATCATCATAATATATGCATATTCATTTATTTGTAACAAAGTTATAAGTCATGGCTCACAATATACATTTATCATTTGATTTAAGGTACCTAATTAATTCATTCAATGCAAGCAACAGTTTAACATAATTCAATACAGCTAACGAAATGCCTCAGCACAGGCTGACAAAGATTTCCAGTCACTGTTCAGAATGATGTACTGGCTCTGCCCTCGCACATTTCTCTTTCAATTCAATGACTTATTGGTATGATTCCTTACTAACGTAGCTCCTGTGTGGTTCAGGTGGACATCCCCCTATCGGTGTCGATGTACCGCTGGCTGGTGGGCGAGCAGCGCTGGCTCTCTCTGTCGGACGTGCGGCACGTGGCGCCCGAGCTGTGGCGCTCGCTGTGCCGCCTGCGCCGCGTGGCCGAGCGCGCGCGCAAGCTGCACGCAGACACCCGCCACACGCCCGACCAGCGCACGCAGATGGTAACTTACTATACTAATTCTAGTCAATTTTGGTGACGAGAGTTTTCAAAACCGCCCAAACGGCTTCTGACATGGCTTGATAATTGCAATACTGTGCCATACAGACCTTTTTTACGTGAAGAATGCATTTGCGCATCCGCGCACTCTCCTCGGGAGAGGAAGCGGGTATGTCGGGCTCGGAGCTAATGAGACTCCACAACCGACTAAAATCTACCACGATGTCCTTTCGTCTTGGCAAGAACAGGTATCGCGAGCAAGCGAGCAATATTCCTCCGCAAAGACCCAATTCACGTGACAGATAGACCTACTTACTTTTCAACGTTGTTAGAGCACCGAAAGAGCCGTGATTTAAATGCCACTGTTTTTATTTGATGGTCTCTCCTCAAACGACTGACTGCGACGGCAGTTGCTTAATTGATTTTGCGGACGGATACCACTTAATTGAAACCTCAAGCATATCGTACCAAGTCATTTGTGTGTGTTGTTATATGAGATGTGTTGTGTGTGTGCAGATCAGCGGGCTGGAGCTGGACGGGTGCCCCATCGAGGAGCTGGGGCTGGACTTCATCCTGCCGGGCGACGGCTGCACGGAGCTGCGGCGCGGCGGCCGCGACCTGCCCGTCACCGCGCACAACCTGCACAACTACATCGACCTCGTCACGCACTGGCTGCTCTTGGAAGGTACACACGCATCATCTATCTAACAGTAACAATCCTCAGACATGTCGGTTTCCACATGATGCTTTCTTCCTCCGCTAAGCAAGTGCAAATCAACACTGGCCTCAACTAAGCATGTGCTGGATTCAAGTCTCAAGTTCACTGATCTTTGGGTAAGACTGCCTTTATGTAAGCTTTTAAATTACGATTTTTTTGCCTTTGGTAATAGGTTGTGTTAGAAAAACTAATTTGATACAAAATTCCTAAGAAATGGTGTGAAATAGATGATTTCGTAATAGAAAACTAAGGACATGTGTATAAATTCTTATACCCACTAGATGTTCCTTGGCTTGAGTAATACATACATACATAAGATTCTTACATTTTACTTTCCCTTTCCAGGTGTTACCAAACAAATGGAAGCGTTCAGAGAAGGCTTTGAATCAGTATTCCCCCTCAACAATCTCAAAATATTCTACCCTGAGGAGTTGGAGCAAGTATTTTGTGGAAGCTCCTCAGGTAAGTCACTATTTATTTTTAATCCGTGAAAGAATAAAGGAAGTCGGTTGTAAACAAACATTTGTATGAAAAACACAAAAGTGAGAAGCTGTGAGAAAAGTATATGATGAGTTGGACCGAATGGTCCTATATTGAACCAGCAGACGCAGCATGGCACGCGCGATAGCTATCTACCGCGGCGCGATAAAATTTTAAGCTAACTTCATATTTTGTCTTGTAGCGAGCATAGGTCGACCGCGCGATACAAATAAACCCGTAGACAAATTTCAAACCACGCGATAAAATAGTATCGCCATAATATTGAATACAAAGTATTTTATATATGACAACACTAAATCGATAAATAGTAATGTCCTATTTTTGACGTTTTTTGCTCGTTTTGGCTGTCAAAAAAGAAAGAGAGGCTAGAAATTTCCTTGTCTTGGTCAAAGACGTCAGTTGCCAGTTGTCAAAAATTTTCAATATTTTTTCAGCGACAACCCTTTTTTTAATATAATATGAAAAGTTCCTATGAAACTAAAAAAGTAGTATTATAATACAAAAGCTCTAATTTTTTTTAAAGTGTTTTAAATTATTATATAGATTTATTCCTTTCGATTTTATTTGAAAAACATTTACTTAGATTTCGACAAGGAGGTCAAGTTCAAAAATAGTCAAATCAAATAACCTTTCTAATATCATTGTATTCAACATAGTCTTCATTCTTAGGTTTATTCCTTAGCTGAGTCTCGTAATTTGATAATTTGTACACTAAAAACAATTAATTTATTCCACAAACTTTTTATCTAGATATTCGCGATCGTCGATAAGTTTAAGCTAAAGAACTGTCAAAAGGCGATAATTTATCTTCAAACTCGACCGCCATCTTGTAGCCATGCTCGCACAGTAGATTCCATGTCGCGGCCTACAATAAAATGACAGGTCGATTACAGAATTTATCTATGTTGAGTAAACCCATGCTCGCAGCGGCCAGTATCGCGGGAAGATAGATAAAAATGTAGGATAAAATCGTTGTCGCGGTCGCCATGCTCCCCGTGCTGGTTTTAACATATTATAATAACAATTTGGTATACATTAGTAGATCATCTTTAAATACCTACTATTGGGAACATGGTTGTATATATAGTTAGAATCATCCATAATATATGATGTATTTATTTACGTAGTGGTAGAAGTACTAGTAGTCTCTAACACATGTGTTGGCACAGGCGGTCGCGAGCAGCGCTGGGAGGCGCGCATGCTGGCGGAGTGCATCCGGCCCGACCACGGGTACACGGGCGAGTCGCGCGCCATCCGCATGCTGGTGGACATCCTCGCCTCCTACTCGCGCGACGAGCAGCGCCTCTTCCTGCAGTTCGTCACCGGCAGCCCGCGCCTGCCCACCGGAGGTCACACATATACTTACTTAGTACACTGTCTCAAGCCTAATTCATATACACCAATATAAACATTAGCTTTTCATCCTCGGAAGTCTGAAGCAAGACTGCTCCAAGTTCCCAAGACTCGTGCTAAGCGTTTTGCTTCCACTTTTATAGTGCGAACTGCTAAATTGTGGAACTCCCTGTTCCCCGCGGAATATAACCTTGCGATTTTCAAAGCGAGAGTGAATCGGTTCTTACTGGGTAAGCACGTTCCATCCTAGACCGTAATGATTGCTTACCATCAGGCGAATTACGGTCTAGTGCAAACCCATTGCTTGTAAAAAAAACCCTATACTATTTACCTTATCAAAAATTACTACATATCTATCATTTTATTGTGGTGTGAAAGCGTAGGAAACATTCACTTTCGCTTTTTTACCTATAGAAGCAACCTAATATTACCACATTTACAGTATTGATCTCATACTTTATTTTTCTTTCTTTTATGTTTAAGTTCACTGTAACTTGTGTGTGAGTAATTAATTACCTTAGTTTTCGAAGTTTTTGATCCATGCAGTCATAACCTAATTCTATGCACATACACGCCATTATGTGAGACCTTATCCAGTACCGTCTGGTAATGGTAAGGTAGACATCTGCATTAACAAAGCTTGTGTGTGACTAACATTGTATCGTGTTGGCAGGCTTCAAGGCGCTGAACCCGCCGCTGACGGTGGTGCGTAAGTCGCTGGAGTCGTCGCTGGACCCGGACGAGTACCTGCCCTCCGTGATGACGTGCGTCAACTACCTGAAGCTGCCCGACTACAGCTCGGCGGACGTGATGCGCGCCAAGCTGCGCCTCGCCGCCTCCGAGGGCCAGCACTCCTTCCACCTCTCGTGAACGATCACCGACACTGCGAGTGCTGTGCGTTCATACTTTTCGTTTTCATAGGATTTTTTTAGTTTACAGAAAATATGTTTATATTATATTTTGTGTTAATTTAATGTGATAGCTTCTTTGTATATTTTCTTAGTCTAGAGACGCTCTCGTGCGGGTGATGTGTGCAATGAGAGGGAGCGAGAGAGAGTCCTCGTTCTGGCGGCGTCGTGTCACACACGGATATACTATACATATATACATAGTCGTAAAGTGCGCGTCCATTTAAACTGTTCACATATTCTACAAGATCTTTTCTCAAATATGAATTGTGGTAATTGAAGTCTTCAGTTTGGACCGGCGCGTCTTCATAAGCTGTTCTAAATGAGGGCCACAAATCTCCTTCGAGAGTCCTTCGAATTATAATAGCATTTATTACCAAAAGGTGTTTTGATTAACATATAAGTATCATAATGGAGTAAAAGTGCAAAAATTAATATGTAACATTTCAATAAAACTGTGTAAACTTATTGATTAATCATTTTGTTTTCTTCTTATTCCTTTTTCTTCCCTTAGCAAGGCATTACTGTAGATAGGAATATGACTATAGCATCAACCCAGTGGCTGCTTTCCACCTGCAGAGATATACATAATGTAGTTAGGGCTCATCATAGTCACTACAAGCAGAGCATTTAATTAAGTCATAATTAGAACCTAATTTGTTAACTTGGTAACCAGTAACTGTATAAAAGACACATATTCAGTGTCAAACTGGGTATGCCATATTTTGAACTCCTAGAAATACTAGTGTATGCCCACAACTTTTGCTCTCATTGTCTTGCATTGTCATCATTGTCATTGTAATAAAAAGTAGCCTATGTCATGTCACTAACAAGACCATCATTTTAATATACTAACACCACACCAAAAAAACAATAAGACGAACATTTTTGTTGCTGCATTAAAGCGGAACAATGAATACACTTTCATCTTTATATGGTACGATTATTATATGGAAATCATGCTTATCATATAATCAGCAGGCACATCCACCAGAACTATGATGTTTGTCTTATGTAGGACCTTCACAATCAGACTGCCTGTAGCTTATAATAAGTGTTATGTCTGTGGCCGGCCACAAACTCCATTCGTGAGGATTCCATACTTATGGCAGGCCACTCGGCCAAAATAAAAATTGATAACATCAACCTGTGGATGTATTGTGTCCAGAATATTCCTTATTTAGGGCAAGTTGTTTTATAAGCAAAGCAACCCAGAATAAGCTTGTGGATAATTAATTGTTAATAGCAAGAAAATTCAAATATACAACCATTATTTTGAACACTTATATATATTTATGGAAACCAACTTTTGAAACACCCACTGTACCCTTGATAACACTAAGAAATAAAATATCCCACTTATTACATTATTAAAACTTACTTACATTACTGTATATGAATACTCTAAGAATAAGTAGGGAAATAATGTGAATAATAAACATTGTTACCAGTACACATACACAGATACTATGAGATGAACAGTACACTATACTTAGCTCATTTGTTTTACTTTTCTTTAATTATTTCATAAAATATTTTCTTTTGTGATGACTACTACAAATAACCAAATAAACAACACCCTACTGGAATGAAGTCTATAAATTAAAATACCTATTACCCTAATAAGATATGCTTGAACATGACTAAATGAGTCTACATAGGACTATGTTAAAAATAATCATTTAGCATAGTTGTCACAGTTCACAGCACCATTGCAATCCAGCCGAGGATGAGGCAGGAGCCCCCAATAGGTGTGAGGCGACGGAAGCTTCTATCTCCGGTGAATGCATGGTAGTAACATGTACCACTGAACAGACCCATCCCGGCAATGAAGAATGCACCAGCCTGGAAATAACAGAGGAAATTATAAGCAATTTAGTATACAAGGGCTACCCCCATTATCACAAGTACAGTAAGGTTTCTTTTTTTATATATAACATTCTGGATATACAGGGTTTATTTTTAGGGATTAACATCTAGAAAGCAGTAGAATATAAACATATTATTTCTAAAACATCAGATTTACCTACATAATTTTAATTACACAACTTTGAAAAAACTCTACCAGTTAAAATGTTAAAGATATAGCATATGAAGTAGAATTTTATCCTTATATTAATACTCACGATATATGGTCTTCTACACAGAGGGACAGTGACGAGAGCTAGGGTGTGGAGAAAATGAAATCTGTTAGCAGTCTCAAAGATTTTTTTAAGGTCTTCTTTGGTGTCCGTCTCCGGGAAGGTTCTGTGCGCTCCCATCGCCCCGAGTACGACGGCCGCGGCGCCGCTCAGACCTGCCAGCCTGACGAACGGACCAGCTTCTTGAGCCAGCTGCCATAGCGGTGCCTTCACCATTATTGTAGTCGGTGGTGCTTCAACAGGTTTAGCTTTAAACACGCCCTGCAAGTCACGTAAATCTTTATCTACAAATTGCCAATAGCCGCACGAGATAAGAAAAAAAATCTGCACAAAAACACTAAACATGAACATGCAAAAACTGAATGACTCAGGACTTGAAACTTACGATATGGCGCAAAACATTCATAGTCCCCTCCGTCACCTGATTTATCATTAGGATATCGGCCAAATTAACCATACCTTTTAGTTTTTATTCACAAAAATGAAAATATCAATGAAAATTTCCAGCGAAAATTAGAATTTTGTTGGAGTTGAATCAGAAATTTGACAACTAGTAGAAACCGAAAGAATCATGTCAATGTCAATTTACTACGCTACAAAAATGGTATTTATTATTCCATGTGGTATGGGGCTGGGTTTCAAACTCTACTTTTTCCACAACTCGAGTTATGGAAAAACAACAGTCAAATATTACCGGTTTCACAGGTTTGCAGGCCAAGCTGGTTTTCTTCTAAAGGTTTTCCCTTAATGTTTTTCTGTGAGATTTAATATTTTAGGATAGGAACTTTTTTCTACGGGTCATGGATTATTTTTTCTAGCAACACACGAATTTCGGTTGCCCTTTGAAATCTCAACCTAATGTCGAGTCAATAATATTTTATTCATGATTTACATATGTATGTACTGTAATTTCTATATAAAATGAACCCTTTTCATAAGTGTAGATTGTGCCTCAAACTAGGTGAATTCTGTTCTATATTTGAACAAGATGATTCCATGAAGCTATGCGATATGGTGATGGCATTTAGCAACATCCAAGTAAGTTTACAAGTTATTCAAACATTACTAGCCTCGTGTGCTAATTTTTATATGAAAACATTGTATATTATCTGCCTAGTTTCTTGCCTTATCCAGCATTTCGAGCTGTCTGTGTAGAGTGAAAAATAAAGACAAATCTGCTATTATTGATATTGTGTTTATGGTATTTTATTAGTAAGTTCTACAAAATAGCATTTTTCATTGATAACATTTTAGATCCACGAAGGTGATGGTTTGCCAGACCGAGTTTGTGCAGATTGTGTTGAAAATCTCAGTACAGCTTACTTGTTCAAACAACAATGTGAAAGAATTGATAGTATTCTTAGAAAATCTCCAGGTAAGTTCTTAAATACCTTGTTGTTCTTAAGAAATAGATTCTTGATTCTCTTCTATGATACACAATATAAAGTGTATCTGTTTTCCATATGAATTTCAAATTCAAATTCCAATATGTGTCTCAATAACTTGAAATAAATTAATTTTATTTATATAGATACAGATCTGATAAAGCCTTCAATGGCCAACTATGAAGACTTCTTCAACAAGGAGTTCCACATGCATGCCAAGTTTGATGATTCTGCTGAAGGAGACAATGACCAGAACTGTTTGAGAGACTGCCACAATGAGAACTTGTCCATGCAGAACAATGCAGGGACCCGTCTGGAAATAAGTGATGAGACTGACAGTGACATGGATTCAGTTAAATGTGTGTGCTGTAATGAATCATATAGTACAGTTGGACCTCACACATGCAGAGTCCAGTGCACTATTGAGCACAATCAGTTGCAACGCACAAGCAGCAACGAAACTCTTGTAGCATCTGACATGTCACCCATAATACACACTATGAGACCAGTCCCACCAGTACCGGTACAAGAGAGGCCAGCTCCTGTGACTGTGTCTTGTCTTCTCTGTGATGATAAATATGACCAATATGAAGACTATGTCCTCCACCTGAATAAATGTACAACAAATGTCAAACTGCACCATTTTGTATGCCCGGTGTGCCATGAGATGTTCTTCAACAAGTTGGATTACTTGGACCATTTGAAAATGGCTCACTTCAAAATATCTCTAGTAGTGCCATCGGGTACAGATGTTGTTGATGCTGTCCCACTTCCAGTAATTGAGAAAACAAGAAGACAGAAAACTGTGCGCCGGCAAATAGGTTGGTCTGTTGAGGATATTTACCAAGAGATTGATTGTAAAAGGATTGATGAGAAACGGTCTGAAGCATCGAGTCCGTCACACACTTACTTACAGAAAGAGACTCCCACATCAAGCCCTATTAAGAATTTCTTTTCCAAATTGGGGAATGAGTGAGTTGAAATAAGATATTGGCATGTTGGGGATATTTTCTTCTATCAACTTTTATTCTCTCTACATATTTATTAGGTACATTGTATTATATGCTATTTTGTCACTAACATTTTCTCTGAGCAAACTAAACTAATCCACAGCCTTTGTAGAAGACATGATCATACACAATGCATTATTATATATAAAGGCTTCACATAAAACTGCTAGGCTCTATGCCCTCTCTATATGCTCCAATTATGGCTTGGAATAAAAAAACAGCATTTGTAGTCAAATAATAACACACAATACACACATTCATTTCTATACCTTCATTCATTACATCATTTCTTTCATTAAAAAGCTAACGAGTATTCAAAATAATTTAATTGAGAATCAATTTATAAATTCCAGGAGCTTTAGCCGCCAAAGCACTCCAAAGAGAGTGAGCTTCCGCAAGTTCATTGAGAACGGCAAGGCCAAGACAGCAGTATACTTGCCGTTTCAGAAGCTCGTACAGAATTACAAACAGAAGAAGAAGAATAATAATGGTTACAGCCCAATACAGAACAAGGTGCAGATTACTACCAAAGTGAGGGCTAGCTTGCCTCCGGAGATTTTAACAGGTACTTGTATAAATAATAGATATAATTACTATTGGTGTTCCATGGATGTTAATCTGATATAGAAGTACTCCATGTGTTACTTGTAAGATCTTATCCTTGCCCTAGCATCACCAAATTTTTTTCATACTCTTTTCAGACTGGAGTAGTGACAACCATATATTTAATCAGCTTGTGTTTTTATTGTAATTTATCTCTCAATCTCTTAAAGTATCCTCTTGAGACCATCTCAATGGAAATCTATACTATCTATACTCATATTATAAAGCTAAAGAGTTTGTTTGTTTGAACGCGCTAATCTCAGGAACTACTGGTGCGAAGTGAAAAATTCTTTTTGTGTTGAATAGACCATTTATCGAGGAAGGCTCTATAACAATATATATTTATATATATATATTTTTTTTAGGCTATATAACATCACGCTGCCTCAATAGGAGCTAAGAAAAAATGGAAAATGTGGAAAAAACGGGGAAAATTATTCATCTTTGAGGGCTTCCGTTGCGCAGATATCAAAACAATATGTATGAAAGAATTATCTTTTAAGATTAACTCACTAGAACCGTTTTTATGGTATTAACTATTCCACGCGGACAAAGTCGCGGGCACAGCTAGTAATTGATAAATGTGATTCCTAACTGTGATTACTCTCTAAGACTTTTTCCATATATTTTTTTCAAATTTTCTGTTTATAACTTGGTTATGTAATTATTTTAACTTTATTTTTTGCAGACAGTGACTACAACTCGCCGAGCGGCACGTCGGAGGAGTCGTGGCGTCTCAAGCAGCCCCTCATCTGCGCCTGCGACAAGAAGATATTCATGCTCTCCGAGTTTATACATGTTAGTATGTTTGCACGCTTTTCAGAGTAAAAAACAATCGCGTGATAGGAAATTATTGTATTGGAAAGAGCATGTTAGCAATATGCTGACAGAACATACAAAAAATTTCGTATCTCGCGCTTTAGTTTAATAATTCAATTCAAGATTAGTCCATAGTAACCTGCTGGATCAATTCAAACTTTCGGTGTACAAACTATACCTAACAACATTCTTCCATTTGATTTTAATTGAGCGAAAATAGTCATAACTAGCAGGATTCGAACCTTATGTATTCACTCACAATGCCTTGGAGATAATGTTACGGTTGGCTGCCAGTGACGTAAAACCATATCCATTGCCTAGCATTTACGCTAAGGACTCACGGAGCGGTTTTTTACCGCGCCCGCACCGCACCGCACCAAACCAAAGGCACCGCAGCCTTTGTAGAATACAGATAGGTATGTATGTAAAAAACTCAAGCACATTTCACGACGCGGTTTACTCCCGCGGCGATTGCGATTGTTCGGCTTCAGCTGCACCCGCGCGGTCTACGATCAAAGTCCGGCGAAGGTCCTTCTTGCGATAACCAACCGCCAGCTTTGCGGGCGATAATCGCTGCCGCGGCGGCGGCGGCGCCGCACAAAACTCCGGCTTCGTGAGTTTTGAAAATTAAACGCAATTCCGCCACCGCGGCGGGCGCGGGGAAAAACCGCTCCGTGAGTTCTTAGCGTTAGCTAAACAGCTCTTAAAAGATAAAGTAGATTATACGAAATATATTTCAGAATAACTTAAATATAACAATTTACAATACTTATCTCGTCAAATAACTCTCGCATTGTTCTCAGGACCGCGACAGAATAACAGCCATGATCAACGAGCTGGGCGGCGTCGTGGCAGAGAACACTAAGATGGAGATGTTAGCCACACACTTCATATCCGTGCTGCCGGACGACACGTGCACCGGCATGATGGTGTGCGCGCTCGCCACCGGCAAGTGGCTGCTTACCATCAGCTACGTGTATGACAGCTTCCGGTGCAAGAAGTTTCTACAGGTATGTTCGAAATAATGTTTTTACCATGTAGTACCAAAACGCTGCTGAGGATGATGATGATTAAAGGTAGCTTATGTTGTTCTCCAGATATTTATCTACCTCTATGCCAAATTTCGTCATAATCGGTCAAGTCTTTTTACTGTTAACATTGGACAAACAAAAAGACACAAGATACAAACATCGAAACACCAAACACATCCTATCTATACCATAGTGTAAGTTTTTGTGTTTCGATAACTGTAGGGTAGAAAAAATATATAAAAAGTTCAAGACATTTCCAAATACCTACATAATTGATTTTTTGCCAAATCTATAAAATTTGGAAAATAACCAAAATATTAACTATTCCGTAATTTCTTCGTTCCAGGAATACCTCTACGAATGGATGAAGCACCCCAAGATCCTTGAGATGGACAACACGAGCGTGGAAGTGTCCAGAACAGCTGTGTTCTGGCACAACGAGCTCACCACACCGGATGCAAAGATGCCTTTCGAAGGCAAGCAAGTTGTGCTGATCATGAAGAAGAAGTACAGGCAGTACTACCATATGATCTTCAAGACGCTGAAAGCCAAGCCTGTTACTTATGATCCTAGGTGAGTTTTTTTTTGTTCTCTGTCTGAATTCTCCCCGCGTTGCGGAGGCCCTTTGTTAGGGTTATTTCTGGTATATTGTTTTAATGTTAATAAGTGACCTTAAGGTCATGTGCTTTAATTTGTTACTCTGATACTCTTGCCTAATTCCTATTGTTTTTTTTAGTTTTGTGGGTTGTAATATGCTTATTGAGATTGACAATACTAACGATTGCTTCAAACTGTTTATATTTAACCAACCGACGTACTATGTCTCTCTCTCTCTCCGCCTTAGAGGCAATAAATAAGCAGATTTTGGATTTTATTCAAATCGATTAAAACAAAAAAGGGATAAAATGTATCCTATGTCTGTCTCCTGGTTCTAAGCTACCTCCCGACCAATTTTCAGCTTATCCATACAGCCATTCTTGAGTTATAATGGTGTAACTAACACAACTTCCTTATATAGATTTATTTGATTGGACTTGACTTACGTTATATTATTTACTATGACCAATTAACGACATTATATTGTGTGTACAAGCATTATCTAAGAATGCAGTTCTGCCTAACAATACCTACAGGCTAAATATGATCCTATTGTGTATGTAAACTAGTAAAAAATATTTATATAAAAATATTAGTTTAACAATAAACTGTGGCAACATATGTAGGTACTTACCTAATTTTAGAGTAGACCATTCACCATACGAATTAGCTCAATTTATAGAATTTTACGCAGATCTATAAAAAAAAAACATAACAAACTGCAATCTCTTCCCCAGAACACCAGGCAGCTGTTGCACTGCAGACTACTGCTTCGTCGACATGAAGGTGATCGAGCGCGTCAAGCTGCGTTTCTTCGCGCGACACAACGTGCCTGTGTTCCCGTACCAGTACATACTCGTGTACCTGCTCAAACGAGGCCGGGTGCAGGAGGAGCACAAGTACCTGCTGCAGGACTGCAAGATGTACGCCATGGATAATAATTACTTGCTCAATAATACTTGCTAATTGGACAAAGAAAAATACTAGGCCACTTGCACAAAGATTCTTAAACCCATTTAGCGAAAAACATAAGTTAAGATAAGATATGAATAAAATAAATAAAACAGTTATAAACATAATCAGTGAATAAATTGTAAATAATCATAATAATCGGCTGTTTGTCTAGTTCGGCAGTCGTTAAGCCATGTCAGAGGCCCTTCTATACTTAGACACCAGAGTTGGCCACTCTCATTCTATAAGAAGAAGTGAATAAATGGCTAAATGTGTTAAACAATCGTTGCGCAAGCGAGCCTTAATATTTTAAGTTAAGTTCTGTACTAGAGGGTCACTACTGATATTTTAGTAATATACATAGTAGTCAGTTAACTACATTTCAACTTTTCAGGAGTGTGTGTATGTAGCACAATTTATATCGTTATTTTATTAGCACTAAGCATTTTATATTTTTATACTAGATCAGATGAATCTTATTTAGTATCTTGTGGTTTTCGGAGGAACAAGGCGGTTAATATTTTTGAATTTAAATTAGACGTTTTGATTTTAGCAATATAAGTGGATAGCCAGTTTTATTTTTAAGTAAAAACTTATTTTACTGTCTTCCTGAATGATTCCACTATGATTTTTATTGAATTTAAATACATAAATGTGTTAATTATTAGTTTTTAGTTGAGCTCAATGATATTGCATTTATTATTGTTTTGGATACGAAAGACTATTTTTAAATTTGACTTTTGGCTATTGTTTGATTTTTTTATTAGAATTTTATGGAAGTATGTGAGCCATATTTTAGATAAGATTTTTTTTATTGTAGTTTAACGAATTTTATTGAATCAAGCAGACTATTTAGCTGTGAAAGTTATCCCAATTAGTATGATTTAATGAGAATTTTATATTTTAAAGACAACTATTACATGGGCCATATATTTTTAGAATTATGTTACAATTTAAATTGAATAATGATCCTATATTATGAAATAATCAAGCCATATTATTTTTTATAGAATAGATTTATTATGAATATAATATACACATTATTATCTTTAGACTGTTTGTTTTATTATGACCTGGCTGTTTCTCTACGAGTGGAATACCATCGTCGGTCTGTGGTGGCTTGGGGCCGAGGCCTACGCTCAGCTCTGCTCCTCGGCTGTGGCTGAGGCATCTCCTCAAGTAGCTGCTGCCGTCTTATTGTCATTCTTACCTGAAGAAAAAAAACTTTCAGAGGACTTGATAACCTCCTTTTTGAAAGTCGGTTAAAGTGAGGTGCTGATGCATTGTCGACAATTTATATCTAAGTTTTAACCAGATCAGACAAGTTTCTTTATTTTGGCGAATAAATAATTGCTCGGCGAATTCTAACAAAAAAGTGAAGTATAACTATTATACAGAAGTACCTACGCTAAATGGGATATGTTCATGTAATTTCAAACTAAATTAAAATATTAAGAAATTTAATAAATCACGCTACTAACTGGAGTTAGTGTGCGGATGGGAAAAGTCGATCTATTTACACTCACACAATTGGAATGCCCATCTTAGGCCCAATGTACCCTCGTCTTGGTGGGCAAACAGATAGTGAACTCTTTATTCCAATACAAACAAAAATGACATCTAGTGCCACAACTGGCGTACTTATCGCTTAGAGCTATTTTACCCAGGCAATAGGTATACAGGGTTTCATAAAGTACTTTTACACCGATCAAGGAAAATTATTATACATCATCATCATCAGCCTAATGAGACCCACTGCAGGGTATAGGCCTCCACCCTCTTACGCCAATACTCCCTGTCTTGCGCTGTTGTTGCCCAGATGATTCCTTCTAACTTTCTAATATCCAGCCACCTTTGCACAGGTCTTCCTACACTTCGTTTACCAAGCCCTTGGTACCATTCAGTTATTGCTTTGCACCATCTGCCGTCAGTACCTACATCCCACCACGTATCCAGCCCATCGCCACTTGAGTTTCGTAATACGAGACCCGACGTCTTCCACCTTCGTTCGTTTTTGGGTCTCAATATTACGAACCCTGTCGCGTAACGTAGGTAATGCACTTCGCTTACCGAGACATATATGTACACACCTTTGTATAAAATATCCAGCACACGAGTGTTGCCAGGAGCGTCCCCGCCATCCCCCACAGCTGCTCCGAACTCGGAAACATCTCATCTTCCAACTTATCTTTATCATGCTCGTCGCAGTTGCAGAACGATGCCAGGGAAAACATGATTTTACTGCAAATTTATATATTTGTTGTTGTACATGCAATTTGGATCTACAAACGGTTGATGACAGGATTCAATGATGGGGTGACTGTGACGTTCTTGAATGGCTGATAGAAAGGTTGTTGTGTGAATTGGTACTCTTTTGAATAGATAGACATGCATATTGTTCCTCCTTAACCTACATAAATGAAGTTGGAAGTATTGAAAAGTTTAATGTAACGTTTACGTCGCACACGACTGTAGGTTTAAAAAAGGTATTCTTTGACTGTAGGAGAGTAAACTTGGTGTAGAGATAATATTTTAGGTAACTACGTACCTATATCCCTAAAACGCTAAAAAAAATTAATCTAGAAAAAAAGTCAAAAATAGAATAGCCTCAGGTAAGGGTAATTACCTAATAATAACAAATTTAAGTAACTTTCAGTTTTATTTTATTACTTTTCAACACGTTTTGACGTTTACCCGTATCACATCTTTAACTAGAACATAATCACATGGTGGGTACCTAATTTCAAGGAAAGATTACACTTGCTTCAGTAGGTATTTTTCGACAGCGCAGCCGCCATTTTGCGAATTCTTATCATATACAGCTATATTATATTTAACTATTTTTCCGATTTTAGTTTTTTTTTGTCGATTTACAATGTGCTGTAGGTACACTTCAATTTATCATACTCAGTAAATAAGAAGATATTTTTATCCCATAGGGTCTATGAGTAACCATTGCTTGATGTAAATTATCAATGAAAGAACAAATTATGAGGAAAAAAATTCTGAATAGACAGCAAAAGTTAATACAATTTACCATACTTACTTATTTTAAACTCACTTGCGCAACAACTCATAAAATATGCAACCAACTTTTACTAAGCAATTTAGTCGCTAAATGCGTTTAAGAATCGTTGTGCTAGTGGGTTTAGTTTCAGATTTATTACACACACGATTACGATGATCCATTGACAAAAACTTTATTAATAGTTTCTGCTAATGGCGTACGCTCTAAATGCTTATTAAGGCATTCTGCTAAATTTATATCATAATCTTTTTGTTTCTCCGTTAAATACGCGAACAAAGGCATCACAATGTTAGTGAATTCTTCTGTGTTGTCTTCGCTCACCCATCCCGTTGCTGCGGCGATTGCTTTAGATACAGTTTGCACTTGCTCGTTGGTTAGAGGTTCTATCAGGTATTTGTACTAGAAAAAAGAATCATTATTACTTATTTAACTTATAAGCATAAAAAAAAAGATTAAATATAGATAGGTAAACAATACTTTAGTATTAAAAGTACATTTAAGAATACAAACATCTTTGTTACTTTAGTTGGTAAGAGAAAATAAATGAAGAACTTTTATTTTTGTAAAAAAAAACGTATCTGGCTTAATCGATGTGAATGAAATGTGTGGAGATAGGAACAAACGGCTTGTCAGTGCAGGGTATCATCGCCTCCAGTACGAATTAGGACTAGACTAAACACTGGATTAAAATAGACTGCTTTTTATCCCGAATTAACGCGCGTGAAATCGCGTGGCGACGCATACACATAACCTATTACAATAAACTATAAGTAGAATAGATACTCACCCTAATAAGGTACACATAGTTCGTACAGCAGTATAATATACAGGCGGCAGTGTTGCCAGTCCGGTTCGGCTTCTCAGCAGCAGACATCATCTCCATGGCAGAATGGAGTGCGGTCACAATGTGCTGTCCGGGGAATATTAGGAGGCTGTCCCATATGTCACTCCACTCTTGTTGCGTGCTTGACGATAATATCTACAAGAGAAAATATATTAAAATTTCAATATATAATTTATACAGCGCCATCTAGCACCATACTAAGCAAACATGTTGTAAGAATAAAGTAGATGAGCATTTATTTACCCTAAAACCAGTATGAATGTTTTTATGAGTTTAAATTACATATTTCTATTTTTAATAGGGTTTGTTGAAACGGCCGAATGTATTTAAGATAATACTAATAGGTATATGACTGAATTTTTAATTTTATACATATTATATATATATGACTGAATTTTGAACTGAATTTTAGATTCAATGCACAAAATATCATCAAAATTTTTTTCCATAAGAAACCTTTAACATCTCTATAATTACAATATGATGGTCAATTACTGCACTACAGAGTTTGAAGAACAAAGCAATTAACACATTGTCAGACCACTTCAAAGTGTAAACATATAATACCTGTGCCAGCCAAGTAGCCAGTATGTTGGAGCTGGTCTCCTCTGTGACAGTGACTCCGCAGACCAGCTCCAGGTAGCTGCTCCCCGGGGGCTCCCACAGTGCTCGGTAGTAGAACATGTTCAGTGGCCTCAGGCTCTTCAGTCGGCTCTTTAGCCACTGGGACTCGTTCTCTGAAATATATATATATATTCTATTACTCTTGGAAAGCTATTCTAAAACACTCATCATATTTTACACACTTTAAGGTAAACCTAAACAGCATATTTCAATAATCAGAATGCTTTGCCTATTTTTCACTGTCCTGTAACAAATAATCAAAGCATTCATATATGTATAGACTATTTAGAGTAAGAAAAAAAAACAGAAACGATACAAAAAAAAACATTGTATCTACATACACTCGCTTGTTGGGCCAAGTGGTGGACCTGATAAGCTGGGGGTGCACTGAGTGCACCTTCGTTTATGATGGTTCGCCGCGTGGCTGCAGAGAGGTATTACAAAGTTTGTATGTAATATGTAAGATTTATGATCCTATATTGCTATTTTATTTATTTATTTACATTATGAAAACGAAAAAGAAAACAAAAAAAAGGTGAAATTATTTACCGACCACATGAAAAAACAAAGTCAACAGCTTAAGCAATATGTTTAGTCTAACAATGTCTCTGACATCCATTGTCGGAGGAAGTATAGACAGAACAAAAAAAAATAAAGAGATTAGCAGGGCTAAACAACTGTCAATAGGTGGAATATATTACTTTATGTTAACCTAAATATTTGGTTTTTGAAATCAGGCTAAATAAATTGTACAAACCTGGTATACCTTCATTGTAAGTCTTAAGTAGACCAGCTTGTATCTCTATTGCCAGATGTAGAGTACCGGGGGAGTTGGCAGTAAATGTATCTATGTACCATCTCACTACATCCATCACTTGCCCTAGCATTGCTAGCATGGGTGCCCTGTACTCCATCAACTCTTGCTGGGTATATGCCTCTTTCAACAGTCTCAGCTGTAAATTTATATAGCCAATATCTTTTTGCAAAAGACCCTTATGAAGATTAGTCATGATGATCAAAAGCAACAACTTTGTTTTAGGAATTATGTCGGCGTTCTTCAGACCAGCAACAAACTGTATAAAATTATTCTCTTGTGCCTCTGTTTCTAGTGTTTTAGATATTTTCTGAGCAATCTGTATTATGCAAGATTCTGTTTCTGTGTTGTAGTAGTGCTCACAGAATCGGTCCAGTATTTTAATCACTCTCAGCATGATTTCAGTTTGGTGTAAGTTCTCTGAAGCTAATTGAAATATCTTCATGAAGACTTGCTGGGGAGCTTGTAAGAACAGTGTTAATACATCTGTCAAATCTGTTTCTTGAATTGCAATCAACTTATTGAATACAGCTATCATTGCGCTAGTAAATTGTGGAGATTCCTTCATATCAGTAAATGTTTTGTTTGCAAAATGAGATTCCAACATGTCATACTTTTTAGACAGATCACATTTGTCAAATGCTTTCACAGTCAAGAGGTCTACAAGGTCTTTGTTCACTGATTCCTGGGTATTACTCTGCTTTAAAGTGGTGTACAACTGGAAACATTCCTCTGAGTTGAACATATTAGAGTCCAGATTTGCATCCACAATGTTGAGCAAATCTATATTTTCACTTAACTTTTCTTTATGAATAAGAGCTTTGATCCAGGTTTGGCTCTCGTCATCATTGTTGTTGATATTTTGCAAAATTTCTTCATCTTCAGTTGTGTTAATAATTTCTGTCATTTCAACTGGTTTTCTAGAGATTTGCTCCAACATGCTGACAAGGGTATGCTCTACAAGGGATGTGACCTTTAAGACTTTACCATGAACCTTGTAGCAGAGTTCACCAATAGTTTGTTGCATGCTCTTCCCGAGCTCCTCAAACTCACTCCAACAACAGAACACATCCACACTCACATCCATGGCTAGAACTTGGCAAGTGTCAAGTAAAGCTGTATTAGCATTGCTCAGACATTCAGATAGAACATTATTAGGACTCTCATTGATGTGGAATGAGGCCTCATCCTTCTGCAAAGTATTCTCCTCATAAGTGAGCTTATAAATCTCAAACATGTTTTCAGTTGCATTGAGTGTGCCGGTGAACTGACTGAGGCATTCATCCATCAACTGAAGCATGGAATAGAGACTCTTACCCTGGTACTTATAAAGTTCAACTTTCTTTAATGAGTTCAGTTTGTAGTTGTTTGGTGGTGTTGTGTGATATTTCAGGCATTGCTGAAAGTTGTTTAATGCAGCTGTTGACTTTCTGTGCAGTTCAGGCGGTTCAAACTTGAACATGTGGAGACGACAAATGAGGGTGTAGCATGCCGTGGAAAGAAGCAACAGTTGCTCACGGCATTCCAGAGGATCAGCATATTTGAAGTGGTCCAGAAAGGCACTGGCTACTTCAATAGCTAGTTGAGGTTGTGCAAATGATATAATTTCCAAAATAAACTTTTCCATGTGCAGATTCCAAAGTAGCTCGCACATGAGGCATTTTGGTATGGTTGGAGTTGTCCATATTAGTGTGCTTATATCATCTGAATCCAGGAGTTTTTCTAACTCAGGTAAATCAGAATTCAGAACAATGTACAGAGCAAACTTTCTAACTTGTGCTATTTGAGTACTTGGCACTTTGCCATTAGTTATGTAGAGCCCTCGTTCAAGGAATGTTGTCAGGCTAGCAACCACGTAGTCTATTGCATCCTCATTGCCTGAAAATAATGAAGGTAAGTTTAGTAGTATTGTAGGTTATATCCATAGTAATTTATATTTAAGTGGTTTCGAAAAAGCATCACTTATGAGATGGGAATGCAGGTGAGCTTGGTAGAATATTTCTTAATATTATGGAAAACATACCGCCTTTTGCCGATAAATTTGAGAATTTCTGCACATTGTCAGCTGAGAGTAGTGCCCCTTGAAAAGCTGATAGTACAGGAGTAAAATTCATAGTAGAACAGCGAGTCTCTTCTTTACTTTTTGTATACCTACCTTCCGTATTACAATATGTAACAAAAGAAAATTTTCAAAAAATATTAAAACTCCAGAATGTTTACCACCGGCGAAAACAAAGAGAATAAAAAAACACCAAGAAGAAGGAAAGATAAATGACAAACACGTAATGTACAACCATAGACTTATAAGAGAACACTATAATGTACAACCAAATTTTGGTAACTGATCACAATAGAGAAATGAGATTACAGATAATTGATATATGCATGCATACTGTTGATTTGGTTATTGCTACGTAACAGCGAAATTAAACATATTAAAAAGTAGTGAATAATGTATATTTGATCGTACTTATATCCTATAACATTCACTTTGTAAGATTCTAATAGATCAATGCATAGAATTGTTTAACTTATCCTTATTTTGAGAGATTAAATAATAATAATCACAGAGACAATCTTAAATGAGTATTTATAACGCACATACATAATTATTTTACTTTAAATGCTTTATTACACTGTTTAGATTTCGCAAAGCACTTTGGAATCCCGGATTTATATTCAGCGTCTTCTCATACATTTCCTTTGCTTGGCTGTACTTTTTCCAACGATGATATAGGACACCTAAAACAAATAATACAAAAGGTTTCTGTGGTAATTCATCGCTAAGCTTAAGTTTTTCTAATAGACAATACTAATTAAAGCTTCGTAGTTCCGGCTACAGGAGCATTTAACAAAAGTATCATGGATTTTTTATTTTCTAATGACTACTAACATATATTAATAAAATGGAAAAAAATTAGAGAAATAAATGTACCTAGATTAGCATAGTGTATAGCTTGAACTGCACCACCAAATATTTCGATCGCTCTCAAGAAATGGCGTTCCGCGTCGTCGTACCGTTCCAACTTGCCGTAGATATTGGCCGTTGCGAAATGTACGGAACCAGAGTTTGGAAGATGTTCTAGCGCTTTTGGTATTATTTTCAAAGCTGGTTGAGTTTGTCCTGTAAAATAAAAAAAGATACACTTTCACAATTTTACATAGGTAAATAGCTACTTATATATATTTTTTGTTTATTTTACTAAGAATTTTATTCGCTAATCTTTGCAGGAAACTCGTCGCCTCTGGAAATGGGACTTTTCAAGTTCTACTTTCCACTAGAAATCTTGATTTATACTTAAATAAAATATTTAGGTACCTGTGTTATCTAAATGAGCTAAAATATTGGTCCACGCTAGATTGTGTTTAGGATTCAACTTGATAGCATCAGACCAAGCCTGCACTGCTAACTTGCTGTTTTTCATCTCCAAATACTGAAAAAAAAAAACAAAAAAGAACTTTCCTTAAACCAGTCGTATCAGAAATTACTTAATATTTTTTCGTATTAGATTTTGTTTTAGCAGTATCAGGTTTGTCTTCAATCACCTGAGAATCTTGACTCGAAATATCACAAGATGCTTATAAAATAGTAAACAATTGAGAAGATCTTTGTAAATATATATAATCAGGGGCTTTTGCATCTTTAGCAGATTATTCGGAGCTGTGTCGTGGGCATTTCTTATGATGGCTATTTATCTAAAATAATTAATATTTTTTGTTAAATATCTATTCTTAAGCTTATTTGGAAATGAGCGAAAATAATAAACTAAAATAATCACGGCCTAAATTTTTTCTGGCCTGGAACAGTCTGTCTTAACCGTTGTTAGGCCATGGCAGACTCGCAGGCAGAAAAAAACCAATCGCAATCTCGGAAAATCTACATCCATGTTAAAACTCTCGCACAAGACGGCCGATGTAATGTCTAATGTATTTGTAATTTTATTGTATTTTTTCCTGTATTGTAGTATTATTCGTACTTAAATACTTTTTATTTACATATTGTGGACTGTTTTTTATTGTTAATTATTTCGCTATGACGAGGTTTGATACCGACAATGAATGTGTGGACGCGTCGTTATGAAATATTTATTATTTGTAAACCACTTGTAATTCAATATGATACAACTGTCAATAAACGAATCTGAATCTGATTGCGCCATTTGTGCTGTTAAAACTCGTCTATACAATAAAATTTTCTTACCAAATTCCCCAGATTGTAATAGCAGTCCGGGTACTTCCTGCGGTACTTCAGCGCCATCTCGTAAGCTTGTTGCGATTCTTGGAACCGCTTCGTGTTTGCCAGAACGATGCCGAGGTTCATCCACGCAGCTGGGAAATCTTGTCTGAAAAGTACAGTCGAAATTACTACCAAACTAAGTAAATTACGATTTTCGGTGAAAGATTTTTTTATAGTAGGTATTCATTGTACACACAAACGCACACATCTATAATAAACTTGCCATAATGCAGCCCCAACTCAGCAAAGCGTGAAAGCAAATTAACATTGACCTTCCGTTGAGGCTGGCTGTGTCGTCATACACGACAATAAGAAACTATCTGCAGTCATTTCCTGCAATGGTACAACTATTCTTCTTACTATGCATTGGTGCTTATATCCAACATTTTATATCCTCATATAGGCTGTGTTTTTTTTAAAAAGAACAATTAATTCGTTCAAGTTAATTAAGATAAGGACAGATTTTTTAGATTAGACGACACTGAGCTACCCGCATCTAAAAGAAGCTGCATGGGATCACAGAAAATTTTGACAATTTACCTTCAAACATCTATTTGAAGACAGCACCTGACGATGATGAAGTATACTAAACATTGCTTAGCATTTTAATATTAAAACTTTCGTGAGACATTTTATCAATATATTAACTAAACGGTTTTCACTCACGTGTAAATCGCGTAATTTGTTTACGCGTTTCGGATGTTATGACATCCATCTTCAGAACGTATGTTCTGGGACCGCGGCAGCACGCAGTCCGAAACGCGTAAACAAATTACGCGATTTACACGTGAGTGAAAACCGTTTAGTTAATATATTGCTTAGCATGTTCATTAATTTTAAAAACTTATTCAAATACATACTTACTTGAGACCGAGAGCTTTTCTCAAATATTTCTCAGCTTCGTCATATTGTTTTTGATTTTTCAGCAAATTGGCCAGATTGTTCATTGCTTGGTAATATTCTGGGTACAAGCTGTAAATAAAAAAAGACAAATCAGTCAAAAAAATCATATTCTTCTTTAATCCTGCAGCGTGTCAAAGGCTGAAGAGATGATGACGATGCCAGTAAATCCAGGGAAATTATGGTCACGTTATAAAGAAAAAGAATCTCACCTAATAGCAGTTTTATATTCTTCAAGCGCCCACTCGGTATTTTGGCTGGCATCAGCCACTTTAGCAACATTGTAATGTACTTTCGCGTTAAGAGGACACACTTCCAGACCGCTGGTGAAAAGGGAGTACTCTGTGCGCCATTCCAGCGAGCGCTGCCAGGTTCGCAGAGAGAATGTTAGTATTAGGATGCAGTAGAAAAATGCTGCTATCTGAAACAGGGAATAAGATTCAACTTAATCATACCATAACCAAAGAATAATGTTTGTCACCGAAAAAAACAAGTTCCGTACGTTTATAAATTTCCTAGGATATTTATAAACCTTCGTAAGATTCTAAACGAGAGATACATTGTATTATTTTAGGCCCACATTTTCGCTAATTTATGAATTTACGACATCTCGTGGTAGATTTATAAACTAACGGATATCCACCCGTAAGATTCTAAACGGTTCGACCAATCACAAAAGAGCTTTTAATTTTACGCTTCGACAAATAACACACTGCTCTCTGAGTGGCCGATGTCGACAGTGAAGTATCTCTCGTTTAGAATCTTACGAAGGTTTTTGTTTTTTTCGGTGACATTTATACTCTTACTGCAATCATTTTTGATTCTATGGCTACATATATACATAGTCAGCTTGTTATCGCCCACTGCTGAGCATAGGCCTCTCTTTTAGTACGCCACTCGTCCCGGTCTTGTGCAGATTGGATCCAGGTGCTCCTGTTTCTATGGCTACCACCCGGAAATTTAAACTATGATCAAGCACCTAACAGTGTGTTTCGGCAACCTCATTTGAGACCCAGTTCTATTCCAGTACACTTGAACTGTAGGTAGGTACTGGAATAGAACTGGGTCTCAAACGAGGTATGCTCCTCATTCGACCATAGCATCGCAAAGGCTGTATCAAGTGCCAACAATTATTTCCAGACACATATTTATCCACACTATTTTAAAAACCTACCTTACCAATATATTTTCTTTCTATCAGTTTCACAAGTCCTATAGAGACAAGGCCACATAAGCCCGCCGAGGGTATGTATAATATTCTCTCGGCTATCACGAATCCCACAGGAAACAAGATGTTGCTTGCTGGCAGGAACGGTAGCACGATAAGCGCTAAGGAAAATAAGACCTGACTGAAATAGAGAATATAGGTATAAAGTACACTATTCTACATGGTTTTTGATATGATAACTAACATATAGCCTTTTAAAAGCGACTCTAGTACGTAAAGAAAATCAAAACTTGTGTTCCACGACTTCAAGAAATTCGCGATTAAAAATTTGTTTCTCCAAACATTTTGTCTTGAACTTGGAGTGATGAGTTTTTTCTTGTAAGTAGATTAGACCCTGGACTAATACATATGTAGATAAGCTACATTTTATCCCAAATTTAGGGTGAGTAGGTCGCAGCTAGTAGTTATAAATGTATAATTTAAAAAACTTACTTTTTAGAATCACGTGTATTACATGCTAACAGTAAAAAGTGAAATATTAGTAAGGCATAGAATATTATTGCCAGCATACTGAATATTCTATAATCCCATTTTTCATCATAGAGTTTTATGAGTGGTATACATCCCATGGACCAATCATAGCATAGCCATTGAGGCCAGACTAGGAGGACAGCGTTTAAATAATATATGTAGTGGAATGTTGCTATCTGAAACAAGAATGTAGGTACCTACAATGATATAATCAACTATGATAAGCTCTACCTACTTTAGTTACTCTCAAAACATTGTAGGAATGTATGTGGAGTAAGGTTTTTTAAACAAACATCTGTCAACACATATTTTTATCCCCTAAACAAAGTTAAAAGCTTTCTTTTACATATTATACATAATGTATTAAAAGCATATACAACACTATACTTCCAATTACCTGGTAATGATTATTAAAACTATTACTCAAGTCAAAGTTGTGCTGAATAAATTTATAATACTGAATTATTTGAAATGAAATCAAAATGAAAGAACTTTCGTTGAATTGCTGTACAATTGGTTCAGTAGTTTGAGGGAGATTAGTTATTGTTATTAAGTAGGTGTCACTACAATTAAACTGGTTTAATCTTTCCAGATCATCCCTTATATAAATAGATAAAAAATATTCCACGACATTGCACACAGAGCCATCCAGCCCCATACTAAGCAAGCGCTTATGCTGTGAATGCTTATGTAAGAAGTAAAGTTTTTATCTAAAATTATTATAAATTATTTGTGTGGGGCTAGATGGCGATGTGTGCAATGTCCTGGAATATTTTTTATTTAAAACAAAAAATATAATAAAGTCTTACATTACAACAGATCAACATAAAAGTACCTTTGTCATTCCATCAGTAGCAAAAGCCGCTGGATTATCAATAGGCTTGAACACAGGTTGCATTCTACCGTTTATTTCCCACCTTGTTTTACAAAGATATGCAGCAGCAGACATAACAACAGTTGCTCTCATAATGCTTTGTGTTATTCGAGCTTGGTTTGCAGGTGATTTCATGTCAGGCCTAGTTTTGTCATTATATATGAAAAATTTTGCCATTAACTCGTAATAGAAGCAGAATCCCTGAAACAAGACATTGTAACATTATTTCTAACTGTCAATGATGAATCTCCAAACAAATGAATGCTGCGGGGGAGTCATGACCCTCAGCCATGAGGAAGTATGACCCGAAGAGAGACAGACTATTACATACATTTAAATAGCTTACCAAAACAGCAACACCATTTTCCTTGCACAACATGGACATCCCGGCTAGTATTGTGACTACCATTAGATATACATGTTTGAAATCACCAACCATGTTTGAAATTTTATCATAAGCCAAAAACGCAAGGAAGAAATTAATCCCAGCTAGAATATCAGCTCTGCCTACTATTCCTGATACAGCTTCCACATGTATTGGATGAACAGAAAATAGTAAAGCTGATAGGAAAGCTTTATCTCTCCAAAAAGATTCTTCAGCTTCTGATTTATAGAGTATGTTAAATGCTTTCCGTGTCAATATTGTGCACATCATATGGCACACGAGATTTGTTACTTTAAAGTGATATGCCACAAGCTTTGATCCACTTAGTATGTAGTTAAACCTGAAATATACATTGTTTAATTAAATTTCATCAGCAACAGAGCTGCATGCATTAGGAAAAAAAAATACAATTTAAATAATCTGATTCAGCAATAACCAATACTAGTACCAGCATATATAAAATTACCGGTAGGTACAAGATATGACCAAGTTACAAAAACAGTTACAATTAAAACTTACTTGAAGGAGAGTATAGTCAATGGGCGGTATGATTTATGACTAGAATTAGATGTTATGTTAGTTCCCCAAAAATCATTATAAAAGAAATCACCCCAATACCCGCCAGAACCAGTAACATCTTTATTTTTCACGATAGCTTCCGAGTCGTCGAAAACAAAGTCGCCATCTAAACTAAACATATACGGAACACAAGAAAAACACAAAATGAATGCCCATTTCAATTTTTGCTTAGAAAGCATTGTGAAACATTTACTAAACTCGAAAAATATATTTTACATTCAAGATTTTCTCACGGCAATGTTTTGTTTTTCACAACAAACAATGAGATTGACAGATAACTTTTTTTTTCTAATACACTTAGACATGGCAAAATAAAATTCAGTGATATTTTATGTACATTATGCGGCGGTCTCTGTATTTAACCCCTACCAGAAAAAATATCGCTCCTCAAGATTGTTACTAAAATTACTAAGTACACTATCTGCACCATTTTCTTTCTCTGCGAATTAAGTAAAATAAAAACAAAACCCATGTATTATCACCACAGCAACGTTTATTTCACAGAAAGAACGGAATTACAACGAGCAGTCTATCAGATATGTACAATTGTACACACATTTATGGTGGAAATTATTTGGGAGGGCTTCGGAGCGGCGAACGGTCGCGGCCGGGGCCCCGCGCCAGCAGCGACTTCAGGATGGGGTTGTCGTGGCGCTGACTAGCGGGCGCGGGCGCGGGTCAGTGCGGCAACGACGTGTGGAAACCGGAGCCCGCGGCAAGAGGAGTCAACGTGTGCTTAATGTCCAGCATCGTTCTCGGGTCACGTAGCGATGCAGCAGCGTGGGATAGTTGTAGTGCGCATTCAGGGGGAGCACCGCCGCCGCCGAGGGCAGCGCATTCTCGGTCCAAAGCGCTGCTAACGCACGTGAGGAGTTCCGAGAAGCCCAGTGAGATTGCAGCGCGACGCAAACGATTCAGCTCCTGAAAAATGGAAATATTTTTTACGTCGGTATTACCTGTCAATGGCTGTACATTTACATACCTTGTACAAGTGCTGTGTCTTGTCGGGCAGTTTCCGTGCATGTCGCAGCACTTTCTGCACGTCGGCGAGGAGTGCGTGCGGCCGCGCCCAGGCGCAGTTTGAGCCGCCACTGCCACCGCTGTACGACCGCCACGACCGCACCGGGAACGTCTCAGCAGCTGGAGGGAAACAGTTATCTTCTTTAACTAATGGGTGTTCGCGGCTTCGCTCGCATTAAGAACTAAAATTTGCATCCCCTTTCACCCCTTTAAAAGTGGCATTTCCAAAAATCCTTTCTTAGCGGACGCTTACGTCATAACATCTACCTTCATTCCAAATTTCAGCCCAATCCATCCAGTGGTTTGGGCTGTGTGTTGATCACTAGATATATCAGTCAGTCAATCACCTTTGAGTTTAATATATTTAGATAATTAGGTATAGAGATTATATTGGAATTTACAAATGGTCGCAATCGTTTTTTTTTTGACAAATTACGTCATCTAAAAATTGCCCGAATTTACAACTCGTACAATGTAATGTATGTCTCCAAGAAGTCACTATACCTGTGCCAGTGTCGGGCTGCGGGCCCAGTTGGCCGAGCGCGCCGAGCCAGGGCGCGGCGGAGGCCCCGGGTCGCAGCACTGACAGCAGCAGACAGGAGCGCCTCGCTCGCGCCGCCTCACTCGGGCACCACGCAGACAGGGTGCCCCACCAGTCCGGGCCCAGCACTACTACGGCAGCCATGAGTTCCACCTGCAGAGATCATAATATGTACCGCAACACTTTTCTGACTGCGGAAAGTAATCTGCCAATCAAAGAAATCACAAAAGTCAAAAAAGTCACAGTAACTCAAAATAAATTTCTATATTGAATTTTAAAGAATTATGTAGCTACTATGAGTGACCTATTCATTCTGTCCTCTTTATTAATTCTTGGATATTTATTAAGATGAATAATAACTGAACTGTCATCTACAACGTTTTTTTGTATATCTAACTGTATATTCAAAGAACTTAAATGCACTAATGATAATAAATAATTAATTCAATGTGATGATCTATGACTTATAACAGATAATGTATAATCATATCACTTTAGTCTATATATACCTTCAGAGCTCCATGGAGTAGGACACAGAAGTTTGGCATTTTACTTGGATCTGATTCTTCTTCATTGGTAGAGCCGTCAGTGCTCGATCCATCCTGCAAATAAATAAAATAATACCTACAATATGTACTTTTTTATTTCTGATGTATATATATATATATATATATATACATCTCCAGAGTTCAAGCCGGTTAAGGAATAGTCGCAGTGGAAGAACACAATATACATCTCCAGTTTTTCATTTACAATGGATCCGCTAAGTAACGCCAGATTCAATATCTTATTATTTCTGATTTTTAAAAATATCATGGATAAATATAAGGTTTTGTGTGTGTTACCTTTGTAGGAGTTTTAGATCCATAATTCTCTCTGTTTGTAGAATTATTTGTTTGTGCTTGTGGGATAATCAAATGTTTACTTATTGCTATTGGTGTACCTGAAAACAGAAATAGAACTTGTTAAGTTTTTTTTACATGGGATATGTTTACATTTAACTACAGCCTGTCTGATGTTAAGCATTGCTGCAGCAGTGATATGAAGCTGTGCACATGTATCTGGTTGGGCAGAGTGTATGTGCCAGGGGAGTTATTTTTAGCTATTACTTGAGGCCAAGGTAGCAGGGTTACATAAACCACATGTAGGTCACTCATCAAGTTCCTTTAGTGATATAAATACCAGCACATGTATTTGATTGGGCAGAGTGTAGGTGCCAGGGGAGTAATCTTTAGCTATTACTTGAAGCCAAAGTACCAGGGCCACATAAACCACTTGAAGGTCACTCACCAAGTTCCTGCTGTGATACAAATCCCAGTACATGAATCTGGTTGGGCAGAGTGTATGTGCCAGGGGAGTTGTCATCGGCCAGTGCTTGAGGAGCCGGGAACAGCTGCACGCGCGCCTCCAGCTGACCACACTTGAGGGAGCACCAGAACTCCTGGTACTGTTGCTCGCAGAGACGGGTCATTGCTGTTATCACCTGGGAATTAGAAACAAATATGAAAAAAAAAATAACAATCTTAGATATTCGTTTGGCTGTAACAAATTCAATGCAGTTGCTGTGTAATATTTTTTTTAAGCATAGAATAGCAGCTTCCACAATTTTTCTTAAAAAAAAAATACTAGGTAATTTGGTTGTTAAACATATTTAACAATTTTTCTAGCATGGGCATAATAAAGAGTGAAACACTAGTACATACTCATGACAATTCTCACATTGTAATGGGACAACAATTTTTGCTATTTTATCATAATATTTAAAAATCACAACGATCTGTCACTCCATTGCTGTGTGAACAGAACAAGCATGCTAACAAACTCACTTTTACATAATAGCACGACGAGGTATATAATAAATACATACGGCTGGTACAGAGAGTTGATCAGGACAGTAAATGGAGCCCCTGGTGACGGCACCATTTGTGGTGTTGTTGGGGTTGGTGGCCAGGTCTATGATCTTCTGGTACAAGGGCATTGCTGGAAACATTTTAACCAAATATTAATTATCATAAGAAATACACTTGATCACTTGATTAGAATACTATGAACTCTCACTCTCTCAATAAGAAAACTCTCCTGACAAATTTATTCTGTGGGGGAGTCACGACCCTCAGTCATGAGGAAATACGAATTAAGAGAGAGGATACTGCCAAACTTTAGTAACAACAGTTTTTCCAGTTTTGTTTACAAGCAAAATTGAGAGATTTATTTTCTAGTATAAGCATGTTCCACCTTCATGCCTATAGAGATCAAGGGTAGTTTTTCAAACAAGGATAGCAAGCTAGTGTTAGTAAGCTAGCAACCTGGTGTTTTAGGCTTTGTGTAGACAAAACTAGGGTTTGAATTGCTTGCTATACTAGCATGAGAAACTAGTTTCATGGCCACAGTTGTGAGAATGACTTGACAGCAATTTAAATTTAATAAAAAATACTGTTTTTCAATATTTTGTAACAATCTTTATTTATTTGATCAGTGGGTGAGCAGCAATTTGCCAATATGCCCATATCACACTGTGGCATTTTTTATAGCTTTATATTAATTTGAATGCCACACACCTTGTTGTAAGCAAGGGTCCTGTGGCGATGCAATGGGCAGTATGTGTATCTTGGCTGGGAATGTGGGGGGCAAGGGCAGGGCTTGTATTATTCTGTTCCTTCCAATGGGACCCACACCAGAACTGCCATCTGTTATCTGGAAATGATATAAAAACAATAAATTTATTTTATACTTGTTGCTTGTGTTTTGTTCAGAGTAAAATAACATGTTTTAGCAATTGTTCTATACACACAACATTAGAGTAAAAAAGGTCTTCACTCTGGTATGGAATATAAACATCTCACTTTTATATTACATATATGTATAAACATATTACCTATGTATAAACAGGTCATTGAATAATCTTGGCACAGATTATGAGCCCCAGCTATTGGTCAATTACTTAAATAGCATAGTGATTTGGATTTTTTCTATTAATTCAGTGAGTTTTATATTATCTAACTTATTAAAGAGCATGTATCCTTACAAAGATATATCAGACAACCTAACAGGGACCAAAAAGTTCTGTTATATATATCTTTTATACAGTATGAATTTAAACACATACCAATACAATTTGTACAGGAGTCTGGCATCCCCACTCGCTGAGTATAAGCTGGTTAACTCCCAGCAATGCTGTCTCAATGCAGGTCTTGTCTCCATCCTCTAATACTGGCAGTTTGTTTCTAATGCTGTCAAAATCTCTTGTGAATGGTACTACAACTGAAAAGTATAGATCAATAATGTCATGTTAGCACTCACTTCGAGGTAGTACATATAGTGATAATTATGTTTACACATGGCCTACTACTACTAAAATTACTCTACACAAGGTTCTGAGTCTTACCTTACTCATAAATTGTTGATATACATATCAAATGTACACAAAGCCGGGTTCTTGAGTAGCTAACGAAACATAACAAATATGTTATGTTACAAACAGCTGAAAGTCCTTACCTTCGTAGGCAGATGAGAACGTGACCAGAGCAACATATTCCAGCTTAGCATGCACGCTCAAATAGTCTAGAAATGTATTAACTGCTACAGCCGCAATCGTTTGCCTCGTGTGACTCTCGGTCGTGTCCGATGATGGCACAGGACGACACATCGAGAGGGATACGTCCAGAAGCAGTACTGTCGGCATTTTGACTAATAAATAATGGCTCTAGAGACTCTTTAGAGAAGCATTTTCAGCTTTATATCTGAAAATTATAAACCAAACAGCGGTTTTGAGAAATATTTGTTTTGAAACTGTACTTCAATCTTCACTTCAATGTCTGCGGTATGTCACTGTCGTTCCACTATAAATGTCATTGTCACTGTTATTTTTTCTGTAGATCTCGTTTTTTCTACTACTACCATTAGTTTTGATTCTACCGGATATTATATTATATTTGGCGGCAAGAAATAGCGGCAAATTCAAAAAAACCTTTATGATATTTAATTAGGTACTATTTTTCATATATTATTTACAAAGCTTTGGTAGGTACATATTCTCAGTCAAAGTGTAAAAAAAAAGTATTTTGCAATGATAAAAATAATTTTGACGTAAAACATGAATCAATTACAACTTAGCATCCTACTCGATTTTGATCACATTCCACATTAATGGACCAATATAATGACAATAATAAAATATTGGAACTCCCTGAAGACACGGAATCGTTTGAATTCAAATACAATTTCTTAAACAGGCCTTGGGATGATAGATCCAAAAAGAGTAAATTCGGCATCGTCGCGTTGCTGGTCGCCATTTTTGTCGCTACTATGGCCGCGATAGTCAACAATTTTGTAATGCACTATCGAAACTTTGGGCTTATTACCTCGCTGAACAATGAAATAAACTGCATAATGGTTAAAATAGAGGATCATCCATTCGTTGCAAGGATTCATTCTATGGAGACCAAAGAGTTATTATGTGTTGGAGCAGTTATAAGTTCCACTTCGGTTTTGGCGAACAGTGTCTGTATCAAGTCGGGACCTATTCGAATGTTTCTGGGAAGCCCTAATTTGTAAGGCTTTTATTATTTGTAACTTTCTTGGCATGTAAAGAAATAGGTAATCACACGATTTAGTTGAATTACCTTGTCCCTAATAAGTATAAAACAGAAAGAATAATAATCTACCCACATTTTCAGACCACACTGCAAGAGAGGATTCCGAGTGGACGTAATCGAAACTATATTCCACGACGGTATTATATCCAAGAAACTAGCTCTACTCTCCACCTACGACGATATAAAGAAATGTTGCTCCCCAATCAGCATTGGTACAGATTTAAATTGGGTTTCTTATGGCCAAGTGATTGGGAGGCCATCAGTTCTTTTCTCTAGAACATTATCCCGCCAGCACGTGAGCATGGTAAGAAAGCAGGATATACCAAGAGGGTACAATATTAAAAACTTGAAAATGGATAACACGATTTGCGTGAAAAGTCTAACGAAATGTCCAATCAGGGCGGGAGATTTGTTATTACAAGATGGCAAGCTCTATGGGATTTCCTCTACGAGCATAAATCGGATGACGGAGAATAATTTGGCTTGTTTCGCGGATTTGCATATCGTGCGTAATGATCTTAAAGAGCTGGACGATGAGATTGATTAAATTGATATTTTAAATATGCATTGACTTCATTGTTTCTAATCCAGATGTAGATAGCTGCACCTAAATTTCACTCGAAATTAGGTATATATTTTTGGATTTTGACTCGAGAGCTGCTTGCGCTGAACAATAATTTAGGCAAGACACATGTATGTATTCGTATTATGCTATGCCTGCTTGCGCACTTCTAAATCTCAGAATTTACAAGGGCTCGTCGAGCATTTATGTAAATTATGTACCAAGCATACCTGTACCCAAAATTATGGAGTACCTACCGTCATTATTATAATATCAGCCCATGTCCGTCCACCCACTACTGAGTATAGGCCCCCTCTCCATTTTCTACCAAAATGTTTAGCTATGTCATCCGACCATGAGGCTGGTGGTTTATCACTACAAATTATGCAGTGCCAAATAACATACTATTTATAATAGATATCACGTGTATTTATTTTTTCGACTAACGCGCGAAAAGCAAAAACAATCTGCAGGTCCTGTAACCTTTCTGTTTACCGCTAGGCATTATTGTAATATTTAATTTGAAAAAAAATTGGTTAAAAAATGCCAAAAAAACATCACGTGATTAATGGACGCTGTTGAGTGTTGACATTTTGATTGCTTGTTTGTGATTTTTGATCAACCAGAACCGATTTTTAATTTTCTAAGTCCTAGACTAACATTTAAACCTCGTTTTGTAATAAGACGGAATATGTCTATATATTTTTCTTACTTACAACGAACGGCTATGCCTCTTCTTATAAGTGTTAGTAAGAATCGTTCCCAGATCTACCTCTTCTGGTCCCGTGCGGAATTTGAAGTCGTCTTTAGGTAGGTACATGAACATTATACCAACTGAGAGAGCGGTTATGAAGACTAGCCAGCGGCATAGCTTGGTTAGCTCACGGATTATCCCTTTAACCATTTTTGCTTTAGTATTGTTTTTATTGGTTGTAGAATGTGGGTTGTGGGCTGGAACAAATCAAAACAATAAAGTTAAATGACTTGTGTTAAATTTTTTTCTTTCGCAAAACATGTAAGTAAAACGCTAGTTTAGTCATATTAATTTCCATCCAGGCTTATAAAGGTTCGAAATGACTAGGTATCTGAGAGATGGGAGACTTAACTTGCGAAAAATTAAATAATTAAAATAAAATAAAACATTTTTATATATGATTTTTTGGTACTTATAGATAAAATGAATTATAAAATTTACCTGGTTTTACCAGAACCTAATCAGTTCTGGCAAAACCAGATAATTTTTATATCCTTTTATCCTTATTTTCATCGACACAAAAATAGATCGAACTTAGGTACTTTACAGTACAGCTACACGCCCATTTATAAGAGTTTGTAGTTAGAACTTAGAACACTACACATTACTATTATGATGTTGTAGGTTCCATAACTATGTGGGTACATGTTTGACGTCATACACCATTGAACTTTTCAACGCGCAAACTACAAGTATAATTAATGAGCCAGCTATCAGATAGGTCGAGGAAATAAACTATGCTTTTGCTTACTGTATTACATACAATAGAAACATTGTTACTAAAAAAAACTTACCATATTCCGGAATTTGTGAGGTCTTTAAGATGTGAACGTTTTGTCAAGAGAAATTGACTATAGATTACTGTCACTAGGTGCAGCGTGGATATAATGAAGGTGCTTTGGCAGAGGTATGTGTCCTGAAGTGTATGATGATTTGATGATGATGATGATATTTATACTTCGGGTCAACCGAAGACGATTATATTGTTTACTAAGCAGCAGTCTGTGGAATTGTGCTGCCACTGTCACACATTTTGATAGTTAACTACTTTAAAAAAGCAAAATTCAACTTCACTCGTTTCCGTATCCGCTCCACTCGGCTCACCACGTGGGAAGGCGCTTGCAACTCGCCATTACGTGATTTTGTGTCGCCGCTGTCGCACGCCTTAAACAATTTGTTTAAAAATCTATTTAATTTAAATATTCTTTACGTGTTGTGTCCAGTGATTATTAAAGAACATTGTGAACCGTTCCAAATACCTATAACGTTCAAATTTATAAATTCGAAATGTGTTAATAACAAAAAACTGAATTAAACATAAATAACGGTTATTTAACTTAAATTTATTTTTATTAAAATGTTAAATCATTTAACCAAACATTACGACAAAACCAGTGAATATTAATGGCTTTTGTGAGACCAGGTTACTGGAATTCTGTCTATGACGGAATTTTATGGATAAATTATCTTTGGTGAGTGACTTATTTTATTAACATACGATCTTATTTTTGAACTACCCTCGAATTTATGATAATGGTAGTTTATGTTTTTACTTGATTGTAATAACTACTCAAGTAGGTACCCACCTTTTGTACTTTTTCTTAAAAAAATAGTCCTTTATTAGACTTTAATACTACATGTAACAATATAATGTACAAATAGAGAATGAGCATGCAACATCGCGCCCTGGCGCAAATAAGATTTAATTGTTTTCTATCATTATTCACCACGATTCTCAATTTAACTGCTCAGATCAACCTAAACGGCTTATTATTCGATCGTAACGTTTTATATGATGATGCTTTGCGTTTTACTCGCGTTAATCGTAGTAAATTAGTTAAAATCCATGTAATTCCTGTGGAGAATATTTATGATGCATAACGTATATCGTGTTAAGTAATTAATATGCATTAGTTTACAGCAAATCTCCATGTCAATCATGTTGAGAATATTTGAATGGTTTCACGTGTATCGTGTGTAGCAATGAATGTGGATTATTATCCACCAAATTTTCATGTTTATCATGTTGTGTATATTTTTGCTCCTTTACGTATATCGTGTTAAGTGATCAATGTGAATGAGTTTACAGCAAATCTCTATGTAAATCATGTTGAGAATATTTATATAGCTTCACGTATATCGTGTAAAGCAATTAATGTGTATTAATTTCCACCATATCTCCATGTGAATCAAGTTGAGAATATTTATGATCTTTCACGTATATCGTGAAAAGCAATTCATGTGTATTAGTGTCCACCATATCTCCATGTAAATCATGTTGAGAATATTTATATAGCTTCACGTATATCGTGTAAAGCAATTAATGTGTATTAGTGTCCACCATATCTCTATGTGAATCATGTTAAGAATATTTATATAGCTTCACCTACATACATATATCGTGTAAAGCAATTAAAGTGTATTAGTGTCCACCGTATCTCCATGTTAATCTAATATTTATGATCTTTCACGTATATCGTGTAAAGTAATTAATACTAATTAGTGCACATCAAATTTTGATGTGAATCATATTGAGAATATTTAAGTGACTTCATGTATATCGTGTAAAGTCATAAATTGGGATTAATGTACAGCATATATCAATGCTAATCATGTTGAGAAAATTTAAAATCCTTCACGTTTATCGTGCGAGGTAATAATTGTGAGTTGCTTATTTCTTTTTTCTCCGCGTGTGGCGCGTTGTGGTACCTACCAACACTTATTTATGATTTATCTTTAATTACAAATATAAATCACAGAATGAAATAGCTCAATATAATAGCATGGTAACAATGCCTCCCTAGAAAAAGAGGCCTAACGAAGAAATACATTCGAAGCCTCATAATCAAAGGCAACCACAGATGCATTATAAAATCTTGTTCCTGAAACCGTACGTTTACACAATCAGTATTCAGTACGGAGTACAAAGCACGGAAAAAAACTAGGATAAGGATAGGATAAGGATTTTGCTATCAGGTATTGGCTATCAAAAAAAGCTTGCGTTACAAAAAAAAAAAAGATATTATGCAACTAAACGAAACAGTCTGTTAATCAGCTGTCAGAAGCGTTTGGCTGGGCTTTATCATCAAAATTTAAAATTAAAAGGCCTTCAATTAGTTATGGCCAACACATAATTAAATTATCACTTTCTTTATGGCATAGCATTATAGCATATAGCATAGCATTGCACTCAATTTCAATTTCCAATTTTTATCATAATATGATCTAAATAAAATAAGAAAGTCAATGTAGTTACATTCAAGTCACTGTACTAAATAAACATACTAAATATTATTATGCTGTAAAACTGGTAACTGTAAAATTGGTAGCATTTTTTTTAGCGCTATTCTAACAGAGCACGTACTCATTGAATCTTTACAAGCAGACACAATATTGGGGGCGGAAATAAGATATACCTCGCATGCACCGCTGAGACCTCGTGTCCACAACTAGACGAGGTGCTTTAAACTTGGGGGGATGTCACGGCCAGAGCCACGAACCCTGAAGCCAGTAGGCATGCGCCGGCCGCGGGGCCGCCGCCAGGAATTCTCAAACAACCGCCAGAGTTACATAAAGTGAGGAGCCCGAGGATATTAATGCTAATACTGCAGGTACTTATTACAGAAAAAACTTAATAGTTGTAGAATATTTCTATGAACAATGGTGTACCAAAATGGATGACTGTGTAACATTGTTAACATTGTGTTGGGACCTGGGTGACAGTTTCACCATTTAAAAAGAAAACCAATATAGTATATTACTACTATTGATACCAAACTTTTGTAAAACAATATTCAAAGTCACAAAATTGATAAATATATCATAGATATAATCTTGTCGCATCTGAAGATGCAGATTAATTTCTATCACGACGTTTACTGTACAAAAACCTAATATCATGGTCACCATGATCATCATTTGATTGTTTACAAAAACTTATTCATTTAAAACATTTTCAAATAGTGAATATGGTATCTTCAAATTAGTGGACTACCATTATAACAGAAGAACTAAATTATATTTATGTACACGATGCTTACAATTACTTGCTACAAATGCAAATGCAAATAAAATAGAAAGTGGTTACGTTTTACATAGAATACATATGTATATGTACAAATTTAATTTTCTAAATATTGATATGGCTTCACTTGTGTTCACTAAGCTAAATGCAACCATACGGTGTTATATCTATCTCATTAAAATGAGTTTATTTTATTTGGCTGGTTATTATTCTGACCTTATATATTATTTTCATGTTCGGTGCCTATGCCAAGCAAGTTATACATTATAGAGTAACTTATGTTTAGCACCCAAAATCACATTCTACCTACCACGCGAGAAATCAACAACGGATCATTTTAAAACTCCATTTTGCCCAGCCGTTTAATATGATATAATTATTAAATAAGTACAGCGCGAATATACTTTATGTATATTATACAAATAAATTTGAAAATGATAAGTTTATATTAATAGCTCTACCTAGTATCGGAGAGCAGAGTGCATTAGAGAAAATTTAATATAGTGAAATTTAAAAATAAATGATTGAAAAATGCGTTGTACGCAACTGTTACTAGTTATTTAGTCTACAGTGACTCCAGTACTTTATACAAAATGGTGTTTTCGGTGTATCAAAGCTCTTATGGGCATTGGACAGAATCAAAACTCATTTCACATATAAATATGTACATATTTATAAATATTCAAGATGAAAATTTTGCTTTTTATTGTTTTAACATATTCATTTGCATCCAATAAAATATTGAACGTTGCAATATACGTTTGAGAATTGATAGTACTACCACAATTTGCTATATAAATTGAATTTGAGGTTACTTGAAGTATTTGTCAAGACAAAGGTGCGAACACAAATATATTCAAATCAAATCAAATCAAATCAAATATACTTTATTGTACACCAAATAAAAAGAACATAATTTACATAAAGGTGGAAGGTAACCAGGGACATTGGGCGACCTTATCACTAAAGTGATCTCTTCCAGGTAACCTAGTTTGGACAACACTAGAGGAAATCCGTAAAGCTGGCGTACTTAACACAATATTAGATAATTTAAAAATAAAACACAATTACAAATATAACATTCAAAGTAACAACATACAAACATAATTACACACAGAACTACATATTACTGATATTTAAAGGAAATATATTACATTGAAGGAAATCACACAAAAATAAAAGAAAGCAGAACATAATTCAAATAAAAAGACTTACACAAACCAATTAACATCACAAAGTGGAAATGTAATGATTAAAAACCAAGCTCTGAAATATGGGCAAGGATTTAGCCTGCTTGATATTAAGTGGCAGGTCATTCCACAAGCGAACCGCTTGCACAGTGAAAGAGGAGTGATAGTAGAGATTGGGATGGCTAAAGTCAGGAAATTTCAAGTGAAGGAAACGAGAAGAGCGCAGAGAATCGGAATGGGAGGCAGTGACAAAGGAAAACCTTTCTTTTAGGTAGAGCGGAGTGTAAGGATTGAAGAGGATTTTGTACAAGAGTGAGAGGATGTGTGCATTACGGCGAAGACGGATTGGTAACCATTTGAGCTTTTTTCGAAACTCAGAGATGTGGTCATATTTACGTAAACCAAATATAAACCTAATGCAAAAATTTTGAAGGCGCTCGAGTTTAACGAGCTGCTCATTGGTTACGTCAAGGTAGCAAGCGTCTGCATAGTCGAGTATAGGTAAAAGAAGGGATTGAACAAGGGCTATCTTGGTATTATTAGGCAGAAAATTACGCAATCTCCTCAGAGAAGCAGAAGAAGCAAAAATTTTACGACTGACTTCTGCTAATTGAGGTGCCCACGCAAGTTGACTATCGAACATAATACCGAGATTTTTCACTGAGTCACTAAATTTAATGGGAACACCGTCAAACATAACTGACTGGAGGCATGACCAGTCTATTCTAGAAACTAAGCGTGAACTACCAATTACTATGACTTGTGTCTTAGACGGGTTTATCATCAGTCCATAAGATCGACTCCAATCTCGAATCCGTTGCAGGTCGATGTTAATTGTTGCAATTGCTTCATCAAGGCGGTCTAGAGATGCTTGGGCGTATATTTGCAAATCGTCTGCATAGAGGTGATAGGAAGAAGAAAGGTTATGAGATATTGAATTTATAAAAATAGCAAACAGAAGAGGTGATAGCACGCCGCCCTGTGGTACGCCAGCTACAGTACTGCACCAAGACGAGTATTGATCGTCGAGGCGAACACGCTGCCGACGACCAAACAGGTATGTTCGAAACCATCCTATTGCCGTTGGAGATATGTTAAGAGAGGAGAGAATGCTGAGGAGGATATCAAAATCAACATTTGAAAATGCGTTGCTGAAATCTAGTAGACAAAGAACAGTGAGATAATAATTACCCATGCCATTCCTAATATCGTCCGTGATTTTAATCAAGGCAGTAGAGGTGCTGTGACCTGGTCGGAAGCCAGATTGGAGAGGATTAAAGAGATGGTTTTTTGAAAGGAAGAAGGATGGAAGGAGTATATTCATGCGTTTTCTTCGTAAAAAAAAAATAATGTTTGTTATTGGTGATTGTATATTCCGAAAATATAATTCTGATACGGAATGGGAGTTTGTAAGCGATGCCTTCGTACAAATTACAAAATAAAAATGTACTTACCAGTTCTGTTTGCAGCCCACAAAACTACAAATATTTGTGGTCGTCTTCATTCAAGCTCCGTTACTTTTAATTGGGAAGGTTATAAAACTCTTAAGTATAATCAGTATACTGTTATACATTATAGGATGGTGTATTAACTTATCGATATTACGTTTAAATTTAAAATGATTACTTACTTTCTACCTTTCTTGAGAAATATAATAGTTGTAGTCACTATTAACTTAATATACCTTATTGAATAAATTAATTTGACACATGCAGACCTGTTACCTGCAGCTTCTTAAGCTGAAGTGTTATAAAAACATGTATTTTAATTGTTGGCCTCATTTGCACCGTTATGGTCAAGGTTACCATTTTATATATAAATTTTTTATTCAATGCAATATATGTATACATACTTATACTCATTATTAGCTACAAAATTCGAACAAAGGACCAGTTTCAACTCTTTTAACACTGAGTTAATTTTGTGGTGAAATCCCTGAGGTCAAATATATTATAATTATCATGTCAATAGATAATTGTTTTTATTATCCTTTCAAGTCTTAAACTATTTTTTAAAACTTTTACTACATACGAATATCAGTCTGCATTATTTGCCTCACAAATGATTAATTTACCCAATAATCGATTCTATCTAATAGAGCAAATTTTGAGGTTGATTAAATTGAACAATAAAACCATGAGTGAAATCGTTGTTAAGGTAAGTAAATAAAGTAAGCTGTTCCAGATTTCATGAATTAATTCACGTCATGTTCGTAAGTGGTGGCACTTATAAGATTTATTAAATTGAAGAACAGCTGACCTTTTAGTATTTTGTCCATCATTGGTTATTCAAACTTACTTTGGGAAAACATCTTTCCTGACATCAGAACCTATGATGATAACCCTTTTGTTATATCCATACAGAAACCGCTCACGGGATGTCGCTAGCGAAATAGCTTATCAAATTGAAAATAATTCCATTGTAGACATATTAAATTACATATATTATGTAATCTTTTCTTATAGGCAGTGCCTAGTATTATTAAATATTTATACATACTTGCGCATATAAAGTATTAATCTTACATCATTTAAGCAAAATAAATGTAAGGCACATGATTATTAAAAAAATATAATCACAAGAAATATCTTATTACTACTTTGTGGTTGCAAGATGTAGGTAAAACAAATTTATTTGATTTTGTTTCTGAATATGTTAATAAAAAAAAATTGCAGTTTCTTTCCTAGATTGAAAACACTAAACATCTGCTTAGTAAACACCCTAAATTTTGAACCCTTTAAAGCAAAAATGTTTATTGTAAGGCATTTATAACTGAGTGTGCGTGTACTATGTCTCTAAAAATAATGGCGAGTTGCAGGCGCCTTCCCACGTGAGCCGAGTGGAGCGGATACGGAAACGAGTGAAGTTGAATTTTGCTTTTTTAAAGTAGTTAACTATCTAAATGTGTGACAGTGGCAGCACAATTCCACAGACTGCTGCTTAGTAAACAATATAATCGTCTTCGGTTGACCCTCGCATAATTGGAATCAAACATCAGACAGGTAAGTTTTCGTTTGATTCTTAAATATACCTGGGTTACACTAGCGAGGAACAACTGGACATGCCTTGCCTTAGCAGTTACAAATGTGTATTATGTACTGTTGATTGAGCGACAATCCCACTCAACAACAACATAAGAGATATATAGCAATAATACAAGTGTGCTAAATCTTACACTACAGTGGTGTTTAACATCAGGCAGGCTGTAGCCAAACGAAAGCATATCCGTGCCTATAACCCTTGGTAACAATTAAGATATTTTTTAAATTCATAGAATAATTAAAGCGCGCAAACAATTTAGTCACCATGTGGGTAGTAAATTGAGTTGTCAGTTTAGACGGTCAGGCTGAGCTTCATTTTCAGAAGCGTTCAATTTAACGCATTCGTTACTGGGCCGTGGTGAATTATAATAACCTATTACAGCCTCGTCATATGGGTGAGTGGTTGTCAACCATCATACAGGATTTGCAGGACTGTTACTATGGGATCGAGTAAAATGTCCAGAAAGTCTGTAAACTCTTGCACGATCGCTATTAGAGGTATTGAAGTGTTCGGGAACGTGGCCGACGTCCTTATATTTAGGGTAAAAGAGCGCTAAGTAGCCAGAAAGAGACACGCATTATGTATTTTAGTATCAGAACCAGAAGAAGATACCTAAGTAGTCAAGCCTATTCGTGGAAAAATATATATTTTGGATTGAATAAACTATTTGGCATAAAGGTAGGTAAGAAAATACTACATTCATTTTATTATTGTATTACTATGAAATGTTAGCGCTGAAATTTGTACCTTCACAGCTTTTTTATAATATACCAGATAATTTGTAAGTGACCTTCATTGATACCTGTAATTTAAATATATTTTAACGAGAAATTTATGTCATTTGGCATGAAATTCACCTAAAAGATAAAATTGTAAGGCGGAACGAAGAAGACAACATACGAGTACAACTACGTACACCAAATAAGAAACAATTGTCTTTGTTGAAAAGATCTACATCTGTGAAAAGTATACTCAGTTCAACTGCGCCACTCCGCTCGCACCAAAAAGGCTGCGGCGCAACAATTAAAATGTTAATTTGCCGCTAGTTGGCGCCACTCACGCGCTTCCCTCGATCCTTTCATCTACCTTCAATTTAACTAATAGTGTACGGCTAATGTGAACTATTACGCACTTAGCTGCCTTAATTAAGATACTTCTTGGTAATTTGTTAAAGTACGATATTGAAAGTATTATATTCACATATTCCTCCGCTTAGAGTCGCATTACTCAATACTGAGGGTCGTTACTCCCCCGTAGAATAGAATCATTGGGGGAGTTTTCTTAGACAAGTACTAATTATTATTATTTTTTAACTTGGAATAGGCTTACGTTTGGCTACAGCCTGCGTGATGTTAAGCACCACTGTAGTCTAAGATGTTGCACGTTTTCTTAGGAGAAACCTATTTACTCTGTATTTGAAGACCTCTGGGTAAATAACAACAAACCTTATAATTCAGGTGCTTACTTACTTTTTAATGTGATGAGGTCTGGGACCCCAGTGTGTATGGATGTTTTACGTTAATTTACACTCATGTTTTTGTATTGGTCCTTGTAATTTTTTAAGTTTGTTTCTTGGGTTAAATCCGCTGCTGGATCAAATTTCGGACAAACAGAAAAGTACATTGTTGGCATTGACATTTAAATTGTGGCACTGAAACTTTTTATTCTAACCTTTTTTTACCTAATATTGTATAGCCGTTAAAATTTATTTCTCTACAAAGTTTGTAACTAATTTTTTTGGAAATTTATGATTAACTGAACTATTGGATCTATGAATTTATATTTAGTTTTCCAAACGCTTTGATCGTTTTGATTTCGATTTGAACGTCTGATTGATGCTCGAAGTCCAAACGTTTTTTAATTCAATTAAAGCCGTATCTACACCGTATTCTTCATCAAGAATTCACTGAGCAAACCGTTTATGACACAATAGAAAACGCACCTAAATCACGTAACAGATACCTACTCGAATACATCCATCTTCGCAGATATTTTTAGCACACCTTTGTTCCAGCTTTGCTCAGGTAAAATTATTTCTTTCCTGCGTCAAAAAGTACGCTAAATTATTCTTTTCAAAATCGCCAAGAAGATAAATGAGTGGATTAACATAATCCGACGCAATGATGTACCGCCTAAATCGTGACAATAGGAGGCTTTTGACTAAACGTTTTGGGATCAAAAATGTTTCACGTCTTTTATCCTCTAAAACTAAATTTAAATGCACGATATATTTTAGAATTTAAGTGGATACATACAATATTCTTGCGTGCTCCATTTTAATCCGTAATCAGATGAGATGTTCTTATGCGTGAGCCTTGCTACGGTAAAATAATCTTGGCCCATGAAATCTCACCCTGCCTGTATATTATACATGTATATTATAAAAAGATTCCGCCAGAGGGCGTGTGGCAGTGAACATCGGCTCCGTATTCAATTAATGTTTAAAAATAAATAAGTGAATATAAGAGGACGAAAACGCTATAAGTGTGAACTATAAGCAGTGATTCTACTGTGAAAGTGTTTTCTTCGCAAAAAATCAGTGCGTTGTGGAGAAATTTGCGAAAAATACTTTGACAAGAAATTGCGCGTAAAGACAGTTCAAAGCAAACAGTGAAAACAACAAAACAGACAAGTAATATCCCGTAGATTACGGAACAGTGCTAATAAAGTGATATTCAGAACAAAACAGTCAATAATAACTTCGTAGTGATTTGTGAATACAATATAAACAAAACCAAATTAACGGCCAAAACCGTCGTGTTGGACTTTGAACCCGGAACTCACAACAGTGACTAACAAAAATCTTGCTTGTAACGACAATTCAACCTACAAAGCAAAATACGACTAAATATTTCGAACCATTACTTAATGTTTGAGTAGCCGAGTGGTTGTACGTTGAGACTCTCAAGCGCGTGACCCGGGTTCGGATCTCAAGTCGACAAATTATTTTTGTGGTTAAATTGAGATTGCCTAAGCAAGATACATTACTGGACACGTTCTTAACTTCACCTACCTAACTACCTACATAAAAAGAGTCACCACTAGTACACAAAATGTCGGACTCAAATTGTAATATGCTACACTTAATGAACGCTTTGAGAGAACAAATACGAGAAGACAATGAACGCAGCCTTAACAAAGTAGAAGGCAACTTATCAAATAAAATGGACGTGAGATTCTCTCGATTGGAAGACAGCGTAAATGGAATTATAACTACCCAAACCCACCACGAAAAACGTTTAGACGACTTAGAGAGAAATGTACGACAGAGGAATTTGATATTTTTCGGTATTGCTGAAGAAGAACGCAACTACTCGGAACTCGAAGACATTATTGTCAACTTAGTACAACTTACAATGGAACTGGAATGCGACAAGCGCGACATCGAATTCGTTGGTAGAATGGGCAAGAAAAATACAAAGCCTAGACCAATAAGAGTCACTCTCTCAACTTATGGAAAGAAAATCGCCATTCTACAGAATAAACCCAGAGGAGTTGACCACGCATGGTATGTTAAGGAAGATTTCGCACCAAAAATTCTGCAAAAGAGAAAAGAGCTGCAAGAGGAAGTAAATAATTTAAGAGACCAAGGAATTCGAGCAGTTATCAAGTATGACAAAATAGTTAGATTACACAATAACAATAAGGACCTCCATGCTGACGTCGAGAAGAATAGCAAACGTAAAAGACCCGACCAATCCCCAGAGCCTGAAACTGAAACCGAAACCCGCAGATCACAGCAGGATAAATGTAAGCAAGTGCCTAAGAAGACAAAAGCGCAAAATATCACAACTTTCATAAGTAGTCAGAAAAAACCAATCAAAAAACAAATTACGCCCACACCAGGAACCAGTAAGCATAACGAATACACCGTAACAAAATCTCCAACAAGTAGTAAGCAAAAGGACATCATATTAATTAAATCACCAACGCCCACTCCAGGAACCAGCAAACATGACAATAATACATTAGTACAAAAAAACTAAGCTGCAGATCTCCTCCAAGCCGGCTGGTCACCGTGGAGGAGCAAGACCAAATACCCCCCAGCAAGAAACATAACAAAAACGAGATAAAAGACAATAACATATTTATAGCAAGTCTGAATGTCAGAACTTTACTTGGCGACAGTCGATTAACTGAATTAATTAATAGCACCGAAAAAGTAAAGTGGGACATCCTTGGTTTATGCGAAGTCAGAAGGGCAAAAGAAGTTATAGAAGAATACCCAAATTTTATCCTGTATCACAGCTACACAACGAAAGGAAGAAGAGGAGTCGGACTAATCATCAAAAAACACTTAAAAAACAACATTACCAGGTTGGAGACATTTTCTGACAGAGTTGTGTTGCTCGAGATGCAGTTTAGTAAAAATAATACTTGGACTATTATACAAGCTTACGCCCCAATGGAAAAGAGCACACCTATAGATTTACTAACTTTCTACGAAACCTTAGAAAAAGCAGTTGCTTCCTCAACCTCTAAAAATTTAATTGTAATGGGAGATTTTAACTCTCAAATTGGCAAGAAACAATGCGGTGAAGATATAGCGTACGGAAATTTTTCTCATGGAATAAGGAGTCCTCATGGAAAGGAATTAATAAGATTTGCCCTGGAAAATAACCTAAGGATCACAAACACAATGTTCAGAAGAAAAAAGAAAAGGTTGTGGACTTGGAAAACACCTAACAACATGCACTTCAACGAGATTGACTTCATTCTAACAAATAAACCAAACCAGATAAAGAAGTTTGACGTGATTAACACACATTTCTATACTGACCACAGAATGATTAGATGTCGACTCGTCATTAAAACCCTGAGAAAAATAACTCGCAACCCACCACCGGCTTTAAGAATAATACCAGAGTTACCAGTAGAAAAATTGGAAGAGCTAAGTGAAAAATTTCATACTGCCATAGACAATAGCGATGATCTACATACACAATATAAAAATCTACAAGAACATTTGACGAATACAATGCAAGAAATGACACTCGAAAGGAAGAAGACGAAGAAATGCATTAGTGAAAAGACAAAAGATTTACTAGAAAGAAGGAAAATATTGTTTAAAGAAGAGAATACAAGAGAAAACAGGAAAGAAATTACTAGAATAAGCAAGGAAATAAATAGAAATATAGCCAAGGACAAAAAACAATACAGGCGAGAAGTTTTGGAAAAACATATCAAGAAATCAGGAGCTATCAAGAAAGCGTTCAAGGAACTTACAGACAAGAAAGAGTGGACGGCGAATGTAAGAACGAAGAAAAATAAAATCGTAACTAAAAGACCTATAATAATTAAAGAAGCGACCAAATTCTACGAAGAATTATACAACACAACGCAGACATCACATTTTGACATTAATAATTTGAATCCTATGACATTACCGAATATACTTACAAGCGAAATAAAACATGCAATTATGACTCAAAAAGATGACAAAGCTACAGGAGAAGACTGCATTACGAACGAATTTTTAAAAGCTTTGAGTAATTTATTACTTTCCCCGCTACAAAAGCTCTTTGACAATATCCTGAAGAAAGGGACTACACCAGAGGAATGGAGCAAATCAACCACGATTTTGTTGCATAAAAAAGGAGATAGGAGCGAACTGGGCAACTACAGACCGATCAGCCTCATGTCTAATATATACAAAATATTCTCAAAAATAATATTAAAAAGAATAACACCCACATTGGACCAAAACCAAGCAGAGGAGCAGGCAGGATTTAGGAAAGGGTACTCGACAGTTGACCACATTCAGGTAGTGACCACGATTATAAGCCGATATATAGAATACAACAAAATCCTGTACATAGGCTTTATAGATTTCACTAAAGCATTCGACAGCCTTGAGTTTAATTCAATATGGCAAGCACTACGAGAACAAGGAGTTGAAGAAGAGTATATCAAGGTTCTTCATAATATATACTCAAAAAGCTCGGCGAAGATCAGGATGGAAAAAAGTGGACCAGAATTTGCAGTCAAGAAAGGTGTAAGGCAAGGAGACCCAATGTCACCAAAAATATTTTGTGCAGTGCTGGAGATGATATTTAGAAATATAGATTGGCAAAACGAAGGAATAAATATAAATGGAGAACAGCTAAGTCACCTACGTTTCGCTGACGACATCGCAATCTTTGCTGAAACACCAGAAAAAATAGAAAGCATGATACTGGACCTTGCAAGAGAAAGTAAAAAAGTCGGACTATCATTAAACGCATCAAAAACTAAAATAATGACAAACGGGAAACGAGCTAAAGTAACAGTAGACAATGAAAACATAGAATACGTGACTGAATATACCTACTTGGGGCAATCGATGGCTTTCAAAGATCTGACAGAAAAAGAAATAGATCGAAGGATCGGATTGGCTTGGAAGAGGTATTGGAGTCTCAAGGAGATTATGAAAAGTAAAGATATTGACACCGCCATCAAGAGCAAAGTATATGACATCGCAATACTACCTTGCCTGATATATGGCTGCCAGACATGGGCGTTGCGGAAAGAAGATGAAAACAAACTAGCCATATGTCAAAGAAAGATGGAGAGGAGTATGTTAGGAGTAAGATTATCGGACAGAATTAGCAATAAGAAAATCAGACAAAAGACAAAGATAAGAGACATAGTAAAAAGCATTAGGACTTTGAAATGGAATTGGGCAGGACATGTTTGCAGAATGAAAAATGATAAATGGACAAAAAAAGTAATAGAATGGATCCCTAGAGGTGACTTACGCAAGAGAGGCAGACCACATAGACGATGGGAGGACGTGTTCACCCAGAGACACGGGCAAACGTGGAAGAGACTGGCAAGAGACAGAAAGCAGTGGACTAGACTGGGGGAGGCCTACGCCAGAGAGGCGACAGACGCACTTACTTAAAAACATTGACTTCAAAGAAACTTTTGACACAAATAAAACCATTATTTCAAAGTTGGACATTATGGGACGAATATATTCAACATCAACTGACGAAGACTATTTTTATGGACATGGAAAAACTAATTTTGCAATGTGTTCTTGTTGTTATATTTCCATTTTAATAACATTTGAAATTTTGTTTTGTAATGAATAATAAATGAATTACCTACTAATTATTAACTGAAGCATCTGAAATAAAGGCTATTTTTATTTTTTATTTTATTTATTTTATTTTATTTTATTTTATTTATTATAAAAATATGATTGTATTACTATATATATATATATATATATATATATATGCCAAAAAAACAATCGATACAAGGATACATACACATAGCCGAATAAAAACATTAAATATACATCGTTCAGATTTCGTAGCGTTCAGCGTATTTTTGTGCTAAACAGCTAGGCTAAGACTTTTCTTTCCCAGGCTATTAATGGTTTTAATTTATTTTGTAACATAAATAGGCACATTTTCAAATCCAATCTTGCTCCACGATCTTGTTTTACAGAGTGACGCAACGTTCCGGTAACCGCGGCAACATAAAACTCCCTCCAAAATTTGCCTTGTATTTTCGTGGCTAAAAACGGGTCTCTCAAAATGATCTCACGTATAAAGAACAATCAAGGTTTGGTGTTCAAACGAAACGGAAATTTCCTGGGGGATTATAGACGATCGGAACACAATGACATAAATACAGATCAATTTCGAGGATATTTTAATATTGATGAAGGCGGCCCTCAATAAAAATAATAATTGCCGTCTCGTCGCATAAACAATTCGGGGAGATATGAAATGTTTAGTACGTCGCTGAGTATAGAATATCATAGGTATAGTATTACCTACGGTGGTACTTCTTAATAAACCGATCTAAGAAAAAAAAACAAACACCTAATCAAATATTCAGCCTGAAAATATCTTTGACTTATGTTGAGGGAAACTATGGCAGAAAGATAAAAAATGTACAAAAGTTTCATACGGGACCTATTATATTAAATTGGTTCAACAATAACTTTAATTCCAAATCTTATTTTTGTACTTGAAAAAGAGAACACAGTTTTCCAAAATAAAGTAGTTGGTGATTTTTAGTTATCATTGATAGAATAGAATAGAATAGAATAGAATAGAAAATTCTTTATTGCAACACACGATAATAATTACAAAGAAAGAAGAAAAAAAAACTACTTATACTAGTTCCACAAGTGGCGGCCTTATTGCTAAAAGCAATCTCTTCCAGGCAACCATTGGATGGAAAGGAATAATAAGAGATAACAGAGATTGATACTGCTACGCCGTAGCATGGAGACCGTTGAAATCTTTCTAAGGACATACTCAATAAAAACAAAGTTTCTAAAGATAAGTTACTTATGTATTCCATGAAATATTTGGACATTGTTTGGAGATTTGGAGACACTTAACAATACTAAAGTGCTGTATGACATTGGGATGCACAATCTCACGATTTCTTCTAGGAAACATTATGTATAGATATACTTACAATCTTCTATGAGTGTAGTAAAAAGCCTTATGTTTTTATACATATATAGGTACTCATTCTACATTCCGTAAAAATCGTAATCTAAAAAAAAGTACGAATAAAATCGGTTCATAAAGAGCGTAGTATACGCGTAGCGTACTCACAGAAAAACTTTCAGAAGACTTGATAACCTCCTTTTTTTAAAACTGGTTAAAAACGGCCATGTTTTTTATTTAGATAGAATTATACACTTGTGAGTGTAAAACTGAGCCTGTGTAGTACAATTAGCATAACATCACGTGGTATCTATCGCAGCAGTTAGGCGGGTCGGTCACCGGGAGGAATCCCCATTTCATCATCGCGGCACGTACTACATTGACGGGCCTTGAGAGGTCATTGTCAGTGATCATCAAAGACTATAGAACGAGGAGACACATAACTATGTACTTTTTAAGTTACGTTTAAGCCATGTGGCTTTTAGAGCGGTTTGAAAACTAAGGACGAATATTATATTATTCTATGCTGTCGCTAGTCCATAGCAGGACAGAAATAACGGGTCTTTTAACATGCAGGTGTATCGTGTCACTGTATTACATCCCACATGTAGTATCATCATCATCATCGTCAGCCAGTTATTGGCCACTGCTGAGCATAGGCTTTTCTTCTTGTACGCCACTCGTCCCGGTTCTGTGCAGATTGAATCCAGGTGCTCCCTGCGGTTGTTCTAATGTCGTCAACCCACCGCATTGGTGGGCGGCCTCTGTTTCTATGGCCAGTCATGGGTCTCCGGTCCGTTAACTTTTTGGTCCACCTGCCATCCTTCTGCCTCGCAACTTGTAGTATAGTTATTCTTAATAACTTTTTTCATGCTTATCCCTGCGAACAAGAAACTTGCGCTATTTATATCGAGAGTGGAGCGGTTGTAGCAGTATCCATTTTAGTCCAATGCGAACCTTTAGTTTGATCCAAACCACGACTGAATTTTTGTGTAAAATGTTCTACGTATGATCAAATTTTTGGCTAACTTATGTGACACCAGGTGAAAAAGATTACATGTACATATGTATTTTGGAATTTCTAACCATAATGAGACGTCTACAAGTTGTCTAATCACTGATGATCGATATTTAGCCTACGCCAAAACAACGTAAACACACGTACGTGCCTCCACACGGCGCTCGTATAGAAGCTAATCTACGAAAATAGAGCGAACTACGGCGAGTTTACATAGGTTCACTCATTATACCAACAGTGTGATACACTTGTAGGAGTGAATGTCTGTTTGCTGGTCTGTATGGTAATGTTTTACGTAGCAGCTGAGCGATGGGGCGTTGTTTATGGTATGGTGGTAGTATAGGGTACTTACTTTTTTATATGGTCTGAAAAGTGGCTTAGTAGTATATATCCTGAAAAACATTACCTAAATCACAATATAAATTGAATTAGTAATGATATTGTGCAAGTAAATATGTATTTATGTCTGTATGTCTGTATGTCAGTAGCTAAGTTGTATTTTTTATAAGAACGCATCAAATCGACTAAATCGACATAATCTCGATGAACGTTTCTATGAGGAAAATTCAGATTTTTTATATAAAAAAACGAAAACATTGATTATTAATTATGTTATTTTCTAATGTGTGTTTCGTGTCTCAAAAAAACTTGCTTTATTTTCCTAATTATTCAAAATTGGACCAGCAACGCCGCGGCATTTAACTAGTATCTACCTATCCAAATTCAACACTTGTACATTCGTAGTTAAAAGTGTAATAATAATTAAGCTAAATAAACTCCGCGTTTACGTTTATGAACCTTTTCATTCGAAGCGCAGAAGTGTTCTACGGCGCTGTTAAGTTAAACAACTTTGCTTTTACGTTTAAGACTATGTTTGTAGACATACTTATCAAGATCTCAGAACGTCTGTTTATGAATACGAGTTTATTTTAAAACGTAAAATGAGGTTGATGAAGTTTATGATGGTTATTTTTATGAAAGAGGTAAGTTTACGTACCAATTACAATTATTAAGTAAAGAAGTCGATTAAAAATGATCGCGAATTCAACTATCCTTTTAATTCAATGTAATCCGGTAATGTAAATGGAACAGAACGTCTGGGTCGGATGACACTTTAAATTGTAGGTCCCGGCTGTTTGTCCAGTACGGTAGTCGTTAAGCCATGTCATAGACCCTTAGGGCGGCTTGATTAATTCTCGACACCAGAGTTGGCCACTCTCATTCGATAAGAAGTAGAATAGAACAGACAAATAAATAAGCGTTAGAGTAAATATTCAGCTGAAATTGATAGTGTAGGTATCGTTGTTACATAAATCTTAAGTTCTGAAACAATTAAAAATACTATATTTGAATATTCCCAAAAATCCTCTATTAATTACCGGCTAGGTCCGCTGAAATAGTGAGGTTAAATTTAAACAGCCACTAACGCATCTGACCGTTTCTATTTTTTTCAAGGTCCGCATGAAAATAGATCAGTAGAATAAGTCACCTGTAATTCCATGCACATGTGTTGAATTTGACCCTGAAACGGGCTGAAGTTCCAACAAGCGATAACCGTGATTTATCCCTCTTGTGGCTTACTTTACAACGTGTTAAAGGGTTAAAAGCTTATCACTTGAAGGAGTTCCGACTTATTCATCGACTAGCTGCATCCTGCGGTTTTACTTGAGGAGAATACTGCTATATGTATGTATATGATTAGAAAGTTATGCTATCATGTTAATTTTCGAATAGAATAACGGTCTCTCGAATTTCGTACAAATTATATTTTAACTATTTCAAACCGACATTGTTTCAGAGACCCTAAAAGGCCATTTCTTGATTGTTGTTATGAGAGGAGTTCGCCATATTCAAATGAAACTTAACTTAGATTACAAACAGACAGACCTCTACTTCTTCTGATTTCTCATTAATGAGTGTTTTGACTTCCCCACAGCCACAGATTAATATATTAGAGGAGTTCCCTTAAGCAGATACATCGTGGTAGGTGCACAGAATCTTCCACGGACGACACATGTTCTCGAATTTTCGGATTTTGTGTTTTACAAACAAATAAACAGCATGATATTTTTTTAAATTATTGGCACTGGCATAGTATAGAAGAACTTTCTTAGTTCAAGGGTAATTCGATATAAAACAAAGCGGCAGCCGCTGGTCTGAGTTAATCGAGGATACATCCCGAGAGGGTTATATCAGATACAAACGAACCATTTCTATGTTAATAACTCCGTCTGCACGAAGTATGTGAGGTATTTTTGTATAAAGTGACTGCTTACTCGTATTTCAAGCGCCTTCTAAGTTTTGCGTTTGTTTTCTGATATCTTTACTTATGGGTTGTTGTTGTTTATCTTAGATAATAATATAATTGTATTTTTTTAATCCTTTTCTTAAAAGCTTCTTATAGGCAAGCGTACTATATCTTAGATTATAGCGGTGCTTAACAACGGGTCAGCTGTTGTCAAACGTAAGCCTAACTCATATTTTTCAAAAAAGCTACTAAATTAAAAGGCAGAATATGTGCAAGACTCATCGCCCCACCGAGAACAAATTTGAAAAAGTAAAGTGTTTTCGTTATAAACAAGAAATTGAAATTATGATACCTACCAGTATAGTCTATATATAAGTATAACAGCAACTGACCAATTGTAATACCAAAACATGAAGTTGTGATGAGCCGACGATTGCTTCCTGAATATTGCACATACATCGCTTATTCCCTCGGGAGATAAAGTTTGCCACTTACCCCGTGATTGATTCCCACTGTTGTGGTCGGTGGGGTTATTTATTACCCCCCTTCTAAGATAGATTCAAGTGTAGCTTGGATTTCACTTAATTGTTTACAGGTTTTGAATTTTGGACTGGTTTCTTACAGATGAGCGTGGTTGGTAAATTAAAGATCTGTTGTAGTCTAAAAGCTGTATTTAATTGCAATTTTATTTTATTTTCATTATTTGAAGGTAACTTAGGAACAATTTTCATTATTTGAAGGTAACTTAGGAACAAAACTTACTATTTAAAAATAAATTGTATCAAATCAGGATTTCAGTTAATCAGACAAAAATCTTAATCAATTTTTAGTAATCAAATTAAGGTTCACGTAAGTAAACAAATAATTAAGTTTATAACATCCGAAATGACTGCTTAAGCCACCCAAAGCTAATTTCAAACTTGTCAAACCCTAATTCATTCACGCAAGAATTACCATTCAACCCTAAACTCAATTTTTCACACATAGGTATTCCTAAATAATTGTGGAAAATCTTGATTGGAAGACAGTTGCGGAGGCGTCCATTCAAAGAACGAAATGAATGACGTTGGCGCATGCGTGAATACATTGCCCACAGGATATAAGCAAGCGGGCCCTACCAACTCGACACACAACTTTGGCAAGCGGACACGCTAAACAGAGGACTATACTGCAAAACCTATTAAGAAAATATATCCTTTCTGTCAATCTCCGTTGTTTTTTCCTAAGTTTCGTGTAAGTTGCCAGTGTGTTCGGTTTCGTGCGAACCCGGTATTGATACGCGTTTGCGAACTTTACGTTAGTTGTTGCAAAGTTTTTGGCGGTGACACACAAGTTCGACAGGTGAGTCTCATTGTTTTATAATTTATCGATAGGCGGTGGAACTGTTGACAGATAATGTGGAGATCTTTATCGTAAGCGTTTAGGTACGGTTAGATAATTGTTTTTTTTAAATGTGTTAAAGGTAAATATAACCGTACAAAATGATTAGCAGTTACAAGTTTTGAGAACACAACCGTGTATTGGTTTTAAAGGAAATTAAAAAAGTTAATTCTTTACCAAAAAACATTGAATAATATAACATACCATGTGTCATTAATAAATCAATCAATTACATGCTAATTATAGACATATAACTTGACGATCATAATTAAAATTTAAGTTTAAGAAATTTAAGTAAACAGTTCATCGTACATAGATAAAATAATTTTCTAGTTCGTTAAAAATTATGTAGAAAACCTTAAAAAGATATGTAGGTATCCATGTGACTACTTTTTAAGTGTAGGTATATACTTACTTTATTTACTAATGCGCATCTGGTTTACCATGAATATATTAAAATACCTACAGGGTTTTCTAAAATAAATTGCACAAATTTTATTGTCAGTTGTATATTTGTGTGTCCTATATAGTATTTTTCTTATTTATTAATGGACAATATTTTTTATTTAAACAGTACCATATACATATATATATGTATTAGAAAATACACAAAGCAACAATAAAAATATAGTTTATTACAGGTAACATTTTGAGTTCTTACTTATATTTCAAAACATGTTGAAATTCCACCTTCAGCTAGGGCAATTCTAGGGCAAAAATATCAATTAACCTGACAAAATCTCTTTTACGCAACCGTTTCGAGGTAATTTGATAACTTTCCTTGTTATTTACATTTACGGAGAACCCGACGAGGCTTAGGTACTAAAATGGCGGAAAAATAAACGATGCTGTCTAGATTTTTGTAAAAAAACATAGGTATGGGGATAAAATCGTAATATAATAATATTTTCAATACATGAGATACTCTGTAGATAATGTAACCACAAAAACAACTTGTCATCCTGAATTTTCTATTAATAATGATCTATCTACGTAAAGTTCTAATTGAATGATCAATCGAACATATTTTTTTAATTAGTTTTTATATTTGTACAACTCGACGCCGCGTATGAAATGAATGATCTTACCAAATAAATCGGAAAAATAATTAAGAAAATACATTTGCAAGAAGTCTTTTTTTCAGCGTCTAGATTTTTTAAATAGTATATATCTTATATTTCTCAAGTTACCGTAATAAAGTAGGTACATACGTTTACATAAAAAAAAACATATAAATAGTTACACCATTTCCATCAAAAATTGATTTACATATTTTCATTCATCTCAATAAAATATCCAGCAATACGCGTATTTGGTTTTATCGATAATTAAAAAGCACACCTTCCCTTTGAAGATTGAAATTTAATTTGTTAGGTACATTTTCCATCAAGAAATTAAGAAAGCAATCGTTAATAAAATTTTCTCCAAGACAGAGTATCAAGCTTTTAATTGCTTGATATTACAAAGAAAACAAAAGGTAATAAATAAGTTATAAAACGCCCGTATCACAGTTAACTGTTATAATAAGTATGTATTTACAAAAGAAAAGTATATATGTATTATATCCGTTATCTAGTACCCATGATACAAGCGTAAGCTTAGTATGGGGCTAGATGGCGCTGTGTGATATGTCCTGATTTTTTTTATTTATTTTTTATTTTATTTGTACGCGATTACAAAAGTCTAAGGTTAAACAATAAATTTTATTTGATCGATGACAATAGTCGATAAGTTAAAACGTTTAGATAGGTAACCAAAAAACGGCAATTTAATGATTTGTTCAGTGAAAAATGAACTACTTATTTCCCTCGTTTGCAACTTGCAATATAAATATGAGAAAGAAATAAAATACACTTCGTTCATTCGTTGAGCCTGATACATATATAATAAGTAAGAAGCTAACAATCTCTGTATTCCGATTCACATCAAAGAAACTACAAAAGCACAGCCTTTTTTTTTTTTGGCCATAGCTTTGTATTGTGCCAGTTCTCAAGTAAAATAAAGCGCAGCCTGTTTACTTCCCAAACTTACAACTACATAAAAAGCCCCTAAAACCTCCTTAAACTATTCAAACTCGTTCAAAGAGGTTGAATATGTAATGTTTTTCACAATTAAGGCCAACGAGTAGAGTGAGAAAGTTGAATGGGATCTGCAATCTGAATGAAGCTTGCAATTTTTTTTAGAAGCTTTAATTTTTTACAATCTCTATGCTACAAATTACAGGGCGTAGGTATGAGTGTATGTATGTATCTGGTAATTTATTAACCGACTTCCGAAAGTGGGAGAAGTTTGCAATTGTAAGTTGTAGCTTCAGCTTCGAGTACCTTTTTGCTATTTATATATACTATTGTGGTCAGTTATAAGTTATGATTGTCTATATAAATGCGGACATCTTTTATGTACCGGTTTTCACTCGCTTTTGTGTCCCCGAAGTCTATTTTTTGTATAAATTACAGCATTGATAACTAAATCATGCTAACCTACTCAAAACAGGGTCGGTTTTACAAAAATAAAACAGGAAGACACTTATACTTTAATAAATCACATTATTATCAAGCCCAAGAAGCCAACCACATCACAACCCACGTAATATTTTACAACCACGGGGTTCTACAAATCACAAGACCCACACATGACGAAACTGGTAATTCATTTATCAGAGGATATCATTCCCTGTTTCCGCCATACACAATCTTAAATTAAGGATCTAAGAGGTCGACAGTGCCTCTTATAGATAAGAGAAGTTTCGTTCCGTGCGAAAAGATACATATTCTAGTGCAAAGTGCTCTCTGTAAGAGCTCAAGCCCTGAGATACGAGAAGTGTACACAACATGAGAGCTGTCAATAAAAATATATTTTTAAAAACATGAATTGTGTCTGTAATATATCAATCAAGCAAAAATACTGAAGGTATCAACATACAACATGTAATTTATAAGTAAATAAGTTTTTTTTTTAATTTAAATTGGTGACTTTATCAGTTTAGATAGATATATCATTATTAAAAAACACCAACAAACAAGAATAAGAATAAACACACAAAACATAAAATTTGTGTATATTTATCATAGTGTGATATTTGTAAGTCATGTCAAAAGCTCTAAGGGTCATTTGAAAGCTCTGGACATTAGAATTGAGCTCGCATATTCATTCGTCTGTCAAATTGCAACGTAATCTAACTATATTTCAGTAAGCTCATCTCAAAAACAATTAAAGCTTTAGAATAGGTATTTTAGTCTCTATAAATTACACATAAAATTACTTTGTCTTAATCAAAATGACTCGTTTAAAATGTAAGTGCACGTCGGGCTGTATGTAACCACATCACGTACCAGCTGTAAAAACATCTGACAGTATCATCTACTTGAAAATAACATAGATTTGTAAAAATAAATTACTGAAATATATTACTAATACAGATGTGTAAAGATCATGTAGACTTGTCTTAACTTTTGTGCACTAGCTTCATTACAAAAACGTGATAACTCGCATCTATGTCGCAGCGAGACAGAAAAGAGTTTAAGACGAGTACCTTACCGTACGTACCTTAACGGCATTAGTTTATAAAGCAAGTGTTCACTCAAATAAAATATAAGAAAAAAAATAAAATAAAAATACAACAAGCATTAAAATTTGAAACTGTTGCCGAGTGAAATAAACGAACTTTTCCAATGCAATTGAGATTTCACCCGAAAAGTGATACGCCTAAATCTGCCAATCATAATCGTAGTTTTTAGTTGACGATTGAAGTTTACACATTTTAAAACGTGAACATGTGAAGATTGCATTGCTGGCAAAAACAATAAGCAACAAGTATGGAGTGAGTTAAACTAAACGTAGGCGGTGTCGACAAACAAAGCGTTTGTGAAGTGGGTCCAAATAGAACAAAAGCCGGACTTGTGGCCCAGAATAATTACAGCGAGGAACTTGGCCATTCTCTGGCTATCACAATCTCTAAAGGCACCAACTTGCAATCAAGAGCCTTATCTGATTGACTTATAATTGAACAAAGAACAGGGGAACAATCGGATTTAGTGTTTACAGAGGAATTTGTTATCGTTAATTATTAGGTGCTCTATTGTTCGACTTGGGCTTGTTTGCAGAGATGTCTAGATATCGTAAACACTGAAAACCTACGCTTAGTGATGTCTATGTCTTTTTAGTTGTTTATTTTCGACGATTTGGCGGAATCCTAAAGAGAATTTCAGTAAATGCCATGTTAGAATAATTTCTTGTGTTGTTTTACATTTCTGCCTATCTAATATTTTATTTCAGTCTCAAAAGGCTGTTTAATTAAAAGTTTTACAGTGCATTTGCGTTACACTAATTTGCTTTGAAGTCTTATGCAAAAGTGACAGCTATAATCACGACTGGCAGGATTCAAATCTAAGCATTAGAATTAAAAAGACGGAACGCCGTATCGCTAAGCTACGCTAGTCTTCTGTGGCATTCACAGCCACACAATTACTTTTGTTCCCATTTCATTTCTTCCTACTATGAAGTTACTAAAATAAACTGCAGTAAAAACTGCAGAATATCTTCCACTGAATCCCTAACGCTAACTACAACAAATTGACCACTAAAGGATTAACGCTAGCAATTTTATATCTTCTAAAGAAAATCACGTACAGAACTTTCGAAATGGTTTGTAATCTCGAAGATTTTGCGATGCAGCTTGCACATAGCATAAATCTCTTTTAGTCCCAGTCTTGAGACTTCAGCTTATAAGTTTTTTTCTGTCATTTGTCGTGATCCTGAAGCGACATGGGTTATATCAAGGGACTCTTTAGGACTTGACAGTTCGGGCGGATATTTTTCTACTGCAGGGTTTGTAACTCTTATAAAAAGAAATAGTATTTATTTATAGATTCTTTACGTAGCCATGTAAGTATAACATAGTTTAGTTTCTAATTTATCATTGGAAACCATTGGGTTCATACGAATTACATAAATGGTTGATAAATTCATTGAAATAAAATAGTTAGGTACCTACTTGCAATTTAGAGCAACAGTAATTCGTTTGAAATTTAGTTTAAAAATAGTGCTTGGGTGGCTTGATAAACACTCAACAACTGACTGGGCCACTCTCATTCGATAAGAAGTAGAAGAAGAAGTTAAAATATAGTTTGTTGCTTCATATTAGAAAGCTGAATTAGCACAAACTTTACGTTGGTGCAAAATATAAATTGAATACGCAGATAGTTTTCTTTTACAGATATTTATTCGTTTACACTTCTCTAATGGAACATACAATTTTTATCCACCAGCTTAGAGGATTAGAGCAATGGTCCTTAGCAACGACATAACTCTTTATAGACGCGACAATGAAAAAATTATTAAACATGAGTTATGACAAATAAAACGAGGTGGCGCTTCACATTGAAATGCAGTGCAACCTAATTTGGACGGCTTTGAGTTTAATCAAAAAATATCCGAATACTCAAAGCTATTCAAATACGAAAGTTAATTGTCTAAAGTTTATACGCAAGGTCTTCTATTATTTTGGTTAATTTTAAATGTTTTATTTATAGTTTAGTTCAATGTTCTTAGTCATAGTCTGAACCGAAGCTAATATAATTATCGTGTGCAAATTGTATTTCAGAAAGGTTTAGCTGATGATTGGGTCGCCATTATAATAATATATAAGCTTCACTGAACCCCCCACTTTACAAAAATGTATAACACTTGGGGGGAAAACGACTCCTTCTGGGAGAACAATTCTGTCAGTCAGTCAATCAGTGGTAATTGAATTTTATATAATATAATATACATAGGTGTCTTTTAATTTGTTAGTCTAGTATCTAAGGTCCCAGGACTTTATGTACCAATGTCTTTGCTTTCGTAACTACGGCACTGGGATTTACTTAGACTTTACGCTACAATAACACAGAACTATATTAGGGTGTAGGCACGTAAGATACCGGATTCTATATCTATGTCTTAGAATAGGATTTGATAAAATCTAATAGATTTAGGCTCTGTTGCATTTAGCTTGAATTACTCGTAATAAGGGTCAATGTAAAACAAGAAATTTAGATATTGATTTTGGTAATCTTGTCTTATTAGTAATCAATTTATTGAACTATCGAGTGACGACTCGATCAGTTCATTTGTAAAGTTTACATGAGAGTGCCCAACTCTGGTGTCAGAGTTTTCAAACCGCCCTAAGAGCCTTTGATAAGGCTAAGAATTTTAGCAAATTATAGAGCATATAAAATTGTACACTGATTCGTTGTTCAAGATTTATAAGTAAAATAGGCCGTTCTTTTTTCGACTGTTTTATTAATTCTACCATGCCAAGTAAAAGGTTCATATGTTTTAAAAGTTTTGTTTACGAGATTAATTGTATAAGTTAAATATTGTGTAAAATGCAACTAACTTGATTAGAAGATTCACAGAGCGACGCTATTTAACTTTTTTAGTTATAGTCCAACTTCTATGATGAAGTATATAACTTATCTCGCACAAAAAATTCAAGCAAATTTGCATTATGTAGAAAGTTATCTTTGTAAATCTGATATATTTATAAAAATCTACTAAACTATAATCTGGTGTACTTCGAAGCGAGGATAACCGATTCTTTTCCCTCCATCGTTTTTACGATAGTTTAACTATAACTATGGCACATCATGCAAAATGTAGTAAAGAGAAAAAATAGCAGTATATGTATAGAATAATTTACGTTTAAAAGTTTACTGTTTGGTTGGTTACATAAGTTTACACGTTTGGGAATAATAATAATAATTTATATCTTATTATATCGATTAAATTCTCAAAAAGTGGTTTGGGATATTTATTTCTAGTTTTCTTTGGAATCCTGTGATAAGAAAAACTTTAATTAATAACTGTATTTGTGAGATAAAGTAATGTGCATTGGTATAAGATGTAAAACTGCTTCAACGTATACAAAAGCATTTCTGCTTAAACATAAGAAAAATATTATAAATCAAATTTGAATCCCATTTTGTTGTACGAGTATAAATATTACTAGTTAATAAACTCAATTCTAAACTAGGAACTCGTAGCGACAGCAATTAACTATAAAGCCGCAGTTTCCGCGTATTTCAGACATTACTTTGTTGGTTAAAACATTAATTGGACATGGATGTACGGTTTTTGATATACACATACATATTTTAATGTGTACAAATGTTTATCTTTACTGTACAATAGTTATTGTACAATGTTGTTGGCTGGCCTGTTGGCTTAGTTGGCTGGCCTGTTGGCTTGGGGGCCGTCCATTAATCACGTGATGTTTTTTTTGGCATTTTTTAAATAAATACACGTGATATGTTACTACTCCCCCCCTCCCCCCTCGTGATCTTTCGTGATTTTATTATGGACCCCTCCCCCCCCCTTTAGAGCCTCACGTGATTAATGGACGGCCCCTTAGTGATTAATGGACGGCCCCTTAGTTGGCTGGCCTGTTGGCTTAGTTGGTAGTGGCTCTGCCTTCTGATCTAGAGGCTGCGGGTTCGATTCCCGCATGACACAAGTATTGATGAACTAAAATTTATAATTACTTGTGTTGAGTCTGGTCGTTTCTATGTATATTAAGTATGTATTTACAAAAAAAATATAAGTATTATATCCGTTATCTAGTACCCGCGACACAAGCGTTTGCTTAGTGCGGGGCTAGATGGCGCTGTGTGCATGCCCCGGTTTTTTTTAAATGTATATGGCACTTTTCTATCCAAGATGATATGCAATGCAACAGTATTGAAATAGTTACTAGTTTTAAGGGCATATAACAACATAGATTATATGTTCAGTAATATCTACACTAATATTAGCAGCGCCCCGTGGTTTTACCTGAGGTAATCGTAGGTGAACCAAACTATCATTCAATTCATAAAAAAAACAAAATGTTGCCAGTAGCACTCTCCGTTTTCATAGCATATAAAGCGCATCTCATATTGTTGGAGCGTCACATCCCGCTGCCAACATAACGGCGGGACCAACTGGAGAGGTTCCCGCCAACGCCGACAGGGGGCAGCCCGCAAGCCAACAGAACACCTTACCCCGTCTATCGCACCGCACGGCGCACGCGCAACACAAGTCATAATATACAGTCCACTCGTATCAAACCATACCAACTCGTTGTTATTTCATCCAATAAGGCATCCCAATAGGACTGAGGAAAGTAGCAACACATATCGTATCACCGCTTGGTAAAGTACTCGGTTTTAAATGTATTATCTAGAGAAGTAGGCCAGGATGCATTGCAATTACTTCCGGTGTGCGTCCCTCGCTTACTTGCTGCTGAACTGCATCCGATCAACATAGAAAGTACAATATTTTTCGAGACCTTTCTAATAGGTAGATACATAAAAATATATAAAACTAGCTGGTGCCCGCGACTTCGTTCGCGTGGAATAGTTATTACCATAATATTAGAGAAATAATTCTTTCATACATATTTTTATGATATCTTGAACCGTTTTCGCAGCGCACGCAACGGAAGCCCTCAAAGATGAAAAGTTTTTCCCGTTTTTTCCACATTTTCCATTATTTTTTAGCTCCTATTAGTTGCAGCGTAATGTTATATAGCCTAAAGCCTTCCTCAATAAATGGTCATTTAAACACAAAAAGAATTTTTCAATTCGCACCAGTAGTTCCTGAGATTAGCGCGTTCAAACAAACAAACTCTTCAGCTTTATAATATTATTATAGATATCCCTCTCTTCGAGTCGCGTTCGTAATTACTGAGGGTCGGTACTTCCCCACAAACAAATAAAACAAATTTCGCGTGTAGATGTGAATAGTCTTCACGTACTTCTCGACACCAGAGTTGGCCACTCTCACTCGATAAGGAGAACGTACTTGAAAAAGTCAGGCTAAAAATATTCAACAATTTGTCACAAATATCTGCATAAAATAGTACCTTAACAATGAAAAAAAAGTCTGTTCTTCAATCACGAAATCTTTTCACATCTATTTACGAAGACGTATGATTTCCTATTACCTATCCCTGGGCTTTGCCCAACTATTTCTTATTAGGTTTATTGAGAAGTTGGGTCCACATACATTACCTAATATTTAGGCAGCCAGTAGTTCTGAGATTCATTTCGGTATGTTACCATTGTTTGTACTTCTGCATATAGTACGAGTTGCTTGTCTAGAAGAAATTACTGCATTATGGGTATTATTTGGGGGTATATTTGGTTTGTTATTAACTCTTTTCGCTGTTTTTATTCTTATTTTTGTTTAGGTATATTCAACAATTGAAAAAAAACGAGATAAAATTATTCATTTAGTAGCAAGTAACAATGTTCGAAGCAGGTAATCTTTGAGTTGAGAAATTGCAAAGAAAATTTCTTCACACTGATAATTATTTTAAAATAAATTACAAAGCTCTTTTATAGATAGTGCCATCTAATAAGTACCTATTGTATCTTATCATCAAGATATCACAAAACTTCTTCTAAGCTCTCAAAACAAGCTTTGAAATCTCTAAACTAAACCTTTTATTTCTCAGCAGCTTACTGTCATATCGGGATATAAGCTCTAAAAATAAAAGCTCAGATTTTAACCAGACAGGCTTTGGGGTAAGGTTCGTCGGCTACTTGATCGCATTAGGAGAATGAAGCCAGTAGCCTCACCTAACTTAGCCTTACTTACTAACTTACCTTGCTTTCCAATTACGTACTCAGTCTGCGAAGCTTTTTAAGAGATCGAAAACACCCTGATGATGTAAGAATCGCAAAAACAAAACATATACTTTTTCCATTTCAGTAAAGAAAAGGTCTATTTTAGATTATAATACTTATTCAATTTGTAAAGAACATTATAGAACAAGTGCACCTTTTCAGGCGTATAGTCGAGCGCCTGACTGTAAACTGTAGTTTTATTCAATAAGGCCTCTATAGTAAAAGGTTCTGAAACATATTTACATTAGACATACAATACTAGGCTATGATATGTAGCTAAAGCTTGATTATCATCATACAGACTCAATATTATATTTCATTTTCACTTATTAAGTACATCATATGAAATTCTTCGTAAGTAATATATATATATATATTTTTATTATATAAAAGTATCTAAATTAATTAAGTTCAAATTAAAATTGGGGTCCTGTCTACTGCTTTAGGATTCCCTGTGTTGCAGTATCCAGGGTTCTTCCACAGTGTCAACTATTGAAATTAAAATACTATCATAGTAGCGCCCTTAGTACAGCTAGCGGAGGTAATCGCATCCGATTACCAATGTTAAGCAATTGTCGACGCGGTCAGTCCTTGGCTGGGTGACCAAAAAGTGGCAATCCATTTTGGGCACTTTCGTGGGTCAGATGATACGTGAAATTGTAGGTCCCGGCTATTTGTCATAGTACGGCAGTCGTTAAGCCATGTCAGAGACCCTTAGGGCGGCTTGATTCTTTCTCGACACCAGAGTAGACCACTCTCATTCGAGACGAAGTAGAAGAAGACCATCATAGTAAAAAAATTATAAGGTTATCTGTCTTCATTTATTTGAGTTACTAAAACTACACGTCGATGTCTGATATCTATACTACCAGTAATAAGTCAGTATACCAGTAATACATCTGAGTGTGTAAGGCAGTAAATCAGCAAATGAACCAAGAAACCTCCAACCTGGCTTATTTTAGGAATCTTCACTGTACGAGTATTTCCCGGTGGTGACACCAAGCAAGAAAATAAATGAAAATATTTTTACTCTGGGCCTAATGCACATATTCGTAGCTAGTCGTATTTCCTCAGAGAGAAACGCCTACAAGATTTCTGTAAACGCCTTATGAAAAACGCGCCCAAATCCGTTCTATAATCTACCTACTAAAAAGATGGTAGGTAAGTTACATAGTGCGCTTGTAATCTATACTGAAGAGGGTCAAAAATCTGTACATAGAAGATATGAGACAAAAAAATGTTTGGGGTATACTTACATTAAATCGATAACATAAAAGAAAAAAAAAATCTGTTTACTTAAACGCCCATCACGCAAAAACGGCTGAACGGATCATTATGATTTTTGGTATGTATGTGACATGAGGTTTTAGAAGTGTTATAAGCTTATCTCGAAATAACGCGAGCGAAACCGCGTGCGTCCCCTAGTAAACCTATAAACCTTATACTCTAAAATTCACGTCTCAAATCGGGGTAAGATGGTCCTGGATGGCCATACATTGACCACATTTTCTAGGGCTGAAAGATATCTCCACCTGTGAAAGAGTAGCACTATGTAGTATTTTAAAAAGACTTTGCGTGTCCGTTTATTTTTTTGAAGAATTAATGTGAGTTTAGTGATGAAGATTTTGTAGTATATGAATCCGTGATGAAAAATTGCACCCGGTAAATGCAGAAACCTTAGTACCTACTAGGAAAGGAAAAGAGAGTAGGTATTTTAGGTAAGTATCTATTCGGCTTCGTTTTGATCGAACATGCTCATTTCGGACAACGAGATTAATCAGTCCTCTTAAGGAAGTCTCAGTAGGTAATATGATTTGTACTAAGAGCCAGACGTGAGCCCTTAATTTCATGAAAGAATAAAAGTAAAAGTAAAAATATGTTTATTTGCCAATTGAAAACTTAACCTACATATTACAATATTAATTACCTATTTTAGTACAACTTTATTTACAATAATAAAATATAAAAACAAGGGAAGAAAAACTAAACATACTACTTCTAACTACTACAAATAGGGGCACTTAGACAATCTTTAGAAAAGCCTAAAGATAATCTAAGTGCTCCAGCCCACTACCAGAGGGCAGCGTGCCCAGCATACTGGCCGCATTACCACGCTGGATGGCAATGCTGATATATATTTATATATATATATATTTTAGTTAATTTACAATACAATAATAGTGTTAACAGTAGACCCCAAACTAGGCGTTAGCCTGTATCTTAGTGATCCAATTATAAAAGATCCGGTTTTCCTGAAAGAAGTTGACGCTAGTAAAAGAATAATTTCAATACTATTTAGAGATGTATAAAACAATTTTAGGTTTTAAAAAGAGATTTTAGGTTTTTTAAAGTTTGCGAGGTTTTGCAAGTATTGCAGACGTAGATATACACGTACTTATGTATATTTAATTACTTAATGGTTTCTATGACATAGGAAAAAATAATACATATGAAAAAGCATTTCTTCAAACGTTTGAAATATTTCGTGTAGGACACAAACTAATTTTATTTTCTGACGCCTCTAACATACATTACACTACACACGTCTTGTTTAGTGTATATGGAACGGAAAATCAAAACAAATCCTTATATTTCTAAAATAACATAACAAACTAACATTTACAAACAGAATACATGTCTTAGCAAAACAAGGAATACGACCAAAAACGAAAACAAAGGGTATTCAATAAAATCAAATGTTTTCTGAACAATAAACGATTCCAAATTCAATCAATAAATAACGAAAATGTGCAAACAGCTTGAATACGCGAATGTTTATATTTATCCCTATTTCTAGCGATCCCGTAAGCAAATTAAGTGCTTCCCCATTTTAATTGAAATTTCTTGACGGCGGCAACTTTTTTCATTTTCTGCTCAAAAACGCATGGAAAGGTAATCTTAGTTGATTCAACTTGAGGGGTTGCTCATTTCTTCGACTCTTGGCGTTTTTGTTTTTCCCACGTTGGTATCAGAATTTCGTAACAATTTTCACCTTTTTATGAGGAAAGTCGTGAATAAATAATGGGAATAAATAAGATACGGGGCTCCCGCTGATGTTAAGTCATTTCAAATAAAATTACAAACATAATATGTACATACATGGCATGCTTTTTTGTTTGGTGTTTTAATGGGTAACTAAAGTGCGATAAGTTTTGTGGGTCAAGTGAAGAAATATGTATTTTTTTAATGTAAATTAAGTAATATTTTGATTAATTTTGAAGTGATAAAGCAGAAATAGTATTCTTGCCCCTAAGGTGGCCTTTCTTATTTGACATCAACATTATCAGTAATGATTTGTTTATGATAAGAAATGAGATCAAGCTATTTTTTGGACAATCATCCCTTGAAAGCTTTTGTAGAAACTAGTTTTAAAGTCTCTCTAAACAGTCCTTAGATGATATGCCAGTGATTTTAGAATGAAGAGATATATTTTGCTCTGAAGTAAGTACGTTCTGATATACCAAAGGAGGTTTGATCCAACAAAGTTTCGTATCCAAGTTGGTCGATTCATCGCTTTGTAAAACTTGAAACAGTTTGAGAACAGACATTTGTATTGCGCTATCAGAAAGTACCTGCCTAAAGTTAAAGCCCTTATCGCACTATTGCTGTGCTGAAATTTTTAGTGAGGGAGATGACATATCTTATTACTAAACAGCCTCTAGTTGACTATACCAGGATCTTTTTTTAGTGTGTCTTGAAAAGTTCAGTTGTAGTCATGCATATCTCACATAAAAAAATGTAATAAAAGATTTTTGTGATTTCTAAAAGCAATAAATAGTTTCCATGTAAATTAGCGTTTTACTTACCAAATTGTTATAAAGTGAAGTTATTAATCAACCAGGCGGTGTGGTTGTTTTCATTGCATTACTAAATTAATAGTGTCATCCCACTATAACACAAATTAATTTAAGTGACGTTTGTATGTCTGTGTGTTTAACAAATCATGGATGAATATCGTAGGTGAACTATTGCTAGTTCAGGTGAACTAGCAATAGGTGTTCGTAGGTACGATATTCATGTTTTGTTCTCTTTACCACATTAGCTCATAGATATACAATAATTACATAAAAAACGATTTACAACCTTGTACTTCTGTGCATGCATCGTCGTAATTTTATAATTGTATCTAGATTAGATCCCTGATATTATTATTATTTATCCGAGAGAGCCAAAGTCAAAACACTTTGACTTTGGCTCTCGAAACTAACAACTAACAGTTCTCTATCTCCCAGCCTACTACGCGCACTAAACATCACTAGTTGGAGCCCTATGATTTATGACTGTTTGCTTCCTCAATAAACAACACTCGTGTTGATTGATTCCGAACCAAACGAGCTTGCTTGTCTAATGCAACTTTAGTTTATTTTTGTTTGAATTAAAATTGTGAAAATATGTATTGATTAATTCATTAGTGCAGATTTATTGCCATGAGAAGTAATTCCGATAACGGAAGTTTAATGCAGATTTAGTTTATTTGTTTGACTTAAAGTTGTGTAGTTTGGTTTTGTTTAGTGGCAGATTATTGTCATCCCTAAAATCACGATTATCTGTTGTTCCATGGCGGTGTAATCAGAATAAATCGTGCATCTAAGTTAATCTATGCTAAAGAAAAGCCGAGAATACAACATAGTAACTAAAATTACCAAATCAAAGTTTAGAAAATGTTTATAACGCCGAAGCATAATAGCTGCCCTTCGCTACAAGAAAAAAGATCAAGATCTTTGTATGAAATATATGATAGTATTATTCTGACCACATTTTCCTACAAAAACCCCATAAAAGTATATATTTCTAACGCTCAGCGACACTGGCCTGTCAGAGTGGAGTGTGGGCGTCTCTGTCCCAAGCACTCGGCTTCAGCCTCACGCATTGTTTCCTATTTTTTATTATTTTCTCCTCTGCATTTCATTTTTATTTAACTTATTCTGGAATCTCGTTTTTATACAGCCTATATCATGAAGAAGGTCCAACATACACGAATTTACACTCACAAACTGTCTCTATTATAATATGACCTTGTCATATCTAGAAGTGGAATAATAAAAAAATAATAAAAAATTCTGGGACATTGCACACACCGCCATCTAGCCCCACACTAAGCAAACGCTTGTGTCGTGGGTACTAGATAACGGATATAATACTTATATACTATAATAATGAGTAGGTTTAGCGTGACACTTATATAGAAACTATATTAAATTATAACTATTTTTTTTACAATAAAAATGATTAATTAACTTAACTTTTAACTTATTTCGAAATTGTAACGATTTTGTTCGAACTCATACTAAAAAGATTTACTTATGTAGTACTAGCTGTGCCTGCGACTTCGTCCGCGTGGTATAGTTATTTTGGGCATCATATTTATTTGTGCAAACAACCTCTTCAGCTTTATAAATTTAGCTGTTACCCACGACTTGAACCGTTTTCGCAGCGCACGCAACGGAAGCCCTCAAAGATGAATAATTTTCCCCGTTTTTTTTCACATTTTCCATTGTTTTTTCGCTCCAATTAGTTGCAGCGTGATGTTATATAGCCTATATCCTTCCTCGATAAATGGTCTATTCAACACAAAAAGATTTTTTCAATTCGCACCAGTAGTTCCTGAGATTAGCGCGTTCAAACAAACAAACAAACAAACTCTTCAGCTTTATAATATTAGTATTGATTTAACTAATAGCTAAAATTAAAGCATTATGATAGGTACATTAGTTTTAACCGCACAGCGTCGCTTGTATTGATATCTTTTAGGTGGTCTAGGTGGTCAAATACCTGAATAACAAAATACCAAATCCTTAAGAAACGTTTGAAATAACACCGCTAAACTTTATTTTACTGTAATTTATATACTTACCGACATTTCCTAGAAGCAACAAGTGTTTAAGTGGTACAAATGAAACCTTTTGTTTGCTCCAAAGCACACGCTAACAAAAGAATTCTAAAGGTTCAAACAATTAAGTACTTACTTAAGACTTGCTGGGGGTGAAACATATTATATTAAATAATGTGAATCATTCACCTTATTTACAGCTTACTTTATAAAAAGAAATATTTTTTTTTATCATAATATGATAAAAAAAAAATTACTATAATTTGTCGGTCTTTAATTCGAGAGTAAACCGGTTTCTTCTAGGCAAGCGCGCTAGATCGTAGACTATAACGTTGCTTAACATCAGGCAAGTGAGTTAATAGGTATCTTCTAGGTAAACGTGTTACACCCTAGGCTGCAGCAATGCTTAACACCAGGCAGGCTGTAGTCAAACGAGAACCTATCACACGTAAAAAAAAAAAAATTTAGTCAAGCGTAAGCCTATATCATGTTCATGTAAATATATATATATATATATATTATACTAGCTAGACCCCTCATTTCAGACACATATTTTATAAATTATGTAAAAAACCGCCATTTGGCAGTTTTTTTTTTGTTTTTATTCAGCTACTAAATAGATATTACTAGCTGTGCCAGCGACTTCGTCCGCATGGAATAGTTATTACCATATAAATGGTTCTAGTGAGTTAATCTTAAAAGATAGACATATACCGTTGCAAACATTTTGCTAGATCATTTCAAGAGGAATAATTCTTTCATACATATTTTTTTGATATCTTGAACCGTTTTCGCAGCACACGCAACGGAAGCCCACAAAGATGAATAATTTAATTTCCTCCGTTTACTTCACATTTTTCATTGTTTCTTCGCTCCTATTAGTTGCAGCGTGATGTTATATAGCCTAAAGCCTTCCTCGAGAAATGGTCTAACCAACACAAAAAGAATTTTTCAATTCGCACCAGTAGTTCCTGAGATTAGCGCGTTCAAACAAACAAACAAACAAACTCTTCAGCTTTATAATATTAGTATAGATTATATACATACACATGATATTGAATTTCGTATCTATCAAAACGCCAACAGCAATAGTATTATTTGAATTTATTTCGCGAACGAACGCAACCGAGACGGTGGTTGAGTTTAACAAAATCGTTACCAGACTTACACGTTCATCTAACCTTAGTACATAACAGATATATTCATATTCTATTCTATTTCATATAAAGTTAGTCAACATTACTTGCCCTAAAGTGCCGAAAAGTCTATTAAGGCCAATGAATTTCAAAAGAGAATCTAAAGAAAGCACGCGTGAGCAAAAATTAAGGACATGTTCATGACAAACGCGTATGCAAAGGTCCTAAATCAAAAATCCAACGTGGTAACCGTGTTTTTAGGCTGAAAGTAATTTGGCAAGTTTACATATTCGATACACCTACGTGACTCTTTATTAAGATTTTTTGGCACTTACCCATTCACAATCTACGATTTGGCACAGGCAGGTCCTCGTGTTTAAAAGGTAGACATTCTTGTTTATTTACCTTGAATTGTCACATTTGTTCGTATTTATGAAGTATCTCTATGTGAATATGTAGTTAGTTATTTTTTGTATCATCATCATCATCAACCTATCTTATATTCGTCCACTGTTGGACATAGGCCTCTCCCAATGGTCGCCACACTGCACGGTCGCCTGCTTTACGCATCCAGTGCTTTCCAGCCACCTTCCTCAGGTCGTCGCTCCATCTGGCCAATTGGCCTCCCACTGCCATTTTTTGTAATTTTTTGCTGAATTTTGAATGGAAAAGTTATCTTTTGCGTCATTTGAATACATTTCCGTGAGATGAGTTCTGATGAACGAAACAATTGTACTCGCGCTCCAATCAGCGAGATTTTCATGTGTAAATAATGATGGAAATGTTACAATACAATACAATACAATATATCTTTATTGCACACCAAAATAAATGAATTAAAATAAAAGGACTTAAACTAAAAATAATGTACAAGTGGGCGGCCTTATCACCTTGAGTGATCTCTTCCAGGCAACCTTAGCAAGAAAGCGGTGAAAGAGATCAGTTTGGTCGGTGGCGTACAAATAAAAAGTACTTAAAAATAAAACCTATAACGAAAACAGAGAAAATAAAAGAAAATCAAACTAATTTACATGTTACAAATAATAATATTAATAAACTATGAACACACACATTTAACACCAATGTTACAGGATTTTTTCCACGATTTTCATTTGAAAAGCTCAATGCAAATGAAAGATTTGCGATTTCATAATTATGAGTGTTTTTGAAATGTAAAGGTATACGATAATGCATATCTACATCACAGATTAAATGTTGAAGAAGGTGAAATATAAAAATAGTCTGTTTCCTGCTCTAATATTTATTATTTATGAGTCATATTTTCCCCTGAGTGAAATACCAAAAATTGTTACTTTACGGGAGTACCCTATATCGTAGATTTAATGCGTCGTTTTGCATGAATAAATTCCGTTGGTTTTATGCATGAATGATACGGGAGAAACTTTTGTATGACAGTTCTACTTACTTATACTATAAATAAACAAAACGTTTTATGAAAAATATTACCAATGTTAAAGGCACCACTGCGTCATATGTTTAGAACTCCCTGTTTCGTTCTTGTCAATTCTTTTCAGCCTAAAAAAGTTACGCAAGTGAATGATTGTAGAATGAGATCTCTTTAAATGCATTATGGCTGTCCCATAGCTGGCCACTTGTTGAGTACCTCCAGCTACTGAATCTGGGTCAGTGTGTGAATTGCAGGATATAAGTAGGTACCTACTTGATCTATCCATGGCACGATTGAGGGTTTTTCGGATATATGAGTTGGGATTAGAAAATTAAAAATACTGTTTATTTTTTTCGAAGGAAATATGTAATTTTCATTCTTTTATGTATGTTGAGTTTGTATTGTTTCCTTGTGGTGTTTTAAAAAAAAGGTGTCCTCACATGTAGCAACTGTCCTACAACATTCACCGCTAAAATAGTGTATATTAGTCATGTGAGGACGCATCAGTAACTTACCCGTAGGAAATACGTTCGCCGTAGCCGAAATCGGCTTGGAAAGCATCATTTTGGTATTTTAATTTTAAGTTATGTAATGTTCATCTATGTATCTATCTTTGGGTTTGTACTTATTAACAATTCAACTGACGATTAACAATATTTTTGTATAGAATGGACTTAGTTTATTAACAACCAATTCAGTCACGTTTTAAAGATCGCTTACTTAAAATAACATGTATGCTAAATAAAGAATAGTTGCAGCTCTGATATGTTTTAACTTATATCAATTACTTTTACATGTTTGTGTTTTAAGTTCCCTTTTAAAGTTAGTACTTACTTTTATTGTGTCACGGTGCTCCACTGTGTTACCCACGTTCATACATGATCAATAACTTCACGATTTCCTTTTAACTTTTCAGTGGCTTCATACATACGTCGTTTACTCAATGACCTTTCTACGTGGGTTTTAATATTTCGATGTTTGTCGTTTGTTTAGTTGATGCAAATAAAATGTACAAGAGAGTGGTAGCAGCACTTATGCATTGTTGATTATATTCTAGTGAAAACATTCCAGTTCAGATTTTATCCGTGTTTATCTTGGTAAAACTCAACCGCAGTCGCCTTCTCGCAGATAATGGAGGCAAATTAACCCTTCATTGTTTATTCTTTCTTGGGAATTATTTTAATTTCTTGTTCGTAGACTGTGTGCTATTTTCGTTGCAATGTTGTTCCATCAACAGTAAAATACAAATCGTCTTAAAAATAAAAACTTCCTACTAAACTTAAATTAATAGTTATTAAAACTAAATAAAAACTAGTAACTAAAACCTGGAGCAGTCTATAAAATAAAGGAAATAACAAGTAAATTTTAATTTGATTTACGATACGATAGCCTTCACTGCCCGTCAATATATTCCCAGAACGAAAAAAAAGATATTATTACAAACTTTAAAATTTATCACATGTTTTATTGTTATAATCAAAAGCTATTCTATTCCACATTGCGTACATTCTGAATATTTCCATAGAACCACATAACCAAATTATTTCTGTACATAATTATCAAAGTAATAGTTCTTTGCTATCTGTCTAGCTGAGGTTAGCTTAGCACTTGGTATTTCTCTTTCTCGCTTCCTTCATTCAGTTCTTATTTCATTCGTAGTTTTTATAAGAAAAAGCTTTTTACAGGACTCTTAGAATTCATTTTCAAATTAAAAGTTCTTTTTTATGTTGTAATGAAGTGTGGTGTTATGCATTTTCATCGCTCTTTCAGTCTTCATGGATAGTGTCACCAAACACCTTTTCTTGGAAATCAAATTAAAGTCTATGTTTTATAGTTTGAGTTTTCTCAGAATTTATGTAAAACTAGTGCTCGCGGCTTCGCTTGCATTAAAAGTAAAACTTGCATCCCCTATTTATCTCTTTTAAACGTGGCATTTCCAAAAAATATTTTTTAGCGGATGGCTACGTTTTAACACCTACCTGCATGCCAAAGTTCAGCCCGATCCGTCTAGTGGTTTGGGCTGTGCGTTGATAGATCACTATGTCGGTCAGTCTGTCAAACCTTTGAGTTTTGTATTATATATGTAGATTTAATAATTTTCTATACATCCTTTAATGACCTAACTCTATTAAAATATAAGAAGCGGTCATTCAAACATGTCAGAGGTCTCTTGGGAGGTTTGAAAACCCTCGATACTAGAATTAAGCACTCATATGCTTCGGAGTTCGGAAGTATCATTCGAATAAAGGTAACTAATTTATCCATTTTTAGGTATACATACATTTAGATAAGTTTTCTGGTAACGATGGGAAGTTTATCCATTTTTCAGAATCTCATGAAATAAATCGAGCATATTCTGAAGGTCTGTTGCTGACATGCTTCGGATGTGCATTTACTGGTTTAAAGCTTTCAAAACATTTCGAGAGTGTTTTCTGTTCCGTTTGGAATCCCTTTGAAAGTTTGAACCATTGGAGTCTGTTGAACGTTCCCAGATAGGTGGAATTGCATTTCTAGCACAGATACTGGTCGATTTACTTTTGTATATGAAAAATACATAGAAGTTTAGAGTAAAATTTGTGCGTTATAGTAAAACTAAACCCATTTTAAGCTTAGCAACAAACACAAAAAGAAATTAATCTATCAGCATATACAAAAAATATTGATAGTTAAACCAGCATTCTGTATACTATCTAAGATTTCTATCGCACAATTATACTTTGTTTGATTTACATTAATGTTTGTCATATAACGCAGTTACATGATCTTCTCTTTCTTATTGAATGAGAGTGGCCATCTCTGGTGTCCCGAGTTTTTAAACCGCCCTAAGGGCCTCTGACATGGCTTTACGACTGCCGACGACTTAGTTACATGATAAAATCTCAAAAATCGGTCGTGATTCCCCCGCAGAATTAATTTGTTAGGGAAGTTTTCTTGGGCGTCGTGTTTTCCTTCCACGGAAGACACATGTCCTAGGCTATTGAGGTCTCAAACGTGTCGGTTTCCTCACGATGTTTTCCTTCACCTTTAAGCGAGTGCAAATCCACACATAACTTGAAAATACAATTCATTGGTGCAGGGCCGAATTCCAACCAGGTTGCGTCTAGATGAAAAGCAGACACTGGAACCGCTGAGCCACACTCGCTCTTTATCTTTCTTTATCTCTAATATTGTATACAACTACAACCACTTATCCTTGTTTACTTCTCAAGCATTACAGTTACAAAGGTCTCGAAGTATGCATCGGTCCAGTAATTCGTGTCACTTGCAGAGCTCACCTGTCTTATAAACAACGACGTCTAAGAGATATGTAACCATTGGAGATGAACTACTCAAGACAATTTGATATACCTATCTTTCGTACACACAAATGTTTACTAAAAAGCAGAAAATATTGACTAAGAATGTATGTAAAGTAAAGTAAAAAGTTATTTATAATGACTGGCCTGTTAGCTTAGTTGGTAGTGGCTCTGCCTTCTAATCTAGAGGTCGCGGGTTCGATTCCCGCATGACACAAGTATTTATGTACTTTAAAAATCTATAATTACTTGTGTTGAGTCTGGTCGTTTGTATGTATAATAAGTATGTATTTACAAAAAAAGAAAAGTATATAAGTATTATATCCGTTATCTAGTACCCACGACACAAGCGTTTGCTTAGTGTGGGGCTAGATGGCGCTGTGTGCGATGTCCCGGAATATTTATTTCATAAATTCTTACTTACATAGGTACTTACATTTGATGTTCACTTATTATATTCAAATACATGTTGTCACGTATCTCGGTAGGCTACGTAAAATGAATACGCAATATTAGATACTAGTGGACGCCCGCGGCTTCGCTCGCATTATTTCTGGATAAAAGCCTATGACACTCATAATAATACCTACATACCATACCATAAATCATGATGGTTCGTTTAGCCGTTTTTGCGTTATGAGCGTTTATATAAACAGACAAACAGAAACACAGATAAACAGACAAAAATTCTAGAAATTGATAGAACGTGTTCTGCTATCAATTCAACGAATTTCCAAACCTTTTTCCTTTAATATGTACAATGTTCAGATTTTTTACCTTCTTCAGCTTTATTATACATATGTATAGATAGATATAGATAGACGACATAAAGTAAGACACGCCTATTTGTCATAGTACGGCGGAACGGAGTTAAGGTATGTCAGAAACCTTTAGCGTGCAATGAAAACTCTCGATACCAAATCACTCTCATACGCACTTAAGTACTTACTTAGGCAAAGCAAATTATATGAAATCGTTTGACAAAATATCCTTTTCATATTGTCTCTCTTTCTTTTTGAGACGTATTTCCTTATGACTGAGGGTCGTGACTCCCCCACAGAATCGATTGGTTAGGGAAGTTCTCTTGGTCGGCGCCCAAGTCCTTCCACGGAAGACACATATTCCTCGGATATTGTGATCCTCAAACATGTCGGTTTCCTCACAGTGTTTTCCTTCACCGTTATGCGAGTGCAAATCCACACATAATTTGAAAATACGAGTCATTGGTGTAGGGCCGAATTCGAACCAGGATGAGGCTGAGCTACACTCGTTATTAATATACCGTAATAAAGTGTAAATTACTCACCCAAGAATTAATAGAGCTACGATCGATTTGCGACATTTATTTACCTTTCAAACCTTGTATTTTAATTCTCTCGTACAATATGTATAATCTAACAGTACACCTGAACCTACTGAGCTCGGAGAAGTAACTTGATTATTGTGTAGTTCTATTCAATTTACAGCCTGAATCTTGACGGATTACATTTCGGAGCAACGTAACATATGTATGCAGCTTTGCTTTACGGTTTTCTCCTTAGAAAACCGTAAAGCAAAACCCTTAAAACAAAATCCTTATTTTCTAAGGATTTTGTCTTGTAACAAAATGATGTTCATCGAAGGTGTAAGTTAAAAAAATATTGAAATAAAAGTTGATTGAAACTGAATCAAAGGTCCAATTAAAATTAGTCCGTAATAAAAATATTGCATTAATGTTGTTCAATTTAAATCGAGCCGAAAACAAAAGCCTTAGATATAGGTATATTATAATTATTTATGTAGCGCAAGATATGGAATTCCAAACATATATACTTACCATTCTATTTTTTAAGTCTTTTGTGTTTCTGTTTGTCTTTATTTCTTTCAATATGTGTTACAATAAAGAGTTTTATCTATCTATATATCTATCATTCTACAAAACAACCAAATCCATCTAGCACAACACCTAATTACTCCTGAGTTTGAACTTATACCATAAAATATACATTACATTCAAAACTATGAGCCTAAAAACAGCGCATTTTGCAAAGCATTTGTATAGTCGACCAACAATTTGATGCGCAGAATAATGAAAAGTACTTTTACGTTTATATGAATAAAAAAGTACATAAATAGGTGGAAAAGTATTAGCACAGGTGAATTAATCGCAGGATCCAACAATTATCCAGTGAAATTGCCTGCAGTATTACTCTGGCCATTAATTTTTACTTGGAGCGACTGTCGACGGATTGGAGTTAAACGTTATAAACATCTTTAGCTTTCGACTGATCCTGAGGGCTTAGGTCGTTGGATTAGGGAAGCTAGATGAGACAGTACTTGTAGGAAATATCGAATCCTGCCGTGATTATTTTCGCTCATTTTGCAATAAAAAATTTAAGTACTTATAGACTTTAATAAGTCAATGATGAGCTAAGATATGTAATATACCGCGATTTAAGTAATATATGTTTAGGTAGGTATGTTAAATTTTGGGCAGTTTTCAACATACTTTGCTTATTACGCGCTTTCATAGGGGAATTAGAGAACTTATTTTCAAAATTACGTATGGCAATTATTTTTAATCAATATCAGCAGTACAAAATAGGCGTTAAAGAGACCATGGGATTGCAAGATGGCCAAGGACCACGCATAAACCTGAAAAAAAAGCGTATTTAAAAAATGAAACATTAAATACGTCCTCAAACTTCATTTCAATGTGCTAACGCTTGAAATCGTATTTAACTTCATATCTGTAAATAAGTAAACCAACCTACCAACTGCATTTTATTGACTTACACACTTCAATACAGAAATTTGCTAACAGCACGGTTTAGCGCCAGTTCCATGGATAATACATCCAAACTTTCAGAGCATAAAAAGATCAGCCTTTCTGAAACGCGTGATAAATGTCTTTGAAGTTAGACACGACGTCGCTCGGATAATAACTCGCTGCCCTTTAAAAAAAAAGATTTTGCGAAGTAATAAGTTGCCACGCTGAAGAAAATATTTTAAGCTGCTTTTGGACGTGTTGTTGATCGTCAAAGTGTTGTGATCATTTTTGATTGATAAATCTACTTAGAAGATATATGCTGGAGTGACTTTTACAAATCATGACAACTAACTAACAAATGACAGCTGTGAAAATTATATTAATTATTTTTCGGATATTTCAATTAAAATTTCTCAGTTTGATGGCCTATCTTCCCACTTGACATTGGCAGAATTGCGAAGTTATATCTAAGCAAAAGCCATAAAAAAAAAAAATTAGATACAATTAAACGTAAACTGAAAAAATAAAGGTAAGTTCCTATATTTTGTAAAGATGGCAAATATACAATCTTAACAAAATATGTAATTGCAAGAAAGTAAACATCGAGGGTTCTACTCCGTATATAAAGTGTTTTTTTGATAAGTTTTTTATTGTATACGAGTTTTATTTAAGACTGCAGAGGCGCGTAATAACAGCTAGACTGTAACCAAATATAATAAGCCTTTTATATAAATACTAGTGGACGCCCGCGGCTTCGCTCGCATTATTTCGGGACAAAAATACACTTCTAAGAGGTCTTAGAAGTGTATTTTTGTCCCGAAATAATAAAAAATAAATACTACCTACATACCAAAAATAAAACAAAAAAACAGAGGCACAGATAAACAAACAAAAATTCTATTATTCGTTGGAACATGTTCTGTTATCAATTCTAAGTATCTCCAACTTTTTTTAAATATCTTCAGTGTTCAGACTTTTGACCCTCTTAGCTTAATTAGATGTATAGGTTGTATAGAAACATTATTTTCTTGCACCTGTTCTATATTTAATGAGCAACGTTTAATAGACCCATCTGAAGTACAAAATGTTAAACCATCACGTTTAGTGATAAAACTGGCTATAAGAGTAAAGGTACATTTTTAGCCCTTGTTTTATTGAGGTATAACGATTTTATGGCAACATTTTGCACGGAAAATACGAATGCTGGCAGTCCCTTATCTAAAATCATCGACATAATATAAATCATACAGTAAAGGATAAGAATTTCCAATACGTTTCCCAAAAAAATAATTATCTAAATATATAAGACTCAAAGGTGACTGACGGACTGATTGACAGACTGACTGATATAGTGATCTATCAACGCACAGCCCAAACCACTGGACGGATCGGGCGGAAATTTGGCATGCAGGTAGATGTTATGACGTAGGCATCCGCTAAGAAAGGATTTTTTGAAAAGCCGCTTTTATAGGGGTGAAATAGGGGATGCAAGTTTTACTTCTGAATGCGAGCGAAGCCGCGAGCATCCACTAGTTATTTTATAACAATCAAGTTACATAATTCTAGGCACTCACTTGCTTTCTATAGATGGCGTTGCGACTCAACTTAACTTGACTTTCTGAAAAAAAAAACTATCCTGACGATTTCGAGCAAGAGCATCTTACTGGGTATTTTTGAATGTCAATTAAAACTACACAATATAACAACCAATTCACTCAACATATTTCAGCTAAAACTGTTGTAAGATGGGTACTATATATGACATGATTGTTTATTATTGCTTAGTATATTAAAAACATATGCCATTCACATTTAAAAATGGCATGCTGAGGCATAGAGTTATTCTCAGGTTATTCTATTAACTTTCTGTCTCAATGCCTAAAAAAGACCATTTACTCCAGTTAGAACACAGATGAAACTTTGTCTAGTATCAAGTGAAGCTTTTAATGCGGGCGACGCTGACTATTGAACTATGGTCCGAGATAAGTAAAGTACATGATATAATTTGAATATATAGGTCATTGTAGGTAGTTTTCATTAATAAAGTTATGATGATTAATTGATTTAGTCATAGTTAGTCGTGTTAATAGGAGCGAAGAAACAATGGAAAATGTGGAAAAAACGGGGAAAATTATCCATCTTTCAGGGCTTCCGTTGCGTGCGCTGCGAAAACGGTTCAAGATATCAAAAAACTATGTATGAAAGAATTATTTCTCTTAAAATGATCTAACAAAATGTCCACGACAGTATATGTCTATCTTTTAAGGTTAACTCACTAGAACCGTTTTTATGGTAATAACTATTCCACGCGGACGAAGTCGCTGGCACCAGCTAGTTTGAATACTTATATAGGTCATTGTAGGTAGTTTTCATTAATAAAGTTATGATGATTAATTGATTTAGTCATAGTTAGTCACGTGTTAAGCTATAATTGAATATAAACGAATCAGCAATTAATATTACTACTGCTTACCAACATTTAGAATAATTTTGATATTATATGCTTTTTGCTCTTTTAAATCTGGAAAGGGCCATCAAACTAAATGTCTATTAATTTATTAGTTACTTACTTGTATCCAGACAGGCTAGAGTAAGTGGAATGAAATTGTTTTAACCACGAATACCACATTAGTTGAGAATAGTTTTGTTTTAGAAGCCTGCTGGTGGTTTTATAAAATTATTTTGTACAAAACTTGGAGTTGTTGCGGGTCTGCTGATTTCAGATAATCAATCTTGTTTACCAGATACCAAGTTTTAATATAATTAGGTTGATTTAAATTACATATGAAGAGATTTGTTGTCTCAAAAAATATTTTGCACCGAAAGTTGCAAATGTTTGTCTAAAATTAAAAAAATATATTAATAATTTAGTTGTATGGCTCACAAAGTCACGATAAATGACCACTAAAGAATAAAAGGTTAGTAAAAAATAATTAATACATTTATAATATGAGTTAATTTATTAAGTGCTAAGCCCGCACTATGGCATTATGGCACTATATATATAATAATAATAATATAATAAAAATCCTTTATTTATGTACTACAGAGTGTATACATTACACATTTATAATAGCATACCTACTGTACAAATACTTTGAATTTATACGTGGAGTGCTGTACATACATTCGTATAGTAAAATTGAATATTTTAGTAATTTAAAAAAGTATATCTAAATCTAAAAATGGTATCAGCTCTTTATGTCATTGATAAAGTAAAGATAAGTATAAGATAAAGTTATCGAAATCCGCGGATCTAAAACAAAACGGATTCTCAATAAATCGCATCTAAAAAAGGGAGATAAAGTACGTAAATCTGTCCTTTTCTAGTCCCTTTGAGCTTTGTGCCAGATCTCGGCATAGATAAAAAAACTCGGAGACTCCTAGCTACTGATATGTATTTTGTACAAGACGTTCAACGACAGACAACAGACAGACAACGGCGCATATGGATAACAAAAAATGGTGCAAGTATTCAGCCGATATTTTATCTGACATATTTGAGCTTTATATTCTATTCATACCGTTAGTTCGAAGTGGTCAGTGAAAATGTGTAATAATTTTAATGTCTTGTATGTTATAAATTTATCGCTTTATTTTTTTATTTATTTACGGCGTACATAAGATAAGATAAGATATTTCTTTAATGTACACCAAAAAATTACATAATGAAAGAAATTTAAAAACTAATTTAATGCACATTGGGCGGCCTTATTGCCTTAGGCGATATCTTCCAGGCAACCTTTGGATGGACAGGATTTAGAATTATAAATAGGCGGTGTACAAGAATACGTAAAATAAATAAATAAGTGAAAGAACACAATACAAACTCAGATAATACACTAATAAATAATAATAAACAATACAATACATAATACTATATGGATGATAAGTAATGATGATACACTAGCTTTTGAAATATGCTTAAGGACTTAGCTTGCCTAACAGGCAATGGCAACATGTTCCACAACTGGATGGCTTGGATGGTGAAGGACATAGATGCGCGTAAGAACGTAAGACGGCACGCAATATGCGAAAGTTACTCCATGAGTCAATTCAAAGTGCAATTGGTCGTAAAGATATAAGATAAGATAAGATAAGATACTTAATCATTTATTCATCAATAGAAATAGTCAACTTATGAACTAAACGTAAACAGTTGGTAATTCTATTGTCTCGTCTTACAAAAATATTTATGTCAGTTAAAGGATTTTAAACATGTCTAAAATTTTCCAAAAGTATTACATTTTTAATAATGGTAAAAATGTCAGAATAAAATAAAATGTCAAATCAATTTAAAATTAAATGAAATGTCAAGTTAAACTACTAATCATCAAAGTAAAAATGTCAAGTTAAAATGTCAAGTTATATAATATTCTGTTCATTGTAACCTGTGTAAAAAGATGTTAAAAATAAATTTGTCTCATACGATAAAAATCTTTACTAACACAGCATAATTTATACTCGTAGAAACTATGGTTAAGTGTTTTAGTTAAACAAAATAACTAACCTGGACAGTTGGCAACCAAAAAATAATCAGAATAATTAAAAGGACACTTTCAATTTGTATTTAATTATACGTCTAATAATAAAAAGTCGTTGTATCACAGTTTCCGTCGCAAGTTCGCAAATCTATGTTGGCGTGTGTGCAAATTGGCCAAACTTGTCGCCTTTGTCACGAGCGATCAAACTAGATCTGCAAAGGGCTGGATCTAGAACGTTCCAGTGACAAATGGGAATGTAAAAGAAGTGGAACTGTGTGCCAATGCTAAGTTTTATTACTCTGTACAGTTAGACATTTAAGCACTAGGTCATTTTCAGCGATAGCCGCAAAAGCGAACACTGTGGTTTAGATAATGCCTGTGCTGGATTAGAACTGACGTGAAACCTTTTAAAAGAATGCGTTGATTTGGATTCCCAAAATGTTTTGTTTTATAGCATTGCATGAGTCAGAATCTGCATGATTGTAAACAATTACGACGGTCTATGATAGACTATGCTTGCTTACCCAGTGATATGAATCAAAATCAAGTGATGCAATTTTATTTGTATTTTCGTGGGTCGGATGACACGTTAAAATTGTAGGTCCCGGCTGTTTGTCTAATACGGCAGTTGTTAAGCCATGTCAGAGGCCCTTAGGGTGGCTGATAAACTCTTGACACCCGAGTTGGCAACTCTCATTCGATAAGAAGAAGATTAGTGTTTTATAAGTACTACAGTTTCCTGTCTGTAATACTAGCAACCAATTCCAGAATAAGTTCTAATTGTCATTTAACAAATGGTCACATTTTACTAACTTTCTTTACAAATTGGGTAAGATTAAAACACTAGAATTTCAAACACTGAATTTGCTTCCTTTCATGGCCATGATGAAATTCGTGCAAACCCTCGAATAAAAAGTCAAAAAAGCCTATATACCTACGTAAATTACAGCAAATTTACGAGCAAACACTTGAACAACACAAAAATTATACAAATCTGTGTGTCGGCGAGCGTATCAACAAGTATTGTTGCCATTACAATGTCATTTACCCGGCAATTTGCACTTTTACCCCCTCAAAGGAGTTACACATAAAATTAACATAGAAATTCCATTGTCTACTCCTATGACAAGGGAGCGTAAACGTATGGAAATGGCTCAAATACTGGAGTACCTAGTTAACAATAGCTATATACCTAAAAGAAGCCTTAAAGTGTAAGTAATAAAAACTGAACTATAAGTATTTGTTTTTTATTTATTACTAGTGGACTATGGTTATTTCGGGATAAAGATTAAAATAACCTCATTCTGTATGCCAAAAATCGTTCAGCCGTTTTAGCGTGATGAGCGTTTAAATAAACAGAGACACAGATAAACAGACAAAAATTCCATAAATTTTTGGAACGTGTTCTGTTTATTTAAGTATCTCCAAACATTTTTAAAAATATTTTCAATGTTCAGACTTTCGACCCTCTTCAGCTTTATTATATATAGATATGTATGTATAGATGGCACGAAACGCTTTTTGCGAGACTTTCTAAAATTTATAAAACTTAAGTTGTTAATTTGATGTACCTACTAAAGCTCCATTTATTTATTTTTTATTTGGCTACCAGCTACATTGTATACAATATTTAGACATCCTTAGTTTATATTGTCTATGTACAGTTACATGGCCCTTCCCCGCACCCCCACTGATATGATGTCATGGTTTGTGTTATCTTGGTTGAACCACGCAGCTGAAATCCTTGAACAAGCATTTTAAAAAACAACACAAATTATCAATGTATATATTGTTTACCTTGTTTTTAGCATTTAAAAAATCTAGAGGAGGAAACTTATACCCAATAGTGTAACAAGATGAATCATTTAAAAATAATAGAGTATATAAAAGTACCACCAAAGAATAAAAAGAAGAAGAAGAAAGAAGGAAGTGCCGAAGTGTCGAACACAGCGCTTTGCTTCTACGCTTACTGTACGGACGGCAAAGCTTTGGAACCATTTACCAGAAGCAGTGTTTCCTGCGAACTGCAATAAGGGTCTTCAAAACTATAGTTAATTGGTACCTTCTAGGTAAGCGTGTTACACCTTAGACTGCAGCAAAGCTTAAGATCAGGCAGGCTGTAGTCAAACGTTAGCCTATTCCGTGATAAAAAAAGATTATTATGAAAACGTACATATGCATTTCTCCAATACATTTGCAAGCCTATATAGCACAGGGAACATGTGAAGCAAACTTACCATTTTCTATTAATCTCTGCCGGTGCAAGTCATCATTGTTTGATCAATCCTACCTCCGCTGATTTATAACCGAACCCGAAATAAGGCTGAATAGTTACAATTACTTCAAATAATATGTGTGCAGTTGGTTAAGGTTTATTTTTAGATAGAAATGATTGAGATACATTAAAAAGAAATTCGATTGTAGTTTTATTGCAATGCGACTCTGAAAACAAATAACTATTTATGTTTAGAAGCGTGGTTTTAAAATGAAGAGGTTTAACCAACAACTAAGACTAAACTAACTTGAGCTATAATGAGAGATATAATCTTTAGTTATCGTTATATATATATAGTTTTTTTGATAAACACTTGACCCAAACACAATTTTCTTACTTAATTTCCATAAGTTGTAGAACAAAACTTATTAGTATTGATGAAAACCTCGAAAGGTTTTACCTAAGTTACCCGCTTAGCCAAACTTAACTATTATCCTGTTTTTATACTTACTTACATTCCCCGTATATGGAGAATTGTTTTGTTTTTTTTTTTAATATGTCATATATTTTGAACACTATAAATCGTTAAATTCTCCCCAGCTTGCTTGAACCAGTTCTAGTACTTGAGGTATATTGAAGCCAATATCCCCAGATCGCCCCAACTACGGTTTATTAACGGATGACGACTACTAAGAGCTTTTAAGCTATTGTTTTTTTACTTAAATAGTTCGACACTTGATCATAACTTACCCGAGGAAAAGTCATAATTGTAAGCTAAGGGTGGATTTACATCAAAAGAACATAGAGCTAGACCTATAACAAGAGCATTCTTTCATGATCTTTTAGTGTAAAAGAAAACTTGAGCTACATAATAATTCAAATATATTCGTTCGCAAGAGCACAGAAAAATTTGAAGAGACCGCTCAAGGGCGCGAGCACGTTCCAACACGCAAGAACGCTCTAAGTGCTCCTGCTCGCGCGCCGTTTACATCTAGCAAACGAGCATTCTTTGAGCATCTTTGCAAATGCGCTAAGAACAACGAAAGAATGCTCTACTCCCGTTTACACTAAAATAATTTACCGAAATGGAGGTAGAATGAGCTTTCTCTCGCTTGGTGTAAATCCACCATATGCGCTCGCTTATTCAATAATGAATTAATCGGTTCACTCATTTACTTTCTACAACACGTCAGTAAGTAGTATTTTAAAGAGACTCACGTTAGATTGGTTAAAAATAACTAAAAAACCTGGCTTACAAACGAGATGACGATGAAGTCGAACGCTAAATGTAGAATTTTAAGGCAGATCGTATTCTTAACACAAAACAGCGTTAGCGTCGTCATGATTCCATTTTACCACGATGCCATCTTATTTTAACAAAACCAATTCCATCATGGTTTAACCACATAGTTAACTCCTAGGACAGGACTCGTTCGAAGTTATTGAACAAATTGCTCCCAGTGATTAATTGAGAATTAATTACGATATCGTTTAGCTCCAAACTTCTGCTTAATTTGCCCCTGAATGCAGCCGCTTAGTTAGACGTCGGTTAATTCAGACATTGGCTGGTTAGCGTGGAGCTTAGTTTCAAATTTAATACTTGTTTGCTAATCTATCTGTACACATAATAAAGCTGAAGAGGGTCAAAAATCTGAACATAGATAAGAAGAAGATATTAGAAACAAAAATGTTTGGGTATACTGTAAAACCATAACAGAACACGTTTCAGCAGTTTGTGTAGGTAATATGAGGTCTTAGCTACTTTTCACTTTAAAATAATGCGAGCGAAGCCATCGCGCCGAGCGCGAGCGGGCGTCCCACTAGTATAATAATATTTATTAGAGGCTTGTAACCAATACAGTTATGCTCAACATTAAGCGGTTTGGAGTCAAATGGAAACCTACTTATAAAAACATGTTGTGATATTAATTATTTAAATTCCCAGATATCATATAAGTTCATAGAATTCGTTTTGAATAAAAATATAGCACAGCTCTATATAAGAAGCAGTGACGATTAGCATACTAATAAAACCTTTGTAATGTAACCTTTGGATTTATACCACACGTTACATAAGTAAATTTGAATAGGTAATAGGTAAAACATGATTAAATGCTTATTTACACGGCCAACTTTTGGTTATTTCTTTATTTTGGAGAGAAAAATATGTAGTAAAAATTCAAAAGTTCAAATACCAAAAGTCGTAAAATAAACCTGTCTTTAAAAGTTTAGTGTAAGCTTTTCTATTACACCCATTCTTTGAGCTTTCCGTAAAATTGATAGTTTTCGAGCAGAATAACACCAGCACTAAACAAATGCTACGAGGTTAGTCTTGCTACGGCGTAGCGCTACGACATGAGCTACGGGCAACGAGACAGCTACGAATATAATGAAACTCTCTGTAGACAATGATATGTGAACTTGCAAAATAAGAACCAAAACAGCTTGTATTAGAATAAACTTATGTTAACACGCTAATGTTAAAATGCTGATATTTCGAGTATATTTAATCTCTTTTCATTAAAGTTTAAACAATATCTCCTCGTGTTTCAAAAATCAGGCGGTAGTCTCTTTTTGAATAAAATCAAGAGTATGTCAAATCTGGTAGATATATCCTATATCAGTAACAACAAGTTTATTTGTAGGATAATTTCTATAACACATATATGTACATGCACATACTGCACTCTTATTTTCAAATATCCACGGTGAAAATAAATCTGCAACATCATCATCATCACCATCATCAGCCTAATGAGACCCACTGCAGGGTATAGGCCTCCTCCCTCTTATGCCAATACTCCCTGCCTTGCGCTGTTCTTACCCAGATGTTTCCTTCTAACAATATAGTATAAAGTAAAAAAAGTTATTAAAAATTACAATTACTTTGACTCATATAGAACACAATATAACATTCAAGCCATACTTTCAAGGCTTCAAACATTCATAAGAGTTAACACACGATAAATTTAATTTAACAAGTGAGTGGAACTCGACACGAAAGTTACAAAATTTCGCGACAAGTAGGTAATTATTGTGTCTACAACAGTCTCACTTGTGTTTCGGATATTATTAAATGTTGGTTACAAAGATACATATAACTGGTTTTTATAAAAACCAGACTCTAGAGAAATAAGGAATCTACGTATGTATGTATATGCCTTGTAAAAAATGTTGTATGTTTTGCTTTGTTAATTCGTCTCTGTAAATTACAAGAAAACAATAAGTAATAAATCAATGTCATAGTATTTTTTTGAAGATAGAAGCATACATAGCATCTCGGAATGATAAGGATATATTTTTCTTCGTTTTATTTCTTGAAATGAGTTTAATGTTTTAAAGCAAGTTCATGCTCATGGTCTTTGCATGCATATTTCACCCCTTTAAAAGTGGCATTTCCTAAAATCCTTTCTTAGTGGATGCCTACGTCATAACATCTACCTGCTTGCCAAATTTCAGTCTGATCCGTCCAGTGGTTTGGACTGTGCGTTGATAGATCACTATGTCAGTCAGTCAGTCAGTCTTAAACCTTTGAGTTTTATATATATAGAATTAGAATTATTGCATAAGATAGGGTATAAAAACTAACACAAACTTTTTCTAGTCAATAAAAATACAATCAAAGCCGTGGGAATCCAATAGTTTAAAATATACGGGATAACTTCATGTATTACTAACTTAATATAGTTGTAAAATTATGGACTCCTTCGCTACCTTCTAGTTCTACCCGAGTCAGCAACAGCACGACAGTATCACCAATACTGCCTAGTGCACTTTGCAGGAATTTATGAAGTAAAACGACAATTCTGCTGGATCAGAAGACAAGGATACTTTAATTTTTAATTTACTCACTAATATTTACATTTGTTGCCAAACTGCGATCTAATTGTACTACTAGCGCCATCTATTGGCGTTTTTAAGAACTACAACTACTTTGTATTAACACGGTTACAAAACTGTGATTTAAAGGTTTACTAGCGCCATCTATTGGCTTGCTTCTAATTTATACAATAGTATTATTGTACATTATATTGAGGTAGCAAGAGTCAAAGTTTTAAAGGGACCTTGACGTGATATAAATTGAAATAGTTAATTTGTGACCCTTATCACGTTTTGATGGGATATTAACAATCTTGCTAGTTAGTGTATGGAGTAGTAGTGTTAGTGTTAGTGTATGTAAGATTAGGGAATAGAATGCAATTGGAAATGAGTAAAGTCACTTAGATAAGGAGAATTTGTAAAGTTTTAAGAGCGACACGATTAAGTTTAATAAATATCAATAAACAAATAAATTATAAGTAATTTTGTCATGTGCTTCACCCGTACTATGGTTATTTAACTTTTGGAAATTGAAATTGGAAAATTAGCGAAAGTAATTATTTTCAAAAAATTTCCAATGGAAAGTTTAAGTATCTATCAAATTGATTTAAATTTGAGTGAAAATGTTGTCAACTCACTCATGAGTTTATTATTGTTCTCTTATTTGTTCTTCTTCTTGTCGAATGAGAGTGGCCAACTCTGGTGTCGAGAGTTTATCAAGCCGCCCTAAGGGCCTCTGACGTGGCTTTTTATTTGTTAAATTTCTGTTATTTATTAAGATTTAATAAAAATTAAGATTTGACAAACCAATTGTTTTTTTTTATTACGCTCGATAAATAACAATTTACTTCAAGACTAATTTTAATTCATCATCACCAGCCTAATGAGACCCACTGCAGGGTATAGGCCTCCTCCCTCTTACGCCTATACTCCCTGTCTTGTCCCTGCAAATTTTAATTAATTCTTATTAATTGTACAATATACAATATCGAAGATGAAACATGAAATGGTGATCTACAAAATTGTACGTACCCTTTCTATAACAACCCTTGTTTCTTACTAACTAAAATCTAGCAATCTTCAAAAGGACAGTAAACCAAACTTCTAAGGCAATAGCTATTGCTTACCATCAGTCAATCTATAGTGAAGTGCAAACCCGTTTAAATTAAAAAAATATATCTCTAGACTTCGAAATTCACACCTATGCTTAAACCAGTATTATAGCATAATAAGTTAGCAATTGAGTTACAACTATTAGTTCTATACTGAAATCAAATATCAAATCGGCCAACTTACATGATTCTTGTTTACTTTGATAATTAATTTATGGAGCGTAAACAAACTGACGGAGCAATTTGCCTAATGTGTGTCTTACTGCTTGTGTGTTTATTAACACTTGAATATAATATCGTAATATACGTAATAGTTTGCTTACTTATAATGTCACTTATGTTAACTTTTTCAATTACTGCAATGGTTCAATACATTTTGCTTGACAGTTAATGAATTAAATCTTAAAGCTTACTATCGTTCACATTTTAAAATCAGTTTTGTACATAGGTACAAATCTTTATCACAATACAAAAATACAAATACAAAATTTATTTATTTCCATTTTACAAATATAACCTTAATTCTATTAACTTATTTTAAGTAGGTAAGTAAATGACTATTACCTGCAGTGAGTGAAAGGTTCCTAAGTGATTACACGAGCCCTACACTAGGTTCGAGACCTGTATCGTAGGCGCTCTCACAAATCAAACTGTCCATTGTAGTGTGTTTCGGTGCGGATTCTTTGATAATAGTATGAACAAAAAATAATAATTTACATTTCAAAAAGTAAATTTGCAAAGATTTAAAAAAAAAAAAGAAAAAAAAAGCATAGAATATCTTGATATCGTTATAAGTAATTATGAAACAGATAACTTGAATGATTACCAACATTGTATAAATTAAAAAAATATTATATCAATTATACTGTAATGTTATAATTTGTTCATTAAAAATAAGTAAAAATGAGTGAATTAATAAAAATTATATTAACTTAAAAAACCTACCATACTGAAATATCACATACCTGCAAAAGAAGTCATTTATTTTTATATTTATCGAGATTATATTTGCTCCACATAGATGACTTTAGTTTTACAATAGAACAAGACACAACATATACATCTACGTATGTTGTATATTACTGTACCAATAATAAGGGTCCCATTGCTAAAAAGAAAAATGGAATCCTTCGTCGGGTCCAATCATTTGTCCATTCATGTATAAGGCATCCGTTCTATCAGTAACATAAAGATAGATGAAAAAATAACAAATGGAAATAATATGTTTATTTTCTAGCGATCCGACTCCAATTGTATTTAGTTTATGTGTTGAAGATTTGTGTCCGTTTTATTTTGATTGTGGTGCATAGGTGTAACAGGATTGAGCTGCTATGCAAATGGTAAAAAAAACAATCACTTTCAGTATTAGAAAAAATAGTTACTAACGATTTTTTACCAATATAGAGGACAAACATAATCTGTACGTGATAGAAAAACTAAAATAAAAGTTGTTTTGAAAAACGCTTGAAAAAGAGATTAATTACTAATTTTTGCAGCCGTATGCAAAAACCCTTACACTGATTTTTAATATTTACGAGTAAACTAATATAAGTAGCTTATAATATTTTAATAAGTATAAAATTGGTTCCCAAAAACATTGTGTGTTTGAGTGTGGGTTGGTTCCATCACACACGCTAAGCTGCACTAAGCCACTTCTCAGTATACGACAAACAAAATTGGACACATCTCTCTTCTACAAATTAGTAAACAACGACATCTCTATAGACTCCTATATATTATAATGATATAATTTCGTGAGTTCTGTTAAGAGTCTCCAACTCTGTGTCGAGACTTTTAAAACTGCCTCAAGGGCCTCCGACATGGCTTAACGACTGCATCTTTATCATGCATCGATCTTTCGCATAATCATAATATTATGCATATCATAAATTTAAAGTAATTTAGTATTTTTAAGCATTGACTTCATTGCTTCTTCTGCTTCTTATCGAATGAGAGTGGCCAACTCTCTGGTGTCGAGAGTTCAAACCGCCATCAGGGCCTCTGACATGGCTTAACGACCGCCGTACTAGACAAACAGCCGGTACCTACAATTTAACGTGTCATCCGACCCATGGAAGCGCCCAAAATGGAATGCCACTTTCGGTCACCCATCCAAGGACTGACCTCATCGACCTTTGCTTAACATTGGTAATCGCATGCGATTGCCTCCGCTAGCTGAGCTACGGACGCTTCAAGTAGTATTGCTAAAAGTAGTGCTAGCTTGGAAGGCTGATTACTTGCGCACGATGTTCTATCTTCAGTTTTTTTAAAGCTTGAGTATTGGCAAACAAAAAGCAAGACATAAATCATGCACTTTTTAAATTCAAAGTATTAATTTTAACAAGTCTACGCCACAAAGTTAATGACAGAGATGAGTATTTTATACTCCCACTTGATGCGATGTGAAATCCTAAATTAAAGTCTGAAGTATAAATGTGAGGGCGAAATGAGCTGGTTTTTTACAATACGCGTTGTTGCTAGTTTTATGCGATGCAGACCATGCGCGTAGCGAAAGGTGCATGTATGGTGGTACAGGGTGTAATTTAATGTTTATTTCTACGTTTAATTTGTCCAAATGTTAAAGTTTAAGAGTTTTTTTTTATATAGATACACAAACACAGTAGTTTTTAAATGCATTTACAGATAAATTTACTTAGTAAATGGCGAAATGTATTTAAGAATCGATATGTTAGTGGGCTTAAGGGCCTTACAATCAAATTAGTTTGTAGTGTGATGTTTATCAAATGACTCCGCCTATTATATTAAGCTTGGTATCATCTCGAAGGTGCGTCAGTACTTCCAGCCGGAGCAACTGCTCATATTATATAAAGCACAAGTTCGGTCGTGCATGGAATACTGTTCGCACCTTTGGGACGGATCAGCCCAATACCAGCTTGAGGCGTTGGAGTCGATTGAGAGGCGAGCTAAGAAGATCATTGGAGAAGCCACCGTTGCTAAAGCGAAACTACAAAGCTTGGAACATCGTCGCAAAGTTGCTAGCCTGTCGGTCTTCTATCGGTTGCATTTCGGTGAGTGTGCAACGGAGCTTCACAATATAATTCCTCCGTCTCCATTCCACCGTCGAACAAGCAGGAAGTCAGCGGGGCGTCACCGGTTTATGGTGGAAGTTCCAAAGACTCGCACGAAGCGCTTTGATTCTACCTTCATAGTAAGGACAGCGAGACTATGGAACTCTCTACCTGGAGCCCTGTTCCCAGAAAATTATAACCCAGGGGTCTTCAAATCTAGAGTAAATAGGTTTCTTCTAGGCAAGCGTGCTACATCTTAGACTATAGTGGTGCTTAACATCAGGCAGGCTATAGTCAAACGTAAGCCTATTTAATGTAAAAAAAAAAAAAAAATATTATGAACTGATTAGTTTTTTGCTATGTTCACGATTGGTACGTTCAGACCCATTATGTTTAATAGTTAGCTGTAGTAAGATAAACACCTATGTAGATTAAACTATCAACAAACTAGTTGATAAGTTTATTTGGATCACGTGGATTATGACTATTATAATATATATATAAAAAAAAAAAAAAAATTGTAATAATTTTACTCCGCACGTAACATGGTTCAAATAACAATATCTTAGCTTATTAATAAAACTATGACGCGTGAAAATAATTTCCTAGATAGTGTAAGAAGGCTTCTTTTGGACAAAACATTGTACAGCTTTAAGGAATTCATGACGAACGACTATAGTCACTTAGACTTTGGAGACAAGTCAATGCCCCTCAAAAAATGAAATCTAGGTTATATGATATATGTTATCAACCTCTAAAAATCTGTGATTATTCTTTTATTAAAAAGGTATAATATGATACAATCTTACCTAAATATTTTTATAAGAATGTATGTAAAAACAATTATGACAAGAAATCATAGTGTTACATGATGATAATAATTATTTATTATTTTTGTAATATTTATGATTTTAATAAATATTTGTTTCTTTTTTCTTTCTTTCTTTTTTTAAAACTGGGTATTTTTTTAATTTCCCTAGACTCTATTATACTATTCATTCATTCATTTATCGATTTGTGTACCTATTCTTATACCTACTATATGCGACAGGATACAAAAATATATACACATAAAAAAACAATTATATTCATAGAACCAGCCTGTATGTTATTCACGTATCTGTTGAATACAGCAGCGGCTGGCGGAAATACGTTAACTGATATAACAAACATAAAATATTTATATTATGAAACGCGGACGTCTGCGAGCGGCTACAATGAGACAAAACATTAATGAAAACATTGTTTTTCTTTGCTATGACGAAACATTATTGTGTAAAATTCATAACTACACAGAGTAGCTTCAGGGCACCTGAGATAAAACAAATAAGTTACAAAATCACGTTTCATTGATTTAGTTTTTCATATATATATTTTTTAATGTCATTATGCAAGATTTGTGTTTTAGCCTAGTTGTTGCAATGTTTTGACGTATGTATATTCATAACTAGTGGACGCCCGCGGCTTCGCTCGCATTATTTCAGGATAAAAAGTAGCCTATGACTCTCCTTAGACCTTATACTATCAACATACCAAAAATCACGATGATCCGTTCAGCCGTTTTTGCGTGATGAGCGTTGTAATAAACAGACAAACCCAGAGAAACAAATAAACAGACAAAATTTCCAGAAATTGTTGGAACGTGTTCTGCTATCAATACGAAGTATCTCCAAACATTTTTTTTAAATATCTTCAATGTTCAGACTTTCGACCCTCTTCAGCTTTATTATATGTACAGAAGATGTTTGTAGGCGTTTTGTCATGTGACTATAGCAGGCGATGCAATAAAAAGATTTTGACGTATCTCATTGCATAATACGTATGTACGTAATCATGATATTTTAATCTAAACGCCGTTTATCTAACCCTAACGAGTTGGTAATATGTCTGACTCTGTGGAAAATCTGATTATGATTTTATTGTGATGACGATGCCAGTTAAGTAATGTTCGTGTAAATTATTACTATTGAAATAATGCGATAACAGTGATAAAAGTCTGAGTTTTTGGGTACTTTGGTACTGGCTTGGTTATTTTGTAAGCTCATCGTGGTCTTATAACTTTGATTAAAACGCGCGCAAACCAGTTTACACATTAAATTGTAACTAATGTTTAGGTGACGTTTGATAAAAGTTCACCTGATTTTAATAATCGTTACTGTCTTTCATAAAAAAAGTGTTTTTTTTACTTTAAATTTAAGAAAGAAAGAAAGAAAGAATATTACATTGTTCACCGAGAGAAGAAAGTGACCGATTACCGTCGAGGGTGTCGTTTGAAGCCCGAGCCGTAGGCGAGGGCTTTAAAACACCCGACATCGGGAATCGCACTTTCTCTCGAGTGATACATAGTGCTTTATACTACACCTGCTCGGAAAGTATCAAATTTACGGTAGAAAGTACGTCATTGCATTACGAACAAATATGCGGGGAGAAAACGCATCTGAGCGGGAGAGAAAAGTGTATGAAAATCCATTTCTTCCCACTCAGATGCGTTTTCTCCCCGCATATTTGTTCGATATGCGATGACGTACTTTCTACCGTAAATTTGATAAACTAACAAGGTACTTTCCGAGCAGGTGTAGTATAAAATATATTTATTGAGACACACACCAAACTTTAACCTATTTACTTACTAAACTTACATGCTAAGAATGTGATGTCCCAGTACACCCGCAACTCTGTTTATTCTGTTGCGGCTGGCGGTGACGTCACACACACCAAGTGAACATAAGGTATTACTTTACATTTAAGGTATTACTTACTAGTTTTGTTTGCCTATGTACTCACATGTGAATAGTCTATTCATTCTATGAGTCTATGAAGAGCCCGTAGCTCAGCTAGCGGAGGCATTGCGTGCGTTACCAATGTAAAGCAAAGCTCGACGCTGTCAGTTCTTGGATGGGTGACCGAAAAGTGGCATTCCATTTTGGGCGCTCCCATTGATCGGATGGTACGTTAATTTGTAGGTCTCGATTTTTTGTCTAGTACGGGAGTCGTAAACCCATATCAGAGACTCTTAGGTCGGCTTGATAAACTCTCGCAACCAGAGTTGGCCACTCTCATTCGATAAGAAGAAGAAGTCTATTAATTCTTAGAATTAAAGCATCCAAACCGATAAAATGATTGCAATCTTTTTTTTAATGTAATTTTTTAATAGAAAATCGTTTCAAAATATCGCAACACACAAAATGTAACCAACTAAATTACCCATATACCTGATGCTCCAATTCCTGCAAACTGCCAGCACAGATAGCTTGTACAGTGTCAAAGCTGATCAAAACGCTTCTGCGTATATAGGCCACCTTTGAAACTATTGAGGGTATAGAATTTAATATCTAGTTTGGGCAAGCACAAACCTTGCTGGTGGCATGTTATGATGTAAAATTGATATTTGGGATGATGGCAACGTAGGCAAGGCAGAGCTTACTAGGGTTACGTTTTGGTTTATGATAAGATAAGATAATTATTTATTCATCGGCTTTAATTCTAAGAATTAATAGACTTTTTCTTCTTATCGAATGAGAGTGGCCAACTCTGGTGGCGAGAGTTTATCAAGCCGACGGATATAGAAATAGTCAACTTATGAACTAAACGGCAACAGTTGGTAATTCTATTGTCTCGTCTTACAAAAATATTTATGCCAGTTAAAAGATTTTAAACATGTCTAAAATTTTCCAAAAGTATTACATTTTTTGTAATGGTAAAAATGTCAGAATAAAATAAAATGACAAAAAAAAATTAAATTTAAAATTATATGAAATGTCAAACTAAACTAGGTTAGTTTACTTAGGTTTAGGTAACTATGTTTAGTATGTCCTATTTCTATCTATGGTGTTGAAATTGGATTAGGTAACAGAAATTATTTCTATGTTTGTGTTTGTTCTTGTGTTGTTTCTGTATATGTCTGTAGATTGGTTAACTATCGCTGTTACAGAAAGCAAAAAAGGGGGAAAAACACTCAACTGTGCAATTTAAAACCACCATACATATCGATATTTCAATTAAAATTTCTCAGTTTGATATCTATCCTATCTTCCCACTTGACATTGGCAGAATTGCAAAGTTTTATCTTCGCAAAAGCCATAACAAAAAAAAAAGAAATGTTTTGGAAATTAGACATACATACATACATTTTGTATCTATGAGAACTGTAAGGCTGACATTTTTGTTTCGTTTGAATTAAATTCAAGAGCTTCTAATTTGTAGTAAAAACGTAGATCTTCTATATATACATATAATAATGCTTAACAGGGTCAAAAATGTAAACAGAAAATATTAGAAAAAAAATTGATCGGGTATACGCGGGGTGCTATGTGAAATCGACATTTCATAAAAATCAAATAAAATAGAAATATATAAGATAGAGCTAATTTTTTTGCAGTTTATATAATTTTGATTCAGTGTTAAGACAATAAAAGACGCCAAAACACGATTACGTATACTTTGCTAGATAGTTTTATTTTTTGAAAAATAGTTGTTTTGAAATATTTTTCACCTTTTTTCCAAAAGTAGTACAGAAATTTAAACCAATTTAATTATATCTAAAAAACTTTATTTACAATAATAAAATATAAAAACAAGGGAAGAAAAACTAAACATACTACTTCTAACTACTACAAATAGGGGCACTTAGAAAATCTTTAGAAAAGCCTAAAGATAATCTAAGTGCTCCAGCCCACTAAAAAATAATGTTATTATTTAGAGGAGTAAAGAGCCATAAATAGAATATTCTGAATTGCTGATTTTATATGAATTTATTTCGTCAAAAACGTCTGCAAAACTGCTCAAATTGTGCAAAATTGTTTGCGTGTGGACTGTGGACAAGACTCGTCGGCCGGAGCTATGCGCGTGATGCTTGCCCTTGCTTTCATGTTAATACGGCGTGGAATGGCATGCGAAAAAGCAACTGTAGCCATTTTTCCAAGCGCAAAGCGTTTTCGGGTGAAATATGGTGGCCACGGAACACGTTTTAGCATTTTAATTCAAATTCAAATTCTTTATTAGCATACTTAAATGTTTACATATACCCTGTTAAGACGGGAATTAAAGCGTTGCTAAAATTTAAATTAAATATTCTAAAATCTAAAACTTAATATATAAAATTTAAAATCTTAAACTTAAATATGTGTACAATATTTTCTTATATTATCTATTATTAATCTATTAATTTTAATAATATTTGTCTGTTTATCTGTGTATCTGTTCTGTTTATTTAAACGCTCATAACGCAAAAACGGCAGAACGGATCATCATAATTTTAGGTATGTAGGTAGTATGAGGTCTTAGGCAACTTTTTATCTCAAAATAATCGAGCGAAGCCGTGGGCGTCCACTAGTAAAATAATACATGTGAAGTGTTTGCTCGTTTGTATTAGTCTATTTGTTCTTAAGACCCGCGATAGGGCGAAAGATAAACTTGATTTCGTATGATGGTAGTATCCTGAGAGTGCCTATTGATAGACTATATTTTCATCCTTAACAAACATAAGCGCCGCTGTAGGCATCCATTAGTATGTTGGAAAATTGGATTAGTAAACACATATTATAATTATACAATAGTTAAACTCATTGTCCATTGAGTGACGTCACGCACGTTAACTATTACCGACATTCACATCACGTATCGCATGTGATAATTAGTTTTGGACATTCGTAATCATGTTAAGTTAACAAAGCTGTTTTTGTTGTGTATTTGTAATTCAGATTGCAAATAATGATCATTAAAAATAATTGTCTTAATAATATTTGTGATGAATTATGCAATTACAGTTATTCATCATCATCATCAGCTGAATGAGACCCACTGCATACGCTTATATTACAGTTATTATATTAATTGAATAATAAACAGCATTATACATTTGCATGCAAATTTTGCGTTTTGACAGACAATATTTGTAAATGTTTTTGTGGATCTAATCTATGAAACACGAATCTATGTTATCAAAGGATAGTCGATACCCTAGAATGCGTAGATACTCTCTACCTTTGGCAGAAAGCCGCGAATAGTTCGCCAAACTTCGTTGCTTCGGACGAGAAAATCCGAAATTGTTTTACAAAAGTATTCTTTGAGCAGTGGAAGTGTTTAAAACAACACAGGCTACAAATTGCGTAGCTTATTCTTTTAATTACAATTAAGTAAATATATTGCGAGTGTAGCTCGGCGGTTTAAGCGTCTGCTTTTAATCCTGACGCACCCTTGTTCGAATCCGGCCCGACACCAAAGACTTGTGTTTAAAGTTATGTGTGGATTTGCACGCTTAACGGTGACTGAAAACATCGCGAGGCATACGATATGTTTCAGGACCACATTATTCGAGGACATGTGTCTTCCGTGGAAGGACCTGGGCGCCCACCACGATGTATCTGCCCAAGAGAACTCCCCTAACGAATGAATTCTGCAGGGTGTCACCCTCAGTTATGAGGAAATACGACTCAAAGAGAGAGTGTAAATATAAAGAAGTGTTTCAACTAAAGACAGTGTTTGGTGAGAGTTTGGCCAATGATGTAGGAGTGTTGTTATCAGCTACCGCCAAATAACACAGGGGTCTTCAAATCTATAGTAAATACCCTATTTAATATATATATATAGTAGGTTACCTTTAGACAAGCTTGCTACATAGACTACAGCGATGCTTATCATCTGGTGGGTAGTAGTCAGATTCTGTGTTAAAGAAAACATCGAAATGATGTACCATTATAGACAACAGCTTTTATTTAAGTACTTACTTTAACTTACGCATTTAAATTTTACAAATATCCTCAGAACGCACGTTCTTGTGAAGCAGTTAAAGGGTTTTACTTGAGTTACCAGTAATCCAGTGTACATAACACATATATGTATGTTTATATGTATGAAAGGGTGATAATTGGGGTGTCACGGTTGAATGCAATCAATGGCGCAGTCCATCGCAATCTCATTACTGGTATAATGTCATTCACGCCTCGCACCGAACGTGATAACGTATGTATAGATTATAGATCTGGCTAATTAGTTACAAATGTAGACATTGTTAACGAAAAAAAATGCTCAAAAAATTAATCTAGACGAAATGAAAAATGAATCGAATTTGTTCTAGTTGTGTTTACTGAGAGTCGTGACTCCTCCACAGAATTGATACATTCGCTGTGATCATTTGAGCAGACACATCTTTTTCCCATGTCCTTTCATAAACCGCACAAAATAACCGAACCAGAATGCTAAAAAAACTCAAACGTATAGATTGAAAATGTGGGTCGTTTTGTTGATTGCCAAACATTTTAAAACTTTTCGATGTATCCGTTGTTATTGTTATCAGTTTGTTCCGATCGTTTCCACGTTTTCGGTCTTCTCTGTTTATCTGAATAACGCAAAGAACATTTTCAAAATTTGGCATAGGAAAGTAATATTCTCAGATTTAGTATGATGAATTATTAATCGTTATGCATATGTCGCAGGCATCTGGTTGAATCTGCTATTCGATTAAATGACTAGCGCGTTCATTGAACGACGACATTCTATTGAATCACTAAAGGACAACTCGTGAAGTCGTTGAATGTAACGTCCAACGTCTTGCCTGAACGGAAGTCGTTGAATTTAATATAGCCGACTTTGTAATGTTTGGTTAGGTTAGTTTAGGTTAATATGTTTGGAGAGGAGTTCGGTGTAGGTACCGGCCGAGTAGCGGCGACACGGGAACCGAACTCCGTGCGCAGAGGGCGCATTGGAGGAGGGCGACCGCTTTGGCGTGCGACCGCCTGACTCCTGGGGGCTCTGGGTGGCAGGTTGGGGAACCTGTTGCCCTAGTGCGAGTCCCCACAGGATGCACGACGTGTCCCGTGTTTTGACACGTCGTCCATTGAGGGTTGAGCTGAAAGCTCCCCGAGGCGGGGCCTGTTGCCAGGCCAGCATCACCAGGGCTGCGGACGTATGCATTGCACTCTCGTGGCCCTGGACCAACGATGCGGAGGTGGAACACTCCAGGTTTTTAGTGGGTATGCCGCCCTTTGGAGTAGGGCGGTGACTCCCACATAACCATCCGCCCTCCCCGGGGTTGGGTGGTACCTGTAATAGGTTTTCCTGGGACAAAAAAAAGGTTAAACATTAACAATCAGCTTACCTTGATTTTGTTGTTCGTCACTATTTTCTAACAAACAACGCACATTATAGCAAACTTAATCGAAAAAAATGGTCGTCATTCAATGAACGCGCTAGTCATTCAATCACTTCACTGATTTTATGTCCACTCTTTTCAAAGAGCTATGTTATAATACGCTTACTAGTTGGACGTTTAGTGACGATTCAAATTCAATCAACGTTCGGCCGTAGTCATTCAATATAATGTCGTCGTTCAATGAACGCGCTAGTCATTCAATCGAATAGCAGATCCAATCAGATGCCTGCGACACATATACATTGACGACCTCCTGCTTTTCAGTCGGTAAATATAAAAGTTTTCAGCCTGAATGTTAAGGTGTTCAGGGTGTAGCCAAGTAACTGTTCCAGATAGTTACTAAATCTAAGCAAAGATGATAGATTCGTACGTGCGTACTTGATCTACTTGACTTGACAGAATACCTATACTAATCAAATCAAATATATAGGGGTAGTTAATTAATAGGAAATCACATACCATGTGAAATGTAAACACTTAGGTAGGCTTCGAATACTGCATCGTATTATTGCCGCCTACAATTTAAAATTTAAAAAATGCCATTCAGGGTTACTGTAATTATACAATTAACATGTTTTACCTTGGTGATTGATGTAGTACATCAGTTTAAGAGTAATGAATTCCCAATATAGCCTGATTTTCTTCCTCATTCATAAATATTGTGGAAAACCATTGCAGATAAAAAATTTGGAAAAACATCGCGGCGGAACGATACTACATATTTTTTCTAACATTTTCATCCTTATTTACGTCCACAGTCCACGTAACACGTATCCCTATTACGTCGTTTAAATCTAAATATTGCAAAGCCACACTAAAAGATGTCAAAAAACTTGGATTGCCTCGCCCACAGCGTTGCGTGCAAGCATGATCCAATGTCGATAGCATTAATAATAATACAATAAACAACAAGACCACGCTTCCACATTCTCATGGCTTTGTTAGATAAACTATAATGCCCCATTCTATTTCCGAGTTGGAATTTCCTTCTTTCTTCCTATTCTATCAGTAATTCTTAGTCTTAACTAACTTGAAGCTATTTTTATTTATTCTGTACGAATTGTATGTAAGTTTGGAACAAACGTAAACATACAAATATAGCAATGATTCAGCGTAGGTTTTATAAATGTCAACTGAGTCGTTATTGGAAAATAAGTTGATGGAAAAATAGGACAAATATAGTGGATACTATAAAGATAGTTACCACTTTATTTGTCCTATTTTTCCAAAGATTTTCCAAGTGCCCACCCTTTTTATGTTGTAGTTAGAATGTTATGTTAAGTTTTTCTTCCCTTGTTTATAAAACTATTCATTTGTTAATATATATATATATATACCTAGTGGATTTTATTAGAACTAAATATTTAGACCAAAAATGATAAATGAAGACCGTAGAAGATTTATTCACAAAATGACAATTTACTCGTAGTAGTTGTCTAAAATAAGAAATTATCATTATGGTCCGAGCACATACCATCCTAAGACTTTTCTAAAGATATAAAGAATCTAAAGATTTGATTTGATTTTTTATTTTGTAGTATTCAGAAGTATTATTTTAGTGTTTTTCTCTTTTATTCTTAAAGACACTGCCAATATTATGCATACATGCTAATCGCAAATAAACATACAACATGGTAAAACAAGGGAGAAGTATCTACCAGTTAGCGACAGCGTTAAAGTTAAATTGTGTATGTAAATGTGAATCTGTGTTCAAATGCGAACTAATCTAACTCTCGCTGACATTGGAACAGCTCTAAATATTGTCATTGATTTTTAACTGACTGCCGGAAAAGGAGGTTTCCTGTTGTTTTTGTAGACTTAAGCGATGTTTAACATTAGACGGGCAGCATTAAATTACAAATCACTATTCAATTCACGCTGCCCTCTGGTAGTGGGCTGGAGCACTTAGATTATCCATAGGCTTTTCTAAAGATTTTATAAGTGCCCTCTTTGTAGTATTTAGAAGTAGTATGTTTAGTTTATCTTCCCTTGTTTTTATATTTTATTGTAAATAAAGTTTACTATTCCCTTTTTACCTAAATATAAACATATATTATAAAATTATACAAGAAAAAACTCACATCAATAGAGCGTGTTTCGTAAGGCAAATTAAACAGTCCATAGTTTATTTGTAGAATGAGTGGCTCTTCCATAAATGTAGCATCCTTAATTCCACGTCAGATTACGTTCAACTTTTTGCTGACAAACTAATTACTCATCTCTGCCAACGATGACGCAACGTTTTTAAAATTATCTCAAGTGATTTCCCACTTTACAAAGAAATTACAATGATTTTTAAATGTGAACTCTTAAAATCTTGAACGCTTATTACCTTGACATACGGTTTGTTATTCTAAAGTGAATTGGATTACCTAATCATAAATTTATCAGTGAAGACATTTTTTTCATACAAGTAGGTAAATTAGAGTTCTTGCAAGAGAATCACTCAATTACTCATAAGTTCAACAAGTGATGAAATAATATGATAAAATTAAATAGACGAAATATCATATAAGAGGTATTTTAGAGATAATTATGAATCATCAGTGGACTGTGTTTCAACTTGTTCTGTTCTAATGGAAGTATTTGTGATTCATGTCATTTCTTTATTTAATATCAATTTGTGGAGTGTACCTACTTGTTTATAAAAGTTTGACCTAACTTCATATAGAGGCAATCCACAACCGTGAGTAAAATTAAAAAAAAAAACATGTTTTCTATTATCTAGTTACAATAGTATTTTAATCATAAAATACATACTTTTAAATTACGGCTATAGAATTAATATAGTATCCCCAGAAAGATCGAATACGAATTTTCAAAAGTCCTAAACGATTCGAGTTCTCATCTAAATATTGTAGTTACCCTGCCGTGCGTTACGAATACGCATAATACGAGCTATTCATATAAAAGATAAAGAAAGCGTTATTTAAATTGTGATAGCAGATGCCGTTAAAATAATATTCGTCTTGCTATCGAATGAGAGTGGCCAACTCTGGTGCCGAGAGTTTATCAAGCCGCCCAAAATAATATTGATAACAATAAACGGGGACAAAGAATTTTCTTAAAACATATACATGAATAATAAATGAGCGAAAATAAATCACAACCGACTGTATTTTAATCTTCATCTGTATTTTTGCATATTTCAAAATTTATTTATTTTTTATACGAAGTTGAATACTTCGATCTCAACGCTTTTTCCACGTCATTAACACATAAATAAGTGAAAAGCAGAGCCGATTGCAAGCCAATTGGGTCATTCGTCCGTTCTGTCCGGTTTCCATGAAAGATCCGTACGAATATTACGTTACGGACAAAATGGCCGTCAGTCAAAATTACCGACTTCCTCGTCAGCTCGCTTTCATCGAGCAATAATTAGAAAAATTCCTAGCAAATTAATGTCTTCATATCGTATCTCATAACTAATACATAAAAGCGAATGTGTAAGACTATTTTGTTGGTTTGACGTTTGTTCCTCTTTATACTGCAAAACAATATTCAAAAGTTACTTAACCTACAGATTATCGCAACCGGGAATGTTCTTTTTCATTTTAAAAACGAGAGTGAATTTCTCATTTTATTGTTTTGATTTTCAAGGAGGTATAAAATAAAATCTTTTTTTTAAATAATCTGGTTTAATAATAATATGTCTGGGTATGTATTGAATCAAGCGACAACCCTAGCAATGTAATAAATTTACATCTTTCTTTTTTTGTTTCAGATTTATAATTCCAAGTTCTACATTCACCTGATAATCAAAATGGTAAGTAGGTAGTATACCTACCCTATTTCTTCCAGCGATAAATCCACCATTAGCATTAGATTTCGACCCACATGCACAACAATAATTCCTAAACGCATTTAGCGACCAAATTACCAAAAATAATATATCTAAATATTACGGCTTTAATAGTTACATATTGACATGAATATATCACAAAACTTATAATAATAAAAAGTATAAAATAGTTAAATGTGTTTATGAATTAGTGCAATCAGGCCTTCAAGTGTGTTTTGTTGATGCTATATTGAGTTCTATAATACGTTGATCTATATATGTACCTATACTATATAATATATATATATATAACTTTTGCAACCTTCAAATTTCCACAAGTTTGCTTTGAAACCGATAGTGTTGTCTCAAAACTGATCAAAGCTTGTTACTCACAAGGCCACTACAAGTAGCAACTGGGTCTCCTTTCAGGAATCATTTTACGTATGTGTGTTTCGGCAGCCATTTTAGATTTGCCCCAGTCATTTTAGACTTCAAAAAATGGAAGGTAATCAAGTCTTCTGAATGTTTTTTTTTTCTTTTGGTGGGTATGATACGCAAATACTCCGTAATTTATAAACCGTTTTTTTAAACTAGGTAGGCTCACGCTTGACTACAACTCGCCTGATGTTAAGCGACGTGATAATCTACGATCAATTTCAATATTTTTTTTGTTTGATGGGGATTGTTCGATAAAATTATTCGGATATCGTTTCAGGTAACCTGTTAAAACCTTTCTTAAGATATAAACTATATTATATACTCAAATAGATATATGTGGTGTCTAATGTGTGTGACGTCATTGCTTTTGTTGAACCTATTTGTGTTTGTGCTTTTCTCTCATGTAAATCATCGCAAGATAAGATACATTTCAGGAAACGATAGCAATGCCATAATTTTTTGTATCCTATCGTAAACGCTTTAGTTCGATACAGCTTCGTAGATATCTCAATAAATTTAAATTAATGCGATAAACACTTATCAAAGTATTTTTCGAGACGAAGGTAAGCAATTGGAATGTAATCGCGGAGGCCGATACTGAAATTGAAAATGATACACAGGAAAGACAACAACCAGACTCCTTTTTATAGTTAAAATAGAGCCTATGGGGAGCACGAGCCCCGGGTGACGGAAATGATAACACAGTGTGATTTATGTTGAATGTTTATTTGGTATCGTCACAATCGGAGATAGGCTCCCTTATACATAGTTGTACATAGTACAGAAGTTACAGGCACTACTTTGCGAGGCGCGGGCGGGAGACCGCGCGGAGGGCGCGGATCACGTGGCGTGTGTTGTGTGCGTAAGCGGCGGCAGACTGACTGACTCCTGCGGCGCGGAGATGTGCTTATATTCACGCGACCGCGCGCTCTCCCCCCGTTCCTCTGTGCGGTGGTTCGAGAAGTATAATTGTGCTCGGGCCCGTGTAACGACGGGCGCGACGTAGCGAAACAAATCGCATGGTGGCGCTTTGCGTCGCCACACCACCCACCCACGGAGAAAAGTGCCCCAAATTATTAGGTACGTTAAAGTTGTCTTAATAGCTAGAGTAGCATCGATGATGACGCAAATTATTTACAAAATAAGATCTCATTACGGCTCAATGATGCCATAAGGTAACCCCATGACGATCGAGTGACGTTAAGTGGAATACGTAAAGAAATTGTGATGTTAGATTTAAATTTACAGGTCGAGGATGTCCCGGAATCTGACTCTGCGACCAGTGCGAGTGACGACCGGTGCAGGCGATGGGGGTGCAGGTTGGGCGGGTGTAGATGAGTGAATTGGTGATGGTGTTGCTGTTGCTTGCGCGGGTGATGAGAGCATTATGTCGTCGTCTACTTCTTCGATAAATGCCGGCTTCACACGGTCGAGACTTACTTGGGTGTCTCTGTTTCTCACGGTAATACATATGGTTTTGTCATTCCTTTTTGTTACCGGATGGGGCCCCGTGTAAGGTGGTTTCAGTGACGGCTTTACTGAGTCATCCCGGAGGAACACGTGTGTGCATGTTTGTAGGTCCTTAAACACGAATGGTTGGCGTTGGGTGTGACGTGATCCTGCAACAGGTTTTAAGTTTGCCATGTGCATTCGTAGCTGTGACGCAAAGTTGTGGACGTCTTCCAGGCATTCGTTGTTGGATGAAGGACTCAAGAATTCCCCGGGTAGTCTCAAGGGTTCACCGTAAACAAGTTCAGCGACTGATGCTTGTAGATCTTCTTTTAAAGCTGCTCGCATGCCAAGAAGTACGAGTGGTAAAGCAGTACACCAAGTGCCTCCATGGCACATGAGCGCTGCTTTTAGTTGGCGATGTAATCTTTCTACCATGCCGTTGGCGCACGGATGATAGCTGGTGGTGCGCGTGCGAATCGCTGAACACTGCTTTAAAAGAGCATTAAATAATGCGGATTCAAACTGTCGGCCTTGATCTGTAGTTACAATGAATGGGACGCCAAAACGTGAAATCCATCCAGTTGTGAATGTTTCGGCCACTTCTTCCGCTGTGATGCCGACCATGGGCCATACCTCTGGCCATCGCGTGTAACGGTCTACGGCTGTCAGGCAATATTGAAAGCCTTTACTGGAAGGCATAGGCCCTATGATGTCCAAGTGGACGTGGCGGAAGCGTTTGGTCGGAGTAGTAAAATGTCCAAGTGGCGTTATAGTATGCCTTGACACCTTGCTCCGTTGACATGCAGTGCACTCACGTGCCCATTTACGACAATCTTTGTTCATGGATGGCCACACAAAACGCTCAGCCACCATGCGTGCAGTGGCTCGCACGCCAGGGTGGCTGAGATTATGGACTTTGTTGAAATAACTACGCCGGAATGAAGGTGTTACAAATGGTCGTTGCTTCCCCGTTGACGTGTCGCAGTAGATGGTTATGTTAGATCCAGGAATACAAACCTTTTCCAATTTTAGGGAAGAATTTGTAAGAGCCTCCTGGAGCTCGTCATCTGTGGCTTGTTCATCTGCCAACGCAACGTAACTCTCTTCTAAGGTGATGGCTTCGATCCTTGACATCGTGTCAGCGACTACATTATCCTCTCCCTTAACGTGCACTACGTCAGTCGTAAACTGGGATATGAAGGATAGCTGGTTGAGTTGAACAGGTGGAAGCTTGTCGCGGCGTTGGGTAAAGGCATAAATGAGTGGTTTATGGTCTGTGTAAATAGTGGCGTGTTGAACCTCGAGCAGGTGGCGAAAGTGTTGTATACTTTCGTATACACCAAGAAGCTCTCTGTAGTATGCCGGCCACTGCGCTTGTTTGCTTGTTAGCTTCTTGCTGAAAAAGGCTAGTGGTTGCCAAACGTTGCCTACTTTTTGTTGAAGGCAAGACCCGACGTGTACCGAGGAGGCGTCTGTGAAAAGTCCTAACTCGGCGTGACTCACTGGGTGAGCAAGGAGAGTAGCACTAGCGAGGCTATCCCTGCACCTTTGGAATGCTAGTTCGAGTTCGGGCGTCCAAGGTACTGGCTGTGTCCCTTTGAGCTTTGAAGAAGCTAGTAAATTGTTGAGTGGCGCTTGGAGTTCAGCAGCCTTAGGGAGAAACCGGCGATAAAAGTTTATCATGCCTATAAATCTGCGAAGCCCTTGGGTTGTTTTTGGCAATGGATAGCTTTGAAGAGCCTCAATCCTTTCGGGAGGTGGTTGCGTCCCGTCTTTGTTTATGCGGTAACCAAGGAAGATCACTTCTTTGGCACCAAAAACGCATTTGGAAGGGTTGACAACGACTCCAAATGTGTTGAGTCGCTGGAATAGAATTTGCAGGTGTTCCAGGTGTTCAGATTCCGAACGTGAGAAAACCAAAATGTCGTCAACGTACGGGTAGCAAAAACTCAGCCCCCTTACGACCTCGTCCATGAAACGTTGGAACGTTTGCCCTGCATTACGTAAACCGAAGGTCATAAAAGGAAACTCAAAAAGGCCAAATGGCGTGGTGATGGCGGTCTTGCAAATGTCGGTGGCGTTGACAGGAATCTGCTGGTAAGCTTTTACTAGATCGATAGTGCTGAATACGGTGCAACCAGCAATGTTGTTGGAGAAATCAGCTATGTGCCTAACGGGATAACGGTCTGGTATGGTTCTCGCGTTTAGAGCGCGATAATCGCCGCATGGACGCCATCCTAGCTCACCCTTTTTCGCCATGTGAAGGGGAGAGGCCCAAGGACTATCGGAAGGTGTGGCTGTACCACAATGTACCATGTCGTCGAACTCCTTTTTGGCTGCTTCCAGCTTCTGCGGTGCAAGGCGGCGTGGACGGCATGCAACTGGTGGACCCTCGGTAGTAACAATATGGTGAACTGTTGTGTGTTTCACCTGTCTTGGAAGTCCTGGGGGGCGTGTCAGATCTGGGAATTCCAGAAGAAGTTTGGAGTAAGGTGAGGAATCGTTTACAGATATGGCTCTAACGCTAACTTGGTTGACATGAGCGATTGAAGCCGGTGTGGTCAGACTTGTATTTCCGTCAATAAGACGTTTACGACGGAGATCGGGCAGCAGGTTATAGAAACTCAGGAAATCTGAGCCTATTATCGGTGTGTCTACGTCGGCGATAGTGAAGTTCCATTGGAAGTCGCGACGTAGACCTAGGTTGAGGCGAAGTGAAATGCTGCCATATGTGTTGATGGTGCTACCGTTAGCTGCGGCTAGTTTGTATCCCGTAGATGTGTTGGTGCGACCCTTGACTAAACGTTTGGGATAGCAGCAAAGGTCGCTACCAGTGTCAATTAGGTAACGCAGCAAAGTCGTCTTATCTGAGACAAATAAACGGCGGCAGGATTTGCAGCAGTCGGTCGCCGCGTCTACTGACTGCTTTGGTCGTTTCCCTGCTTTTTGTCGACCCAGGTACAAGGACTTGTGCATTTCCTCGCTTTTTTCTTGTAGGTTTGGTGGTACCAGCACAGTGATGATGATGGTGATCTGGAACTCGCCCTTGAGCGGTCGTTTTGACCTGTAAGTGACCGTGAACGAGATCTGGCATCGTTTGTGAGCATTTCTACGCATTTGGTTAGTTGATCTATTCTCAGGGTAAGTTGCGTAAGCTCAGGTGAGAGTGTTGAGGTGGTAGCGATGGCGTTAACCGCAGGTGTTGCTACCTCCACTATTTTGTCGGCGATATCGGCGGCTTTTTCAAGAGGGAGATCCTCTTGTGCCGCTAAGATGGCTTGCACGTTGCCTGGCAAGCGACGCAACCACAGCTGTCGAATGATGTTTCCACCCTTGAAATCAGCGCCGGCTAATGAGCGTAGATGGCGCAGGAACTGTGATGGTTTGCGGTCTCCGATGTCTTCTTCTCCTAGAAGACGCCGTACGCGGTCCTCGCTTGAGGCGGATAATCGCTTTATCAACTCGGTTTTTAAGTGTAAGTATCGGTCTGTGTCCGGTGGCTGCTCGATGATGTCGGCTATTTCGCCGGCAGTCCTCGAGTCCAGCATTGATACAGCATGACTGTATTTTGTACGGTCCTGTGTTATTCCGGCTAACTCGAACTGTGCTTCTACTTGACCAAACCATACGGTGGGCTTGTCGGCCCAGAAAGCGGGCAGTTTAACCGAAACTGCCATTGTCCTGTTGTGCTGGCTGGCCTGTAGCACCTGGAGCTGTTCCTGCAGAAGCCTGATCTGTTCCTCGGGTGTCGCCATTATTGAAGACGAAACAGGTTTAGTTGAATACCGAAAACGAGTCAGTGAGCGGTTGAACTAGTGTAAACAAATAGTGATAGGACCGGAAGTATGTCACTCGATTGTCACTGGTCACTGAAGTCGAACCGAAAATTAAATTAGTTGTAACCGGAATCGTACAATCCCGAAGGTCAATGACCGAAAGTCGATCGGTGGTTACCGTAAGTGGACATTAAGTATAAGTACACATTATTAGGTCACAATTCGTAATGTCAAAACACAATGCAATAAAAGGTCACAACATAAAATAGACAACACACATATATACAAAAAAAATATTAGCACACAAGAATAAATTTATGTTTCTAAGCAATAAAAGGTCACAACATAAAATAGACAACACACATATATACAAAAAAAATATTAGCACACAAGAATAAATTTAAGTTCCTAAAAATAAAGAATGTTTAATGTGAAATTTATAGCTATAACATGGTTGGAAATAGGTACATAAGTCGTAGTTAGTTGCTGAGCGCGGCGGCGCGCTTTGTAGGTACTTCGCGTGTTTTTCGAGCGCGGCGCGGCGTGCTTTGTTTGATGTTTGCCGCGCTATGCCCAATGCTCGTCGACGCGGCGCGTTGTTTGCAGCGTTCTTGCGATACTTAAACTCGTGTTGTCGTAGGTAATTGAAGTTTGCTCACCGGGTTGCTTGCAATAGGTACCTCCTCGTGGAATGTTGCCGAAAATAATGGTCCCGCCTAGGGACTGCAGACTGCCGTTGTCCACGTCGCCACGTCGCGCCGTGCTTGTTGGTTTGTGTTTGATGATGCGCACGTGCAGCGCGTGCTACTGGACGGCGGAGCGAGCTCGTGAGTGTGACGCCGTGGTGCCGCCACGCCGTGATGGCCAAACCGAGTGGGTTTGGTTGTGTTGTCGGCGGGCACCGGCTGATGAGGCGTCCCCAGACAGGGTGCTTGGCGAGCTTATAAACAGTTTGTACTCGCGGTTTTTATTTGGACAGAACACTGAACTGCACTATGAATTTTCGTGTACGAAGTATCGCGGGTCACCATTATGGGGAGCACGAGCCCCGGGTGACGGAAATGATAACACAGTGTGATTTATGTTGAATGTTTATTCGGTACCGTCACAATCGGAGATAGGCTCCCTTATACATAGTTGTACATAGTACAGAAGTTACAGGCACTACTTTGCGAGGCGCGGGCGGGAGACCGCGCGGAGGGCGCGGATCACGTGGCGTGTGTTGTGTGCGTAAGCGGCGGCAGACTGACTGACTCCTGCGGCGCGGAGATGTGCTTATATTCACGCGACCGCGCGCTCTCCCCCCGTTCCTCTGTGCGGTGGTTCGAGAAGTATAATTGTGCTCGGGCCCGTGTAACGACGGGCGCGACGTAGCGAAACAAATCGCATGGTGGCGCTTTGCGTCGCCACAAGCCAAATGTATCACTGAAAAATCATTATGAAAAATAGTTACTGTGTCTTGCGGTGTTACCCATGTACATGAAGATAGATACATACATCTCTCTCTGTGAGTCGTATTTCCTCATGACTGAGGGTCGTGACTCTCCCGCAGAATTAATTCGTTAGGGGAGTTCTCTTGGGCAGATACATCGTGGTGGGCGCCCAGGTAGGTACTTCCACGTAAGACACATGTCCTCGGATATTGTGGTCCTCAAACAGTCGGTTTCCTCACGATGGTTTTCTTCACCGCTAAGTGAGTGCAAATCCTCACATAGCTTGAAAATACAAGTCATTGGTGTAGGGCCGGATTCGAACTAGGGTGCGTCTGGATGAAAAGCAGACACTGGTACCACTGAGCCTCACTCGCTTAATAGAAAGTGTGATTTCACAATATAAAAGCAATACATACACACAAGACGAACGTTTTGATTGGGGCATACATAGATAGATCATTATTTAATTTCAACACACAAAAATAAATAGAAAATGTACAATATAAACCAACTTATTATAGTGCTACTATAGTGCTATGTTGCGGCTTTACCTCTTTCATCGAGCCATCTTATTCTAGATACGTAGTAAGGTGTCTGTAGATTGTATAGTCTGCTCTCATCTTAAAGGCATTCGTCTAAAACCTTATCTCAGTTATTTATTAGAGTTTGAAGGTAAAAGGCCTCCTACTCAGGAATCCTGATTGAGTGTGATGGAATACGTTTTATATTCTTCATTGACGGTGTTTTTCTTTCCCTTTGGAAGTTAATCGTAAGGATGCATTTCACAATTGTAATCTTTTATTAATTTATTTATTATTACAAAAGATAATATGTTCTTAGATTAACTTAATATACATTTTAAGCTGGTTTCGAGCCGGAACAAATCTTAAGGGTTTTATAGGTTGCTGCTTATATTATGAATTGTTTTTTTTTGCTGTAATAGCAGCTTCTTGTGCCTTGCGTTTGCCTAAATAAACAAATTAGGTAACTTTGAACTTGAGGACCGATAAATACCTAAGTAGTACAATAGTTCAAGGCAAGGAAGTTATCCATTTTGGAAAGTTCAAATAATAAACGTATTTATAGAAGCCTACTAGAACTTGATTTTTTTTCTTTATATTAGGCTCACGCTTAACTATAGCTCTCATACAGCTATAAATCGTAGATTATTTATAAGTAAGCGGGTTCGATTCCCGCATAACACAAGTAATTATGAATATTAACATGTGTAATTACTTGTGTTGAGTCTGGTCGTTTCTATGTATAATAAGTATGTATTTACAAAAGAAAAGTATATTATGTATTATATCCGTTATCTAGTACCCACGATACAAGCGTCAGCTTAGTAAGGGGCTAGATGGCGCTGTGTGATATGTCCTGAAATATTTATTTTATTTTATTTTAAGCAACTATAAATAATCTACGAACCAACATATACAAAACATATACATACTTTTCATTAACTTCTTTCTTCAGTTTTGTAATGATGATATTGTAGTATAAGGTAAATCACCTACTATCCTCACAGACCATTCTAGAAGATTAATCATTTCTTTCTAAAGAATGAGAAATTGTTATATTTTCTCTCGATTTGAGATAAGTAGCTAAATACAAATGTTTAAAGTTATCTAAAATAAAATTAAAGTTTATCTTCAGAACTATATATCAACTTACTACAATGATAATTAAAATTGTGACTTTTGAAATTAAATAGCGAGATTTTTACTATTAACTTTTTTGGTAATTTTCTAAAGTCAAAGAACTGAATTTTTGCTTTTGATGTACTAAAACCGACCATAAAAAGAATGTGCGTTAGCTAATAATAACAACTCTGTATAACTTCCCAAGGATTTGCGGAAAATTCGTCGAAAACAATTCGTCGAAAACAATTCGTCGAGAACAATTCGCCGAAATCACAATTCGCCGAATCGAAATTTATAGAAGATTTGCAGAAATTCCGTTATAAATATAGCGGAAAATATTCGGCGAATTGTGTTTTTCGACGAGTTGTGTTTTCGGCGAATTGTGTTTTCGGCGAATTGTTCTCGACGAATTGTTTTCGACGAATTGTTTTCGACGAATTGTTTTCGACGAATTGTTTTCGACGAATTGTTTTCGACGAATTTTCCGCAGACGCTTCCCAAGGTACATAATTTCTCGAATGGATCTCTGCGTGTTTCATTAGTACTAAAACGGGGTCTATAAGATATATCCGATTCATTCTCGCTTCAAAGACCCCTTACCATAAAATAAAAAAAAAACTATCCTGAGCATTGAATGTAGAAACCTTCAGGCATCTTCACGCGAGCTTGCAAGGCTATACAATAGCCGGGAGAGGGCAGCGGTGTGAAATAGGTTTGCATTGTTCTGCAACGTACAGCCTATCGCAGCTTGCATGAGGTAGGGCTAGATTGGCTGCCTGTAGTGCTTGTTATATGAGTTTGGGTTAGAGAAAGCTATCAAAATACTTGTGTTTCTGTTGTCTAACACTTGTGTCTTTAAATTTTGTTTAGTGTCACGTCGATTTTTATTTTTAAATCAAAAACTAAAATAAAAAATAAAAATAAATAAATATTTCAGGACATATCACACAGCGCCATCTAGCCCCATACTAAGCTTACGCTTGTATCATGGGTACTAGATAACGGATATAATACATATATACTTTTTCTTTTGTAAATACATACTTATTATACATAGAAACGACCAGACTTAACACAAGTAATTACAAATTTTAATATTCATAATTACTTGTGCCATGCGGGAATCGAACCCGCACCCCTAGATTAGAAGGCAGAGCCACTACCAACTAAGCTAACGGAGCAGTCAGTAAAACTAGTTGTACAATAACAATTAATAAAAGACTATCGGCCTTCTTCTTCTTCTAATCGAATGAGAGTGGCCAACTCTGGTGTCGAGATTTTATCAAGCCGTCAACAAGCATCGTCCATTCAGCAAATGTTCACACACACAGTACAGCAGCTAGATAGAATCAACACAGTAATTACCCAAGTATTTATCACGAGGGCTCAGGTGTGCATAAACACTAAACAGTACGAGTTTGTCGACGTCCTCTGCAAATACAGCGGAGTTGTGTGCCTTGCATTAGTTTATCTAAATGTGTTCGGCGGTTTGAAGATAAGTGGTTGTACTTAGGGATCTAGGTGTAATTCATCCAGAATAATGGGAACCCTAAACCCCATTATTCTGAAACCCGTATCTCACCGGTCTCTGGTGTCGAGACTTTTTGAACCGCCTCAAATTCCTTTCCTGGATTACCGACTTTAGTTTGAAGATGGTCAGGCGGGACTTTCTGTTTAACGTGTTATCTGAACGTAGAAAAGTATTAATAAATAGGGTTTTTTATTAAAACTAATGTAGAACTTGATACTTCATTGGCTTATCTAGTTGAAAACACTAAAGTAGAAACGAAGTCGATCTAACTTAAAGGACGAATAGACCGACAAGTAGTGTAGTGTGTGAAAGTGTAGTAGTGTGTGACAAATAGCAAGTGACTCTTCGGTGTTGTGTGCACAGAGAAATCTGGTTTTAAAAAGAACACATTCAAGATACAAACATACGAGTATAAACATTTTAATAAACATATTTTTTTACTTTATTACTTTATTTACTTAGTATCGAAAGAAATGTGCCCTCCACCTATGAATCTAAATATCGATCTTTTTTTACGTATATTAAAGTTAATGAGAGTCAAAATTCAGACCATTGAAGATTAAAAAAAAAAAAAATTATTTAACTTACAAGTTGTCCAACGGATACAGACACACAATACCAAATAATAATATAAACAAAAATCCAATTAAAGGACAACACGGGTAACAACACAATATACATACATAAAACTATGAACACAAAAACACTACACCTACATCAACAATACAAATACTCACAAACCTACACTTAACTTACTTAAAACAGAATAAAACTATACAATTTCATACTTACTAACAATAACACACAAATCAAACAAAGAACTCGCTGCTCAGGCGCCGCCTCAAAATGGTTTTGGTATTCTTCAAATTGATAGCAGAACACGTTCCAACAATTTCTAGAAAATTTCTAATAATGGAATAAAGGATACTTTTCTATATTAAATTTAATCTATATATTTTAAACAAATCTCGCAGATTTCTACTTAAACTATAGAAATAACTATTGTCATACTTAAAAAGCCTATTGTTAAAATAATCAAACAGGGAAATAAGTAATTTAACATTTAATAACAAAACACTTACAAAACACATAGGGAAATAATAAATTAAAAACTAAACCTTATAATAAACTTAAAAATAATAAATTAACAACATAATAAGTAAGTAAGTTGGTAGATGTTACATTATCTTTCCAACAAAATCTGTGTTTATGAATAGACTTATTCCTAACTTTTAAACAAAGTAAAAACCAAATATTCTATTCTATTTCAAACCGAGTAAAACTAATCAAATAAAACCCTCTTTTCTCGACTTTGGAAATATATTTTTCTGAGAGCTTATTGTGTTTACAGAAGTACTAATAGATTGATCGATGAGGTGTGAAATACAAGGTAAATCTCGATGGAAACGAAATGAAATATTATCGTCTGCTTCGTAATTTGTTTCATTCTTTAATTCTAGCTACGCTCCAAGGCAACACCCACGCTTATATTGACCAATAAACTATTTGTAAATATGCCTTCTATCTATACATATAGGTATATATAGGTATATATATATATATATTTTTTTTTACATGAAATAGGCTCACGCTTGACTACAACTTGCCTGATGTTAAGCAACGTTATAATCTACGATCTTACGCGCTTGCCTAGAAGAAACCGGTTTACTCTCGACTTGAAGACCGACAAATTATAGTTCAAGGGGAATAGAGATTCGGGCAAGGAGTTCCACAGTTAAAGTAAAGAGGATAAAAATTTTGAACATAAACGGTATTAGAAAACAAAATGTTTGGGTATACTTTAAATCGATAAAAAAGCACTATATATAGCAGTTTTAATATTGTTTGCCTGTTTATCTGATTCTCTGTTTGTCCGATTGTTTAAACGCTCATAACGTAAAAGACGGCTGAATTGATCATCATGATTTTTGGTATGTAGGTAGTATGAGGTTTTAAAGTCTTAGGCTACTTTTTATCTCATAATAATACGAGCGAAGCCGCGGGCGTCCACTAGTTTTAAATATAATCGTAACTGATAATTATAGCGAGGATGGCGGTAGAGAAGTATTCTAAATTCAGATTCCTCTCGATTTGATCCTAGCTCTAAACAAGGGTCTCCGAATCTAAAGTGGAAAGATTGTATTTTGCTAAGTAAAGATCACATTTTAAAATTACATCCAAACAAAATAAAACGTTAATTATACCATGCTTTATATTTATTTTCATGTTTCCAGTTTAAAAATCATAAGCTCGATTTGTCTACAGTTATAAAACGTGCAGTACAAATTCACAGATGACCGAAACTACAATTTTTTTTTGTGACGAAACATTCTGTTTTTTTTTCTTTTTTCTAAATAACTAGCAGGCAATTTGTCTGTGGAGTCGATATTCCCAATTGCAGGCCATAGTTATTAGGCTCGGTGCGAGTCAATGGCATCAAACATAAAAGACCCCACATTATTTAAAAAAATCCGATAAACATATGTCAAAATCAAGGTTACTGAAACTCTGGAGTAATATATTGTGATTTTCCGCTGCGACTGCTTTTTAACCGGCTTCAAACAACAAACTTGGAAGTTTTAGGTGTATTCCTCCATACACCACCGCCACACCTTTCCTCCTAACCAAAGTGATCTCTTCCGATCTTACCAACACCGCACCTTGTGTCTTCAAGTTATGTAGTTCTCCTTCGGCAAAATATTCTCGTCTCGATCTTACCAACAACTTGTTGGTAAGATCTTAATCGAGAATAAAAATAGCTTATACGTTAATCTGTAGTCAAATCGATCTTCATTCTAAATTTCATTTATTGGTACAGCTGTTAAAGCGCAAAGAAGTAACAAACATCTTTCACCTTTACAATATTAGTGGAAAGTGTGATTATTGACAGATTACTTTTGTATAGAAACTGGATAGGTTAGGTGTCTGCAGTTGTAATAGTCTATGTTATTAGGTTTGGCGCGAGTGAACGGTTGGACACACGAGTAAATGAGGTCTGTTAACGAGCCAGTTTCTTTTTTGACTGTTTTTAAACGTTCCTATTTCGCTTCTTACTCGCAGTTGGCCAATAAATGACTATTTTAGTGCCTAAGTATTTAACTTTGACCTGTAGATAACTATTTTTCTCTCTTGAGTCGTATTTTCTCATGACTGAGTTTGATAAGTTTTTATATTAAATAATCAATACACTTTGTTTAAGTAGTTAACAGATGTTAAGATTTCAAGTAAGATCTTACTTAATATTTTATCTATTAATTAACAACTTTTCCTTAGCCGTAAAACAAAAGTTAATTCAATTTGTAATAACGATCTCTTACGTCGTAATTCTGCGCAATTTCGTAACTTCGACGTCGAAGTATTTAATATTATAAAAGATGTATTATTCGAAGGTAGAAAGGGTAGGTATTCGGTCGGAATGCTCCTTTGTGTCGATGTTTGACACTGTCAGTCTTTGACGGAAATACTTACCTGACGTTCCATTGTTTCTTGCGAAAAAGTATATATCAATGTTCTTCGGTATATTGATACGGCTCTCTTTTGTTTTTTAACTTGAGAACTGGCACGATACATAGCTGTCGCCAAAAAAGAAAAAAAAATAGTACTAGTTAAACTAGTAAACATTAAACTAGTTTATGTACTACTACTACTAGTTTGTATGTATACTAGTAGTATGTTCTTTTTATTTGGTGTACAATAAAGTATATTTGGTTTGATTTGATTTGATTTATTCCGTAATTTTGTTGATTAATAAATACTTCCTAAAAAAAGATACGGGTCTCCAGTGTATCTGTCTCATTTTTCCATGGATAGGACAGACATATTATGTTACTATTGACGTAGAAGATATGAAGATGACAGATGTCATGATGAAATATAATCCGTGGACAGGTGGACAGTGTTTAGTAAAGTAGCTTATAATCACCCCACCAGTATAATACTATATAGTATTTTACTTTCTTGTCTATATTCCCATATAAGTAGTTTTAATGATACAATTATATAATTATTAAAAAAATACTATTACATGTTTGTTAATTGTTGAGCAAAATACGACTAGCTGCCAGCCATATTCATATATATTAATATCATAAAAGTGATCCATAAAAACTGCATCATTATACCCAAAAAAATAGTTGTTATAGGAGAATAATTTTTAATAACTTAAGTGGGTTCGCACTTGGCCATAGTTTGCCTGATGGTAAGCAAAGACTATGGCGTAAGATGGTGCGTGCGGTTTCCCGATGTCGTATTAGAATATGTTGGATGTGTGACGAATCCTAGGCATTAATATTGTTTTAAATGTCACACTAAACAGGTGAAACATCTACAAACTTGAAACTTTATTGGGAATAATTATATCCCTATATTGTAAAGTTTTGGATAGTAGGAGTTGGTGTGAGAGTTTCAAAGATGAAAATTAATTTAAGTAACAGGTACGTGAAAAGTTTGTGAAGCACTTACTGAAATTAGTTCGAATGACATATTTAAACTATTGTTGCTAAAATTACAATTGTGAATTTAACTTTAACTTTACAAAAGTTAAATCTTTTAGGTTTAAGGTTGAAAATTTGTAAAGATTGTATCAGCATGATGGGATATTTTGTTGTTATCGTATGAAAGTCGAGTCAAATAGCTAAATAATTTCAAATAATAATTACAGTGAAAAAAAAAAATGTTAAATCGGTGTGAAATACTCAATACTACTATATAATACTAAATCATTGTATTTATAACTCAATAATTTTTCCATAGTTCAATCGAGAATATACATATAATTCACGAAACCACGTATTGCCGCTCCAGTAGTGCGATAAACCTCAAATTATGTAAAGAACAAATGAGCTTTGTGCATATTCATGAGATTAATAGCAAAATGTCCACGTCACTGGCTCCGGCTGCAATCAGCGGCCTCGAAAGGGCGCCAGCACCATCCGTGTGCCATATTTTACTATTCATGCATTCAGAACAATGACATTATACCACAGGTACACATTTACACATTTTCTATGAGAAAACTTATCCCTGAAAATACCCAAGTAAAACAAATAAAATAGAAAAATAAAATTACTTTGAAAACTACTAAAGTAAAGTGTTTTTTGCTTTGTACAATATTACTAATATGCAGTAAAACGTTTTGTTATTGTATGCATTTAAAACATATTGGTTAGTAAAATCGTTTTCTATAAAGATGCTACTGACAAATAAGTCAGATTTATAGATGTAAAGAACGGGTAGGTATGTTTTATAATTAAAGCAGTTTTAACTTCTCATCTCCTTTCCTGAATGAATGATTTCAATAGTTTTCTTAGATGGCGTAACTAACAAATTTAGATATGCCAGCAAAAAAAAACGTAGTAGATATAAATATCGTAAAAGTTTTTACCTACACACCCTGATTCACATCTGAAGTTTTATTGAACGTTTGAGTATCCGATAATCGTAACAATTGTATAGAATTCAATCGTAAAGATCCGATTCATGGCTTAGATTTACAATGCTAGTTTTTCAAGCCTGGCTAGTAAAATTTACGGCTTTGGAGATAGATGCCGAGTAATACCCACATTCACTAGAATGATGTTTTAGTTTTCAATCATATTATACTTACTTCTCCTTGTCGAATGAGAGTGGCCAACTCTGGTGTCGAGAGTTTATGAAGCCGCTCTAAGGGCCTGAAACGGCTTGAGGGGCACATAAAGCCATTACGCAAAAAAACACTCCCTAACTCTAAAAGACTAACCCTTTTAAATATTTGTTAAGAGTAATTTAGGACAACCAATTTGTTTTTTCGTGGTCGTAGTTTTTTCCCTAGATTCCCTTCATTCCTTACTATTTTAAGATTTTCAAGCATTTTATATTTTTTTGTTATAACTTATTTCCTTGAAAGGATTTGTTCGCATATAGCCTACGAGATATACCTTACCCAAGAAAACTCCACTAGTTAATAAATTCTGCAAAGGATACACAAACATGTTTATTTATTTATTATATTAATTGAAAGAATGTGGCAGTGGGCTGGAGCACTCAGACTTTAGGCTTTTCTAAAGATTTTCTAAGTACCCCCCTTTTTATGTTGAAGTACTTAGTATGTTTAGTTTGTCTTCCTTGTTTTTATGTATTATTATTGTAAATAAAGATATTGAAAGATAATTGCTAGTACGAGTACACGTACCTACTGTAAAAATAGCTTTGGAAGTCATGCATGTAAAACATTATTAGTATGGGACAAGGTGGTGCTGAGTGACATGTCCTGAAATATTTATCATTTATTTATTTATTATCATAATTTTGTATCCCTAATGAATTAACATTAACATATAAATCATATTTTTGAAAAAAAGAAAGAAAGAAAGAAAGAAAGAAAACATTTATTGTGACAGATTTTGTAATGAAGAGTTCAAGAAGGCTTATAACTGGAAGAGATAACTCCAAGTGATAAGGTCGCCCTCTGTCCTAATTTTATGTTCTTAATTTCTTTTATTTATTTACGTGGGATAGATTTACATTTGACAACAGCCCGCCTGATGTTAAGCATTGCTGCAGCCTAGGGCGTTTACGTTTACCTAGAAGATGCCTAATAACTCTAGATTTGCAGACCCCTTACACCTTATACTTGTGTTCTTATGCAATTGGTGTACAATAAAGTATTTTAGAAAGAAAGAAAGAAAACTTGTATTGTGACAGATTTAACAGAAAAACAAACACGAGTAGGAACATAATAAACAAACAAACATAAAATCTGCCACAACACAGCCCCAACTCAGCATAATGCTAGTTGTGTGGAAGCAACCAACGCTGGTCTTCCGTTGGAGCTGATTTGATTGGATTATGTTATATTGTTACAGATGTGGTGGGCCCTGTGGTGCGCCGCGCTGGTGGCGGGGAGTGCGGTCGCAGCCGCTGCGCCCGCGCCGGACCAGCTCGCGACATCTGACCTGCTGCAGATAGACCCGGCCACGGCGGACGTTGTAAGTACACAAAATTAGGATGCAGTAGTAAAACTAGTCTAATATCTGATAAAATTATCATCATCATCATCATCAATTTCACACTGAATAGTTAGGTATTTGATCACTAGGTCACCTAAAACTAGCACAAGCAACACTGCGATCCAAGATAGACCATGTTGGACTGGTAATAAACTATTTATCAAACAAAACTTTCAAAATATACCATTAGTATTAATACATATATTTTCTTTGCAATCAAAAAGTGTATCAAAATATGAAGGATCGCCAACATCGAGCAAATAAACAATAATCTATGTATATACATTTCCCATTTTCCTTGTGTACTGATATTTTTATTGTATTGATCTTTTACAAACATTTACACAGCTATATAAAAGATAAAGATAAAAAGATAAAGAATCTTTATTGATAATGTAAAGTTGTAACATAGGTATAAGTACTAATATCATAGAATATGCTACACAAATTACAATATCTCGTCAAATTGAATTTATAAAATTTAGTTTTAATAAAATTTTAGAAGATACAATGTCAAGTTTTATTAATAACATAATGAAAATTTTGTTATTAAAAACATGTCAAACATAGGTAATAATAGGTATGTAATCATACAATATGTCAACTTAAATAAATCTTTTTACTGTCACTTTAGCTATATACAATTACCGTACACAAAAATACACATTTTAGGAATATTAAAATATCTTTAATATTTCGTCAAAGCTCATATTTATATTTGCGGAAAAAAATATAAGTAAATATGACATTAGAAACAGTTACTACATATCGACTATTGCGTTCGTTAGAACACATGTTTGGCAAGATCGGTGTGTGGAAAATTGACTATTCTCCCGAGACACGCAGGGAATGAATTCACAGAAACATTTCTCCACCAAAATCACTATTTATTTGCTTGAATACTTCTACTACCCTCATATTGACAAATTGGTTACATGACATTTGGAGGGCGCAAACCTCCGTGAAATATGGTTTGTTCTGTACCTAATAGGGTAAGGATATTCGGGCCCATGTCATCGGTTTTAAGCTTAAGTTAACTACTCTAATTAACAGGCCTTTGGGACCCTTAAAATTATATGGAGAGGTTAATATGTTTTGATGTTTGTCAGGAAAATCTCGGGTACGCAATGCAAACTGTGGGCGGGCACTATACTGGCGCCGCTCCCTGGCTTTACCTGCTCGCTGATATGCCACGTGACTCACAGGTACTATATCTAACTTGCTAGAGAGCCTTTTATGAAAGCAGGCTCTCCAAACTCGTTGCCCACAACTAAAGAGTATAAAGAAAGAAAATGTTACCGTTTACTGTATGACTTCTTTCAAGAAAGGCACTCTATAAACATTTCTATTGAAGGTTGACATTTACGTCTGCTTCAGACGACCGCGGGTACTTGTACGTACAAAAACCCGCGTCATTTATTCACTGTAATATGATGTTAAACACAAAAGCTCTTTGTAAGCGATGCTCGGCGTAGCGCCGCTACGAATATGCTACGAATCTGCTACGCTTTGTAACCACTCGGGCGTAGCATAATCATTTTCGTCTAAAATACAACGTTATATTCAATAATATAGAGTAATAGAGGCGAAAATTATTAGTATGTAAATTAATAAGTATGTTTATTACTTTTTAGCTCTCAACCGTTCAAACTGAATATAATTTTAAAAGAAAACTTAAAACTCAAAATATTATATATAAAAATTTCAATCGTTTTGTAATCTTTACTTGTTTTGAATCTTAGTATTTAGCTCATAAAAAGATGTAAGTATGTCTTTTTAATGAACCTTGTATTTAACAGATTGTCTCTATCATATTAACGTAGGTAAAACTGCGAGGCGCTAGTAGTATATAATAATTTAAGCAATTCAATGCTTGTAAATTTCGTGAAATCCAATTAATTAGTTTGGCGTCATTTGATCATTTCTAAACATTATTATCGTATAAAGCTGTATGTAAATACATTGTTACAAAATCAGTGAAATGATTCGTTTACATTGTAGATTATTTCGAATAAATAATAGCAGACAAAGGGTGTACTCCGTTTTTCTTATTCAAAATGGCGTTTGCGCCAATTTTCGTTATGATATTCGTAATTAGGAGGTCAAAATACGTTATTATACCAAATTTCAGATCGATCGGTGGTATGCGCTTTTCGGAAGTTTATCCCAGACAAATATTACATTGTATTATAGTTCCCGTAAGGCATGATTTAATTTAGTTGTAAGTGCTAGCCGGTTATTACAGCTAAATTAAATATTACATTATTCATTTTATTATACCAACTCGTACATGAAATATGAATGCTTATTTCCAAATCTGATTAAAACGAGAAACAAATTAATTCGGGATAATTTACAGCAGCACCATCTAGTTTCAAATTAAACACAGCCAATAATTAATGAATATAAATAAGTTAATTTATTAAGTGCTAAACCTGCACTATGGTTGTTTTATCCGGTCGTGATTATTTTCGCTCATTTTCCAATAAAAGTTTAATTTAAATATAAATAAGTTCGTATGAGTGGCGAACTCTAGTTGTGAGAGTTTTTAAATTGCCTACAGGTTAGTTTATTAAACAGTACATTCCCTATTCCCCACGAAATATAAATCTAACGATCTTCATAGCGAGAGTAAACCGGTTCTTATCGGGTAAGCACGATCCATCTTAGACCATAATAGCTATTGCTTACCATCAGGTAAACTATGGTTAAAAGCAAGTGCAGTGTTTTAGTTAAAAAAAAACACCTAAAACAATATCATTCAACGGCTATCACTACAATAAATCTGATGGAGTTTTTTTTTTACACTTGATTTACATAAAATCTCCTTAATTTTATCACATACTGAATCACTTAAATTTGTTAATTGAATCAAACTTGAGCCGTACAAAATATCACACAAATGAAAACAAAATACGTAATAATGTAACAATCATTTGTAAAACAAATATTTTAAAAATATACAATTCTAACGTTGATTCCTTTAAAGTCAATAAGGTACTACTTTGTTGATTCGGCAATTTACCTACACTTGATTAAGCGCGTCCTTTTTGTTCACACCGTGAAAAGCTTGTAATTAGTAGAACAAATTACAATGTCGATTAGAGGCAAGTCGAGTCTTCGGAGCGATCGTTAAGGTTTTTAAGTGGCATAATATTTAGTTACCTACTACTTTATATATTTAGCGGAATAAGGGTTTATTTATTTTGCTGTTACAGTAATGGTCACATAAAAATCTGTAACTATATTAGTATACAACGATTAACTTTAACTGTGTTGTTGTAATTTAAATAATAACTAATTTAGCTATAAGTTTGGAAATCATCATTGTTTTTTTTATTATATTTTTGTACCACATAAGTACAAATAATTACGAGTATAACTAAATAGTTTACAAAACAGAAATGTTTAAAATAGTCTCTTATTTTTTTTCTTAACAAATTTGCATCGTATTGTCTACACAAAATGCGTAAATGTATGAAAGATTTTTATTGAAAGAGCAAAAGATTTCTCCATATATTCAGATTCAGATTATTTTATTGTCAGTTATGTGATATTTCATTACAAGTGGTTTACAAAATAATAAATAGTTCATAACGACGCGTCGAGTTGGTTATACATTTATACTACACCACATTCAATAATTTTATACATTAGTAATAATTCTAATAATAAAGCAGCTGTAAAGGGGCTTTGTCAAAATTGGTACGTGATGTAGCTAATGTTATTCATTACTAACATACATATTAGAATATGTATACGTGAACCTATTTAGTGCAAAAAATCAAAATGAACAGAATACAAATATTACGCTTTGGTATTTGTACAGACATTTATATTTAATCTTATTTAACGGGCGTGGAAAAACTTTATTGGCTATCAAAATATCATATTCTATCCCGAACACTGTCCACTGATAACCTACCTATATTTGTATTTTATTTGGGTTAGACTGTAAATGGCTTATTTATAAAACGATTCTTGCTCAAGATAGACCTTATTTCTACATATTTTTATTTGAGTACTATCATAATGTTTGTTTTCTTGACAAATATTTGTTCCAAGCTATTATCATAAAATATGAAATATTGGTGAATAAGAACAGAAATAACAGAAAACACATAACCAAACACGTATTTACATGAATTTGTTAAAGGCAGTTTCATTTTTATATTTTTTTATTCAGGGTTCTTAAGGTAATCTATGTATAGTAAAAAAAAAGATATAGTTTCTACACATACATTCATTAGCCCATCACCAACAAAAGAAACTTAATATTTCTTCTAGTTAAATATATAATATGAAAAATCTAAACAATGTAAACGTGACAACACGTTTACTTTATGTGTAGTTTGAAAACTTGCTTTGCTAATCGCATGTAATTACGTTTGAAAAAAAATTCAATAAATCTTCGTTATTCATGCAATAAAACGATATTCAAAAAGATCATTTTTCTAGTCACTAATAGCTTTGTATAATTATGGAAGATGATGATTGTCAATAATATTCCTTTATGATAACATCGCGTGTCCTATTTGCATGAAATATACAACATATTAACTGTCATATGAAGAGGGGCCTACTCAAAGTTTTTCATGTTATGGTAGGCTAATGAGATTTTAAATAAGTATAAAATATTCTGAAAAACCGGTTATGCCGTCAATTTATTAATTGTAGATTTTATTATTCTTTTTTTTTTACAAGACATGGGTTTGCACTTGACCGTAATTTGCCTGATGGTAAGCAATCATTACGGTCTAGGATGGAACGTGCTTACCCAGTAAGAACCGATTCACTCTCGCTTTGAAGATCGCAAGGTATTCGTAGACTAAACAGATAGATATACAAACATACGCTCACAAAATTGTGCATATAATGTAGGTATAAAATAATACATGGCAGTTACAACAATTTGATTCCCTATGCAATTTTAATCGGAATTGCACAGTACTTATCACAAACTAAACGATAAGTTTTTTCTTTAAATTTGTAAAATTTTATTAAGATTGCATCATAAGACATGATTGTGTTATAAAATATAAAAACAAGGGAAGAAAAACTAAACATACTACTTCTAACTACTACAAAAAGGGGCACTTAGAAAATCTTTAGAAAAGCCTAAAGATAATCTTAGTGCTCCAGCCCACTACCAGGGGGCAGCGTGCCCAGCATATGAATTGTGTTATACTTTAATATTATTTTGTGTGTGTGCCTAAAATAATGCTACCACACCAAGAATGTTAAAAAATACGATTTCTCCCATCTTGCTCTTTAACTTGATACGATATAGATTTTTGTAATGTATGTTTACCAACATGTAGAAGTCGGAGATGTTGTCCAACAACCGCTGATCACATAAAAAAATATTAATATTCTTGACTATGATATAGATTGTAACATATAGTTACCACCTTCGTATACATAATAAGGTGCCGTATAACAAAGCTCAGATTAGGAAATTTTATGCGGAAAAAGCCTTCCCTTCTTATCCGGTGTGTTTAGCAACTCGTTTATCAAATTCCACGTGTCTCGTATTAGAAATGACATATTAGGGTCCCTACCTACAGTCTTTACCTTCGTTTTCCTGTACTTAATGCAGCTATCAGGACAATCTGAGTTATATTCGTATCACATCTTTGCATGTCTTGTAGGCGGAATGTGGAGCACTTTTTAAATTCATTTTCATCCCACCATCTCGGAAAGAGTATTTTTGCTCTTTAATATCTGAGTGCAAAAGCCGTTTTTATTCTCTAGAGGATAAAGTAAATTGAATTTAGAACATCGTGTGTTACAAGTTTTTGAATAAAAAAAAATCATTAAACCTATTTACTGCTACCTCTATGGTGCCGAATATATACAACTTTTTTTAAATTTGTTAAAAACTCAGACTCGGAACCTTCTTGGTGTTCTTTTTTTCAATTTGCTTTGTACGCGGTTCTTTACGCGGCATATTTTCACGTCATTGTTAAACCTTATATTAAAAACAAGAAACTTGAAAACCAGTGAAAAATCTAAAATGAGTGATTCTAGCGACGAGGAAGTTTGTTTGACGCCAACAGAATTGACTGAAACTGTTAATAATGCGCAAATGAGCTTTCTCCCTCAACAATCACGCGTTTTGCATTTAGTCATTTCCTCGCTGAGGTGGAATGAAAAGTTACGTGTTGCACTCGAGTGCAAAGATTTTTCACCTCGTGCTCTTTTGATTCCCTCGCTGACGCTCAAGATTCTATTTATTTTAGAATCCTTCGCTTGCTCGGTCATCAAAATTGAGCACGCGGTTAAAAAGCAACTTTGCACTCTTGTATAACAAATAACTATTTATATTTAAGATCTTGTAAATACTTATGTTCGCAAAGAAATAAATGAATTATGAATCTATATCTGTACATATAATAAATTTAAAATCTGTACATAAAAGAATTGGGTATATTTTAAATCCATAACAAAACATGTTTCAGCAGTTTTAAGATGTTTTGTCTGTTGGAGTGTCATAGGCTACTTTTTATCCTGAAATAATGCGAGCAAAACCGCGGGCGTCCACCTAGTTAATAACATGCGAATAAAATTTTGTGTGAACCTTTTTCAGTCTAAAACTTTATTAATAACTTTGTTAATTCTTAACCCATATTGACAACATAAATAGATTTACAGATATATTAGTATGTTCATATAATCATTAATTTTCAGACATTGTATATGTAAGTCTTGTAGATATATAGTTTTATGAAAATAGATTTCTTTGATTTGCTATTGGAACATTTTTCTAATCAAAGAGTAGATAAAATTAGTAGCAATTTTATGTGAACAGATGGAAACGCTTAACTTTTCAAAAGAGTTTTAAATATTAACGTCAGCCAACCCAAATATCTTCTTTAACTTTTGTGCTTTCCAATTAAAAAGTTTATGCAACATTTTCTTTCCTATAATTTTTTCTGTTGTTTTTTGATTGCTGACATTATATCTTATCCAATCTAAGCAATTATGGTATAAGTGTAAATGAATGATAAAAATAAAGTCGTATTATAAACACTCAAATGTTTAGAATTAGCGCAATAATTGGCACTTTCTAATACGTCAAACTATCTACGAAGCATTTCATATATGTATTTAAAAAATAAAACTGTTACGTACTACGTTATAAGGCGAGAAAGATCATTTTATGCTTATTTTAACTGTATTCTTATATATTTTGCGTACTTTTATACAGCTAAACAAATTAATAATGGCGCCTTTCAAAATATATTCCTAGTTTTAACTAAACCATTCCGTGTTGCATAATCTGACATGTGTATAAAAAATTCGAATTCAAAATTATTTATTGTCATATAAAATGTACACATATGTATATACAATATAACTCTAAAGCACCGTACTGGACGCTGGTGCGTCTGTGTTACGGTGATTAGCTCCTTCCGGGGTCTTAACTTTGGAAAGTATACATATGAAAATTTACTTTTAAAAATAAATGTATAAAAGGTATCAAGGAAGGAAGAGGAGAGGACTCGCCGCTCGTTCACGGTGAACCCAGCCATGGAAGTGTTGCAGAGGAACGCCATCATCAACTACGTGAGCAGGATGGCACAGGACAACAGGAGCTTCCTGGATAAAGTTGGGAAACGAGGTATAATATAATATACTAATTATCAACAATATGTAAGGATATATAAAGAAAAATAATATACTTCTTCTAACTACTGCCACAAAATAAAAAGATAAGAGCAGCCTCATTTTTAACCGACTTGCAAAAAAGGAGGTTATCAAGTCTTCTGAGTTTTTTTTTACAAAACTATACTCGATAGGCTCACTCTGTGTTTGAACACAACTCGCCTGATACCACAAAATACAGACTCATTCTAAGCGACTAGTACCTGCTTAATGGTATCTAGACTTTTAAGACATGATACAAATATTTGCTAACACTCTTTGTAAATATTTAGATAATATGATGACAAACTTTTTGCTAAATTTAAAGTAACTTTCATTTGAAATATTTTAAATTTCAAAAGTATTTTAAAAGTATTTTAAACTATGAAAAAAACGAAAATTTTACATAGCCTTATTTTTTCTAGTACACGAGAAAGCAACAAATGTTTTTACCATAATTATTTCATGAATTAAAATTGATTTCATTTAGAATTACATTGCGACTGTGATTGCGATAAGGTTAAAATTAAAATTATCTTATATTTTTTTCAGCTGAATCTACCGATGCTGAGGTATGAAGATTAAAATTTAGCTTAAAAAAAGATCCGTCCTTATCTATTCATGTATAAATAAGTAAATTGTATTATAGTTATGTATCTATTATTATATACGAGAGCTTTATGTATTTTGCTTGATTAATCTGCTTATATTATACAAATCTGTAATCTATATTATCATTTAATTGAGATAAATAAATATGTATTTACAACTCATGCTTATAATTTATGCTTAACCATGCCAATTATTATTGTATAAAAATTAAAAAAAAATCGTATAAATGGTTCAATGTCATAATTTAGTTTATTACCCAGTAAAAGAATAAAGATAATGTGTTTGAGAAAAATTCTGTAATAAAATGAAAATGGTATTTTTGTATTACAATTATACAAGTTGCCAGTTTTCATGGGATGTTTAGAAATTAGTCGGGACTTCGTATTTCAGTTAAAATTGTATGTCAATGAACCATGGAGGTCTTGAAAAGTCTAAGCAAAATGTTTATACATCAATAAAAAGTTCATAACATTTTTCTCAGACTGTCAAAGATAAAAAATAACCTCAAAACGCTTAATATATACTCCAGCTCAAAAAATCATAACACACAAAAAATATGCTACAATATGTGCTCCAAACGCTTGCGCGTAGCCATCACTAAAAGATCTCTGATTGGTTCACAATTCCTTTCTAACTTAACGTATCACGTTGTGAAGAGTGCGAGCGGGCGCGTGAAGCGGAGGATGCCGTCTCTCTCTATCGACCTGCCCATGTCCGTGCTGCGACAGAAGCTCAGCCTGGCGAAGGAGAGGAAGGAACACGCGCTCCGAGCCGCCGCTAATAGGAACTTCTTGAATGATATCGGGAAACGAGGTTAGTTACAGATAAAAAACAGATAAAACAATTTATTGATAATGTTATACAATTATATGTCATTCATTTAAATATAACTTATATAATTATTTCACATAATTCCTACCATTTACATATATTTAGGTAGGACTTCTGGTAGTTAGAAAAAAACTCGTCAATAGTATAAAAAAAACATTGTTGAACGAGCCACTTCTTCAGTTTAATTTTAAATACGTTATCACATCCATTGTTTTAAAAATTCATCATTATCAATCTAGTTTTTTCACTTTCTATTGTTCTGAATAGTTTTCACTAATAATAACTTCTTGAATGATATCGGGAAACGAGGTTTGTCATCATTCAGTTGTTTTAAAAAGTCATCATTATCAGCTTAGTTTTTTCACTTCTGAATATAATTATCCTATTGTTCTCTGTAGTTCTGTATTAAATCTTTTAGGTCTAAATTTCATCTTGTGACATAATATTATCATACTTACTACAACTACAAGTAATATTATGTTTATTCGTTAGAATAGGACAATGTTTCATTCCAATCTTTTTTTTCCTTTCTTGAATAGTATAGCGTATGAATTTAATGTATATTAAATTTAATTAATAAAATAATAGTTTTGAATTGTAATCTGTGCATGTAATTATTGTCAATTTGTGGAGAAACACAGAAAAAACCGTTGCATCTTGAGGTACGAATGACTACACTAGCTAAAATTACTACTATTTTAAAAGCTAGTCTGGAAATATATTTTACCCAAATCTGTATCATATAATATTAATAAAACTATTTGTCAATGTTTCCAAGCATTGAAACCCATTAGAAATGGTTTAGTTAATTTGCTTACAAGAGTAACTGAGCGCATTACGAACAATATCCAATTAACAGTCCAACTGAGCATTTATTATAGCTATTGTTAACATAATGGAGTTTAAGTGTACGAATAATCGATATTATAGAATTGTAACTCCTTAAAAATGTCGTATCGAAAATGTTTCCACATTTCATCTCTCACCAACACACCACTCGCACACAAAGTTTACTATTTATAATTAAATTAAAAACAAAATGGCTATGATTGGTCACTATACTCGTAGAGCTATACCCCGACCACTAACTCAACCGTGGCGGTGGCGGTTGACCATCTCGTGGATTTATTTGCTCGGTTACTTTTCTATGGTATCTTTATTCGTACATTTAAGTGCTAAGAAATTGGAGGTTCATGCACTCATGATAATATTTGAGAAATTAATCTTAAACGCTTTAGTAATAACAATCATTTTAGTACTCTCGTTCGGTATCATTATATTATTATTCAGTCTTCATTGTCTAATATAATTGTTTTTTCATTGCAGGTCTTCAACCCTGGTCCGTGCCTCTCAGATATTTCTAAACGAGACAAAAACTAGCCAAAACTGGGTACCTACAGTAAAACTAAAATGCCTTTTTGAAATAATCTTGGTAAACATGAGAAATTGTTAAAAAAATATGTTTCGTACTTTTAAAATTCATGACGTTTGTAATCTAAATTGTGAGTAGATATAAATTGTTAGTGATTTTGTAGTCCATTTTTATGTAGCAAAAGTACAAAAACATGTTGTGTAGATAAAGTTTTTCATAGTGTTAACTAACTTATTTGTAGCATAAATGTACGAATGCCTGATGTTAAATAAATTTAATATTTTAGATGTGGTCCGTTGTAAATGTACAAGTTTACTGGTACTTTATGAATAACCTTCTAGGATCGACTTTAGAGCATTATAACCGACAAATTTTATATGGCTTGTAGATATTTGCAGAAAATATGTGATACATAACCGTTGGCTGATAACTTTTATGCAGAGTTTTTTTGTAAATTCCCCAAACTTGTTCAACAAGATTTGTTGGTATTGATATACGTAAGTGATCAAGGTTTTTTCTAAAGTACCTGTAATTATCTTGTATCTTGTATCTCATAGCCATTTTAATAGATGAAATTCAAATTTTATGCGCATTTAAAATGCAATAAAAGCTGTTAGAATACTGCACGTAGTTTCATTTTACACTAGACTAAGATGTCGTTAAAATAACCAGCACCTTTAGATAGCTGCTATTCAAACTAAACAGGCGTTATTAATTTTATATTGCTGGAGAATGGAAATTAAACTATTTCTTTTTTATACCACCATTAGGTACATTTAAATTAAACTAAAGCAGACATGAGGGATAGGTTTAATGCAAATTACTTTCGTTGGTTTAGACTTATGACAATTTTTAAATAGTTATCTGTCACAGAATGCTTACAGGAGTAGTTTAGGCTGAATATATTTCTAGAGAATAAAAGAATAGTTGAATAACAAAGCTTACAATATAAAAACCAATTGTTTTTTAGACTGATAAACAAAACCGGAATCATTTGACCAAAACTACTAAAATAAAATCTGTTTTAACTTTATATAAATATGGTGAAGAACTTTTAAGAAATCTTTTATACATCACATACCAAATTGAATTTCAATAAAAATGAAAAATAATATAAAAAAACTGGTTTAGCTGATTGATTAAATTAGAGAAGTGAAAAAAAAATATCCATTATAGTTCTTTAAGATAGACATCACTACGAGTACCTATTAACTTTGTCCAACCAATTTTAGACGTAGTATTTCAAAATTCCTAGGATGTTCTTCAAGTTTACCAAACAACAAAAGACATTTCAACATTTCACTGAAAATTCTATTTACAAAATTCCTGAATATTTCAGTAAACCTTAGTAAAATGTACTTTTTTGAACCAATATCACTGACTTTTACGTAAAATTTAAAAATATATTGTAATCAATAAAATTTTTACCTCTTGCTATTTAGTATTCACGTACAAACAAGTGTGATAAAACCAGAAATAGATTTGAAGGTTTGCTTAGGTAAAAAAATGTAGGCAGTTCTTACTGGGTGAAATAATAAACAAAGTTTAGCTACTTTTGTACATATTTTTAAATATCTTTCAATACTATACAAAATATCCTTCAAGAAACGGTTTTTCATGTAATAAACGAGTGGTGGAAAAATATACAAATTAATTATTTAAGATTATTTTTTTACATTTTGTTGGATAAAAATTACTCTCGGTCGTCTGATGGTCCAATCAATCCACCTATCACCTAACCTAACACATACATATATTATTACTCACCTTAACCAATACTCAGAGCTTCCTGATACCTATACATACCTATTACTTCCTAATATCTATTACCCCGTTCTTGGGAAATGAATCGCGCCGGCTCTATCACTTCCGAAGAGGGTATAGTAACTCAATAAATATAATAGCTCCTCGGGATGAGAAACCTGACTTGCCTTTTTTATTTTCGGCTTAATGGCAAACAGGTGTTACGCGAATAATCTGTAAAAATCAAACGGACGCTCGTTTTCTTACTTTGAAAAGAAACTTTTGCACTTACCCCGCGTTTTTCGTTTAATTAGCCGTATTGATTACTGTGATTTGCATATTGGACGACTGTGACGTTGTAGGCAATTTTATGGACGGAGGGATGATAGAATTGATCTCGATTTATGTGTTATTGTAATTAGTGTGCTGGCAGTTACGTTTTGTTTTAGTTCTCATTGGCGATATTTTTTTCATGGTAAAATTTAATGGTTATACATGTTACGTAATGACCAAAGTTTGGATCAACATTCGATAGTATTCGAACATTTCCAAGATAATCTTATTCTTGAGTAGGTATTAAATTAATAGCTTAATACATATACTATGGATCCTACAGAAAATGTTTCTTTTTTTACCGACTGTTTAAAACAATTTTTTTTACAATTTAAAAGATTTGAAATTTTCGACGCGGACATTACAGAGGTAATGGACCAAATTTTTGGAATGATTGATCGAAGGAATGAATTCTTTAACTCACGGCCGTGTTTAATCATTACATTATTTCAGTAGTATTGCAGCTCTCTCAGACACTACCAAATTCAAATCTGATCCATTGTATCGTAAAGCATGTACAGTATGACTAGGTAGTAGAAGAAAACTTTAGACACAAGATTTGAGAGTAAATCGCTATCGCTTTGTGATATCTGATATATAGGCTCAATTTGTAGTACTAAGAGTAGTTTAATAATACTTACGATACTTAATCTTGCCGTTTATCCACAGAGATCGCGAGAGATGCGTGAAGCCCGCGCCCGGCCCAAGCGCAAGATGCCGTCTCTCTCTATCAACAACCCCATGGAGGTGCTGAGGCAGCGGCTGTTGCTGGAGGTAGCTCGCAAGCAGATGCGTGAGGCTAGCCAGCGGCAGGCGGTCGCCAACCGGCTGTTCCTGCAGAATGTGGGCAAGCGAGGTCAGTATCAGGACTGTTAGAGCAACAGGGTCAGATCCATTTCCTTTCTTCAGTGGCAGTATTAGCAACATGAAAGTGTTAAGACAGTAGCTGTTGCTTAGTGGGTGGCAAGCAGACACATGAAGCTATTTGGAGCTGTTGTTAAGTTAAAAGTTTTCGGTCTACAATTGTAGACTACTTTCAGGTACTCAGTTAGCTTCTTCACTAAAATGTAAATCTGTCGCCAAGCGAATGGTATGTTGATTTTGTGACCTGACCTATATTTATTAGAGTTAAATTGGCCTTTACAGTGTCCAAATTAGTTTTAATAACTATGGGTTAAGCCTACAATAAATGTATTTTATTTATTATTATTTATTTACAGGTTTAATGTTCAATTGATAGAATATAATATTTATTCTAACAATTGCTACCACCAGCTAACGCTGCGTCTATCTGTTCGAAAAAGGGCTAAGTTCCTTGTTCTTCCCCAGGTTTCTGGGCCAACGCCGCGCCGGCTCGCTACGACAACTAGACTTCTGACCCTGACAAGTTTTAGTTCATTCTCCGCTGTCATCTACCTGGCTGGGAGCAAGGAGTTATTTCAACAGTAATCTGAATATGTAAGAAATACCTTTAACAAAACGTTGAAAGTGAACGAACGTGATTTTATATGCTTGTGGCGTTGCTATCGTTGTGCAAAATGTTCTTACAATAATAGTTCTGGATCTGTGAGTTGATCGTCTTTTGTTCTTGATTGTCACTCGTTTTTAAAACTATCAATGTGTTAAATGAAAACGAACGATTAGATTTAGTATTATATTATTTAATTCTAGCTACTAATGACAGGCAGTGATTGTTTTCGTTCACTTTTAGATACAAAAGTAAAGATCAATTTGGTTAGATGATCTTAAAATCAAAATTGTTGATTGTATTAAATTTGACTGAAAAAGTCATTTTAATTTAGCATTTTTGAAATATAAACGTGATGGCTGTCAAAATAATAATCCACAATAACAAGTAGATACACCTTGATAATGGTTAGCACATCGTTTCAAAATTGTTTTGTAAAAGTTTACTTTGAAATTTAGATTTTCTCTAAAAATCTAAAATAAATCCAAAACTATATACAAGTTGAATGAAATCTTTGTAAAAAATATTCAGTCCAATGTTCTCAAAAACACTTGAATATGTACTTAAGTACAAATTACTTGAAATGTTAATGTAATATATAGATCAGCGTGTTAAGTCAACCAGCTCGACTTACACCATGTTGATAGAATTCCTTGTTTACGATGAACAGCATTATATATGTACCTAACTATGTACCTTTATGTATCTTCAATTTCATATTTTTCTACGCTTGTTATTACTTGTTACTTAGAGCATTTATTTAGTCGCAATAATACAGACATACGGTCGTAACACACTTATCAACTTGTAAACTGAACGTAAACGTATTAACGTTAGCAGTTTAGCATTCTTTGTGTGATATTCTTATGCAAAGCACACTTATTCGAAATGTAACATAATAGCTTCGCCTTTAGACAAACCATAAGCAAAGCGTTGCCTAACCGTTAGCGCACAAGCCTTGCGTTAAGCACAGTGCCACGTAGCCGTAAGCACGGTGTCGCGTAGCTGTAAGCACGGTGTCGCGCAACTGTAAGCACGATGTCAAGTAGCTGTAAGCACGGTATCGCGTAGCTGTAAGAATAGTGTCGCGTAGTTGTAAGCACGGTGTCGCGTAGCCGTAGTAAAGGTGATACGGCTACGTTCCCATTACGGGCTGATAAGTGTGCTATGACCTTAAGTATGTACCTATACTTATTGGTTTGTAGACATTCATATTTCTCTCGTTTATTAACTAAATTAACGTTATTATGTTCGTGCCAAATTGAGAGTAAGCCTTAACAAAACAGTTACATCTGTACTTACTTTCGTATGAGATACATTCATATAAATTATGTCAAAGAAGCGCCCGCAGCTCAGCTAACTGGGACATTCTTAGTCGATTACCAAAGTTAAGCAAGTATAAAGTAGGTTACTCTTTAAAAAAGTGGAATTCATATCTATGCGCTTCCGTTGACTAGAAGAAATATTACATTGTTGAACCCATCTGTGCATATGACCGCTAAGGCATTTTAAAGGCCTCTAAGGCGATTTGAAATCTCAATGTAAGGCCATGCCACTCATATGCCTACGAAACTTATTGACTTACCTCTCCTCTTGTGTTAACAAGCCTATTAGACTTAATATACTATTAGTTTCTATATTTCAATGTACAGTATAGATTTATTAGTAAGTAAACTTCATGTTATTTTTGTGTTAATCTATGACCTCTGTATTTAGCTAATAAAGGTAGAACAGATGTAATAGTTCATATAAATTACGTTCAATAAAAACGTTAAATTATGCTTTTGTATTTATTGATATTTTTCTCATTCATTACATAGCTTCATGTGATTTACTACTATACTGCCCTATACTAACGCACGCCGCACAGCTACACTTGTTCTATGACCCGTTTAAAAGAAATGTTTTAGTAGGACATAGGTTAGATTAGGGTCTTCGTATTTAAATATTGTTTTAATTTCAATAATTCTATTAATTTGTGTGTGTGTTTTCTCTTTTATGTATATTTTTTTTTATTTCGTACCTATTTGACATTTTGTATTATTATTTTAAGTTGTGATTGACATTATGGTATTGGACATCTGTCTGAAATAAATGATTTGATTTGATTTGATTTGATTTGATAAGTGTGATTTAGATTGTATGTAGGTACCTACTTGTAATTAGGGCAGGTGACAGATTACTTTATTCCTATTACATACGGACATTATAATTCCAAAAAACATTCAAAGTCTTACATACACCACTAGCAGGCATGAGATTAAAACGGTGAAAATACATGGTATACCAAAAAATCGTAGAGCAAACCAACTAAAAGTAATGTCAATTATAAAATTATATTATAATTGAGTGAAATTTCTCGGTGAAAAAAAAACCTGAGTATTTTGAATCAGACTTTAATTCTAAAATAAAATATGAATACAAAATCACATAAAACTGTTTCAAAAAATTATATTATTATGTATCCATACTTTTGAATGTATACTTAGCTTATTTGGGAACACATTCTGTTTTGTACCATTATACCACCATATAAATAAATAAATAAATACATAAATAAACGCTTAAAATGGAAAGCTTCTCGTTGCTAAATAGCTAACGATCTTTCGTTCATTGAACGCAAGTTACGTTAGAACTCAGGTATCTCACACACAAATGGATTACACAGAATGTATAGGAATTAACCACCATTAAAATTCCTCCGCCCACGATAAATTTAGCAAACTATGCTATGCATAGTGGGTTGAAAGCGACTTCGCTTTGACGTTATCTTAAAGTGAAGGAATCCATAAATTTAAAGCAGATGCGATAGTGTTTTGGTTGATTAATTTTATCTTATGAGATTAGGGAGGGTAATGTTAATGTGTTTTTAATTGTTATAGAAACACAGTTAAAATAGCAAGTATATGTATGAACAGATATACAATTTCATATCACCGTTTTTACTGACTTTTCTGGAAATTGGCACATCACATCGAGTACCTATGTAGTGAAATTGGCCAAATTTATTATGTGCCTTTAAGAAACGATCAACTTAAAATGTTTTAAAGATTCTCATATTCTCAAAAAATTTTAAATTCTTGACACCTTTCTGGCCCCTTTCATACAAACTTACTTTACAATAAAATAATTCATAGATTTAATCAACTTGGTCACAGATGTTGTATTATATAGAAATTTAGAGCCAATCTCAGCTATTTAGGTAAAACAGAATAATTTAAGCTTCCCAGCTAAGCTACGTAATCGAATTTAGTATAAACCCGTTTATTTATAGATGTTAACATTCAATTTAGTTTGGAAACATGTAACTATGTAAGAGCAGGTCGGACTAAAGCAGTTTTGAGGTCGAATTTAAATAGATATCCGTAGGTAGTGTTAAAATATTACTTTACTACGACGCCTGCGGCTTCGCTCGCATTATTTTGAGAACTCCTTCTTGAGCCTATGAACTCTTCTTAGACCTCATACTTCCTACTAAAAACTATAAACTAAAAAGCATGATGATCCGTTCAACCGTTTTTGCATTATGAGCGTTTAAATGATCACATTAACAGACAAACATAAATGGTTGGAACGTGTTCTGTTAGCAATTCTAAATATCTCATAACATTTTTTTTTAAATATCTTCAATGTTCAGACATTCGACCCTCTTCAGCTTTATTATATGTATATATAGATAGATACTGGTAAGAACCTATATTACGTACTTGAACATTTAAGTAGCTTCAAAGAAGTTTTTCACTTACTTGCTTTTTTTTACACGTTATAAACAACCAATAAAAAAATCTTGAATGATGTCTATACATGAGTATTTTGACACATCTTTCTTATTATCAAATACATCAATTAAAGAGGTAAAACTCTTAGTCTTATTATTTAGGGATCATCATCACCATCGGGCGCCATCTTCATATTGAAGTCCGGAGGTCAGTTGGGAAAACTTCTTTCGATCCCATGCTGCTTCTTTTAGCCGGAATATTGCCTTCGAGGATTTAGGGATACTTAGCGAAATAACATATTATTTTATTTATTTTGTTCGATTCCAAAAAGTATGGCACCTAGTCATTTATAGAAATTTATTATTAAACTCACCAAATATAATTATTATACCCGAACCATAAAGGAAATATTCCCACCGTGAATATTCCAATTCACAATTCATCGCGAAAAATCATCAAAAATATCGATCACGTGCTATCTACGTGACGTCCTTTCGAATAAAATGTGCCTTGTTAAGGTGTCGGGCAATTAGAGGCGGGCAATATAAATACGAGAATATGTGGTGGCAGCACCTCTGAACATATTACATAACATTTATACGATAAGAATAAAAACATTAAAAGACATTTAATAGGGACACGAACACCCACAACTATTACATCAAAACGGAACACAATTTAGTACCTACGTCTTTACTTTAATAGAAACACAAGTTTCGTCTCACATCCTATCCCCAACACAGCATTATGTTACATGGTGGTATGATATGATTCTATAAAAATGCGTTCAAGCAAACATGCTTTTTAAGTAGGCTATTGCTCTGACAAATTACAATGTACATAGGTAAGGTAAGTAATATTTAAAAAATGCAATTTTAACTTATGTACCTATAATATTTACTATGCCCACGTATTACATTACATATGATATAATATTAGGATAGCTGTCTGATATGAAATAGAGATCCATACAATTTACGTCAATTTTTTTTGTGATTGCACGCTTCTGTAATGCTCAGACTTTAATTACTCGGGTAAGACAGTTATTTTAGTTTAACAGGAAATTTTTTCTCCTGTCCATCCTACGGTTGCCTGGAAGAAATCGCTATTAGCGATAAAGCCGCCAGTTGTGGCACTATTTTTTTAGGTCTTTTGTGTTTCTGTTTGTCTTTTTTTCAATGTGTGTTACAATAAAGAGTTTTATTATATGACATTGTTAAGTGATTGTAAATATTGTGATTGTAAGGTATTTGAGTATGAAATAATTAATGTAATTGGTTTTGACCGTTTTAATTATTATTAAATAAATAAATAAATAAATAAATTATCTATCTATCTTTTGGTAATGAATGAATGACCGTAAACGTTTACCTTCAAAATGAAACACTTGCGTCAAACCTAAAGTTATCATTGATTGCAACAAACAAGCTTCTTTGACCAAAGGGTCACTTGAATTGATGTCGTCATAATTTAATTGCCTATCACGTAAAAAAAGTCCTTCGGGAACCATGTTTATTATAATAACTTTTTAGTTCCACTTTCACCCGCCTGTAAATATGTTGCTCCGGCTCTATAGAAGCCTGTTTCAGAGCCTCCTCGACGAAAGAGCCCAAATAAAGAGCCCCAATCAACCCCGAGCCAACCCTTTGACGGCCATTAATTAGTTTTTTATTTATCCCATGAAATTAGGGAACCACTTGCGTCTCACTTTTGTTGGTCTTGCTAAACGGACAATTGTGTGATTCGCTTATATTTACAAACTAGTGGACGCCCGTGGCTTCGCTTGCATTAGTTTGAGATAAAAAGTAGCCTATGACACTTCTAAGACCTCACGCTACCTACATAGCAAAAAACATGATGATCCGTTCAGGCGTTTATGTGTTATGGGCGTTTAAATAAACAGACAAACAGATAAACAGACACACAGTAAAACAGACAAAAAACTAAAGTATACCCAAACTATTTTTTATATCATCTATGTTCAGAATTTTGCCCCTCTTCACCTTCATTAGCTGAAGAGGGGCAAAATTCTGAATAGTTTGGGTATATATTTGGGTGTATATGTTACCGTCAATCTGTATAATTCAGGCATTCTATACAATGACTAGGCAATGTATATAATGTCTGGGGCGTCCAGGCAATGTATGTAATATGAATATCATTACATACCTTGCCTCGGCATTCCATACATAACCTAGGCTTTGTATAGAATACCTGCTGTTCCACGGGCAATGTGTAAAATAAATAGATTTTGGTCTATATTTATCAATGTTGACGCGTCCTATTGCCAGGTAATATAGATGGGTAAAATGGTGAGCAAACGAAATATGTTTTGTTATAATTAAAATTATCAATTTTAATCTAAAATAAAATACTTAAGAAACAAAACAAACGCATCCACAAAAAAAAACTTTCCGTAAACTTGATATAACCTCCTTTTTCGTAGTGGGCTAAAAAAGGCAAAATGAGGGTAGATAAGATGAAATAACAATATCATTGTTTTGTCTTTACACTCGTTTTGAAAACTTCCAATGCAAAAAAGAGACAAAATCAAATGATAACTCGTTAATCCTGTTAAACTTTTTTTTAAGAAGGAATGGGTTTGCCCTTGGCCGTAATTCGTCTGAAACTAAAAGTAATGTTACATAATATTAGCGTGCATGACATCACTTACCGGTCCAAACGGAAGCCCAGCGTTGGTTGCTTGCTAGCACATGCTGAGTTGTGGTTGGATTATGACGTGAAACAATTAATGTTGGTTTCCTATTTTGTAACGTTTTGTATTTTTGCGATTTTTGTTGTAATCGATGTAATTAGGTATGTTGTTTTAATTCAAAATCAACTTTTAGAACTTTGCTTAAAGACCAGACTGAAAGACTTTAAATAATTGATCAAATCTCCCTTTATAAAATGGTGATTCTAGCCAATTGATTAATAAGTACAATATGTACTCAACTTATCTATATAACCGGATTGAGTCGGTCTGTTTGTATATAAAAGTAAATTAACAGTACAGCTTTCGGAATTTAACTTTTACGAACTTGTGTACTTGCCCTAAATCAGAAATATTTCCAAGAAGACTTTTACTTTGAATTCTCTGTAATAAAAATTTGCGCTTTTTGCTTGCATACCTATAGTAAGGAACAATTGAAATCAACTGCGCTTCGGTCAGATGTTGGATGGGTGACCGTGCAAGATTGGCACTTACATATCGTCACAATATTAATACTGGGCCATATGTTTGTGCAGCGTAATTTTCACTATTTAATTTTTAGTCAAATATCAATCCAAAATGCCAAAAAACGCGACATTGAATTTGTGTTTGTAATCGTCAGAAAAAGAACAAATAAATTGGATAAGCACTACAAGTAAGCCTTACCATGTAAAACGAACTAACGTTTTATGATTTTGCATTACTAGGATAAAATGTACACTAATGACTGTATGTAGATATAATTATTATTGAATAAAGATATTTTGATATTGAAATGACTACAATTACGTTTTCAGGGTATAGTATGTGTAAGTACATGTTTATACATCCAAACAGGTACAACCAGGAAGGTAGTCACGACCGTGCGGTCGCTCCATTCCGCGCCAGAGCCTCCACGTCTACGGGCGATAATTAAGGTGATTCAATTTGATGCGACGAAGTTGGCCCACCTGATTCTATTACACTTTAACACATTTTCGGCGCTCGGTCGAGCTGCGATATTCTCGTGCCAATGATATTCTTGCCCGTGTATACTTGTGGTACTTTGAGATGTGACGTCACTAGATGGAAGACCAGCGATGGATGCTTGTTCCAATGATCCATAAAACCGCAACGAATTTCAGTTCTATTGATATCTTGCTTTTATGTTATTTAAAGGTTGTGTATTTAGTGTATAGGTTAGTTTATTTCATAGGTAATACATTTAATACATTTAGTATATAAAAAACACTAGTGTAACATAAATGTAACAATGTCATTACCAATGTTGATTATTATTAATATTGACTGCTCTGTTAGCTTAGTTGGTAGTGACTCTGCCTTCTAATCTAGGGGTTGCGGGTTCGATTCCCGCATGAGACAAGTAATTATGAATACTAAAATTTGTAATTACTTGTGTCGAGTCTGGCCGTTTCTATGTATAATAAGTAAGTATTTAAAAAAAAAAGTATACAACTATTATATCTGTTATCTAGTACCCACGACACAAGCGTTAGCTTAGTGTGGGGCTAGATGGCGTTATGTGCAATGTCCCGGAATATTTATTTTATTTTATTTATTAATGTTGAGCCAAAATAAATATAAATAAATAAATAGTGTCTGAGTAAATGTCTTGTACCGTCAGTTCTATACCAGGACGTGAGTGCTTCACCTATTACACCCAATGATTATATTATTATGTTCAGTAAACTCCAATGCTAGACCGTCTTGTATAAAAGAAATATAAAAATTATAGAGTATTTTTCGCTATGTTTGCTTACATTTAGCGTAACCATTAACCACAGATATTGTTGTAAATTAATTGTTGTGTAGAGATACAGATTCTGGAAACCGATAATCGCTTACTTTGTACTTTTTTATAAAGACATATCACACACTAAACCGCAAGCATCAGCTACAATTTAAGTACATACCTATATATGTTTTTTTCAGCCCGCTCTGAGAAACACTGTTTGCCGCGGGATACAAAACTAAATCTAACAACAAATGCGACTGTCTAGTCTATCTACTTACTTTATTTTCTCGCAGTTTGCGAACAAAACATGCGCCTATTTTTCTGCTATATGAGCGTCATATGTTTACTTGTTCAGGTGAGTTTTGTTTAACATTAAAATGTTATGATCTTTGTTAAATTAGTAGCCCGCTTTGAACATATCTACATCTATGGTTGCCGGGCAGACATCGCATATAGCGATAAAGGCGCCATTTGAGGCATCAGATTTCTTTTATTTTGTATTGTGCTTTTTTATTTGTGTGTTCGATAAAGTACGTATATAAGTAATCTTCAAATTCAAATTCAAATTATTTATTTATATAACTTATGAACTATTACATGTTCACTGCACTCCACACTAGGATAACCTGTGTTGTGAAGTGCAGGCTCTTCCTTAAGATAAATGAAAGGATACAATCCAAGCTTACATACTAGTCAATAAAATATATAGGATTAGCTGACACCTGGTAACAGATGAAATGAACTTGCAATCGTGCGGAACAAACACGCCGCGCTCTACACTAGGTCGAACCTGTGTCGCAGGACACGGTCGTGCTGATCCACACGTGCTATATCCAAGGTGAAAGGAAAGCAATGAGGTTACCAGGCATCACCCAATAGTGGCTACTTATGTACATTATGTATGAAATATTTAACAAATCTATTAAAATACTATTGCTATCTGATGGTGAATATTTCTCTTCTTCTTGAATATTCTTCTTCTCTCTTATATTTTACTGCTGCTTATGTTTCTCTTTGTTACATACAAAGAGAAACAACAAAAAAACAAAGAAAGAGATACCCAGCAGTAAGCTAGTTTCGTTCATCCTATTCATATCTGGTACATAATGGAGCCGTAACTCGAAATACCCTATCACGTACTATAAGAATCAGAAACACTAACAACTAATTTAAAAAAAACAACCAAATAAACCGGCATGGAAAACAGGTAAGAGGTAACTGAATTTCCTACAAAAAAGCTCTAATTTCATGTAATGGTGCAAAAACGTTCCTTACACTCATTTGCCGAGTATTTTCAGATGTGAACGTTCAACTTTTCTTGCCCGTAAGCCGGCTTAAAGTCACAGAAATTAAATACATCGAGCAAATATTTGGAGTTTCGGATCTAAGGGCTTTTGGGTCAAGACAAAAGCTTCGCAAGCTGTTGCGTTTATAATAGGTAGGTACCTAATATGTAGAACCCGGTTCATTATTAAACCTGACTTTTATAAGGAGCTGTAAAAATCATTCCATCCTTTTAGCGCAATATAAATATCTCGAATGAGTGTGAAAAGGTTGGCATAATTTTCGCCACCCTTTATAAAAGTCACGTTTAAGGAACCAAGTAATACAACATTTCTGTGCATAAAGACTATCATAGATCTTAGAGCATTGCAAGACCTAGATCAGTCTGGCGTCTAGGTCGCTTGAAGGAACCTGGGGCAAATAACTCCTGCTCCCCGCTCCCTAAATTCGTACCTGAGTATTTGTGTTACAATTATTCTGAGAATCTGGTGCCGTGACATTTCCTCTTTGTAAAACTTTTCTCGTTGATGTCCGAACGAGATGGCCAGTTCGAAAGTGTTGGGAAATATAAAAATGGAAAATTGTACTCTGGGCCTGTATACAGGGTAAGTAAGTTCGTATGAAAATAGTTAACTGGTGTCGAGAGGTTTTGAAGCCGCCCTGGACAACGAAAAAATTAATTATACCCAGTCAAAAAACTAAAAACTATTTAAACAACTAAACAGCGACATGTATGATGATAAGAAGATTTTTGACAGGATTCCATTTTTACAAATTGTATTGTTTCTTCTATCTAGATTTTCTTTATTTGGAATGTGCTCTTGATAAGTTTACATTGCTATGTGTTGAATGAAATTCAAATAAAAATAAATTGTTTATCCTTATGTAATTGTGAGCTTGAAAAAGGAAAACTAGGTAAAAATGGAAAAATAAATCAATTAATGGTAAGACATATTGCTATTACTCGGTATATCTACGGGTATCTTGAATAGCATCAGTAGGAGAGGGCAAAAGGCGAAACTCCTTTAAAAGTAGGGTCGTTTTTGTGATGGAAAAATTCGTAAACACGACCAGAAAATAAATAATGCAATAGTAAGTTTAATGGAGTTTTGAGCCATATTATTCGAGTAGGATTAATAACTCTTTTGTAATTTAATAAATACTTCGTAATAGAGTTTTTTGTTTAAATGCATGTAATAAATTAATAATTTTACCGCGATACTAGCAAATTGTATTTTTTTTATTATTTAGTTTGGTACAGTCACAGACAATCAGTTATAAAAATTTATACTAAACACTTTTAAGAATAATATTTAACTAAGAGTCCTATTACGACTATACACAGCATTGTTAAATGATAAAAAACACTATATAATATTTGTTATAAACAATTTTAGTACCTATATTACTAGATAGTATAAAATGTCTTTTTTTGTGTATTTCCAATGTACGTGATTTTTTGCTTTGGACGTAGAGCCTTCCTTAAAAGGATATGGTATGTGTTGTTTACTATTATGGTTTCTAGGTTCAGGCTTGAAATCCAGGGCCTATTCAATATATTGAGGACCCCAAAAATTATAACATGTATAAGGACAGAAAAAATCTTCTAAATATTAAATACTCACGCTTCTATACAAAGTAACTATTTAAGAGGTATTTCAAACAACAATAAATTAGAAACAACGTTGATTTATGCTCATTGTTTTACCTACTTACCCACTTAACAGTAAAATTTATGATCACAGCCAGAAGATACACAACATTAAATTGGTCAGTCTTTGAGCATAAGGTACATAATATATTTATTTTTAAGATTTAATTGGATTTCATGCAATAACGGCGGTGGATTAAGTACTTCTACGTGCAAATAGTCAGCTATAATATCATTTTTGACAACGTTTAAAATTCCAAAAACAATAGTGCTGAAATTAATGTCCTGGGATATTTATTTATTATTGAATTCATTGAAGAAATTGTCTAAAGCTTTATGGCCCCCCAATGTAAATTAAGTTGGTTTGTATATTTCTTTGAATTTCGTGATGTTCTGGTGTGCATTTAAGATACATATATGTATCCATCTATATTTTTATAAGGTATACTATGTAGGTACAGAGAATGACTTTGTACTATGCTTATCTGCAAAGAACTTCGGACCACTATTGATCTAACACTATTCAGTTAAAATATAAGGTTGCTAAGATACAAAAACAAATCAACTGTGTTGTGAATACACATTGTTTATTAGTTTTAGGTACTACATACAGTAAAAACTTTAGTTAATCGGTAATATAACAGCTAGTCGTTTCTGCTTTTCTAGTTCCATAATTGATTGGTTTACAAAGAAGTGTGTTTATTTTCTGAATTATTTTTTTACGTATTATTGAATATACATCCAATCAGTAGGTACGAATAAGACCGTATAAAATATCTCAGATAATTGAAATGGACGGTTCTTGTGAATTGCTTGTTTGTGTATAAAAAAATATTACGTATAAAATAAATAATGACCATAGAAGATAAAAAAGAATCAAAAAACTTCGAACTGTAAAAACTATCAAACACTCTAGTAACTAGGTACCTATCGTTCAGTAGAGAGTCATATACCTATATATGTACTTATTTGCGTTGTCATATTAATGGCAATTTTTTATACCAATATTTGAATAAATAGATCCTGTTTACATCTGGAAATGGAGCATTCAGAAAAGTAAGTACAAGATGGCTTCTGTTATGTTGACTTATCATTAGCTATGGTTTATTTAAACATCCTTACTAAATATTCTTTACCTACCAGCATAAATCGCTGAACGGAGGCACAAAATAACATGATGTTACTCCGCCTATCATATAATTTATTTGGTTAATTAACTTCCAATAAAGAAGGATCCTACTTAGGGAAATTTTATATTATTACTCTCTCGTATACCTAAATATTTGAAACAGATACGTGTACCTACCTACATGTTAAGGTATATTAATAGATATGTAAAATAATATGAAGAAAAGAGTATGTTTCAACAAAGTAACAATATATATTTATTATCTCAGCATTTGCGCTCAAAAATGTTTCTATTTATTTAAGGAATTACAATAACAGTCAGTACATTTTTTTAATATATCCAACAACTAGCTATCTTCTCAAACAAAGTATTTGTTCTATCCATGCGTTCTGTCTGTGCAATTTCCCCGTTGAATAATAGTGGTTAGTCTTGTCTCCGGAGCTAAAGATCATTAGCATGCCCGACCTAAGTCGGGAGCTAAGGGGCAGTTTTATCACAATACAGTGTACGGAACGAATTTTGTTTCGGAAGTGAGCCTTTTTTCGTAAAGGAAATGCATTTGCGCATCCCCGCACTCTCCTCAGGGGAATAGATGTGAGCCTCTTCTTACTAAAAGAGACAACGCGACGAGAGAGAGAGAAAAGAGAGATAAACTGAGACTTAGGTAAAATAGTCTACTTCTATTAATTATTTTTTAAATAAAAGAAACTGCACAGAGCCAACCCTAGGTTAGTATTATTTGTACAATTTAACGGATTCATTTTATTATTCTGTCTTTAAAATCATAATAGGTTAGGGTTAGGCTATATGAGTTTATGATGATGAATGGCAATCCGCGCTGAATGACCAGTGAAACCTGAACAGCACAGTAAGATATTAAGTATATGCTTATTGAAGTAACCAAACACTTCCGAAGCTTTCACACTATTCTCGCAGGGAATTCGTTACCGATTGTCAACCAGTAACATTGGCCCGGATATTGCGTTTTACCTCTTCATTAAAACTGCCTTCAAATATAGGATACAGAAATTGAATCCAATGTGATATTTGCTAGCTGGAATATTTGATACATTCAAAGTTAAAGCCATATTACAACTACAATTCTGGAGTCCATGAATCTAGATTTAATAAGAACTTTCTAGGTAAGCGTGGCTGGAGTAATGTTTAAAATCAGGCAGGTTGACATCAACTTCAAGCGAAAAAAATATACTTGAACATTATCTAAGCTTTACCAGATGTTTATTTATTGTTACCTTCCTTTTATCCTCTTTCTTAAGTCTCATTTACATGACTTTCTTGAGTTTCATTTGACGGTCGTGTATTTTGCTTACAGGATCAGCAATATGGATGCCATATTATTCGCTCTAACATTAGAAGTAGTTTTAATGCAGATGCGGATATTAGGTAACATTTCCATAACATATCTTTATTTTATCTTTTTTACTCCTATTTTACTTAAAAGACAACTGCTGCCATCTAACGAGAGTTTTCTAAAACGTGTCATTCACAGAGGGCAGCACAGAGCTACGCGCTCAGCAGTGGAAAATCATGACGAAACATCAAAAACTGCAGCGGGAAAAGCTTGTGAGGGATCGGTGAGTCGCCTGCAGCATTATGTAGATGGCGCTTGAACTAAGTAGTATGGGTTTCTAACGTACTTATTGTAGGCTGTGTATTTTTATTTTATTGTATATAAAATGAATACTTAGTAGTTGAACTAAGCAGGTAACACAATAAATATTTGAGATTAAGAATATTAGTTTTTAAATTTCTTTTTATTATGTAATTTCTATGGTGTGCATTAAAGACATATCTTATATCTAAGTATTTTCATAGAAAACTTAGAGTTCTCATTGTAGTAAGTTACAAACGTACAAATATTTGATTTTTCAGGGAAACCGTGAACGACATAGTAAGAAGCACTCTCATAGAAGTGGCAGAAACTGGTCAGTGGTTTACACTTCAGAAAGCAGTAGAGGTGTTAGCCGGCCAGGTCGACCTCGCCATGTCTAAGAGGAAGCAATATCAGGAGTTACGAAGGTAGGTATGATATAATAGGACATGTTGCATTATTTTTTATGCTTTTTTAAACGCTTATAGCGACCAAATCACCTAGTAAAAAGGTTAAATGTATTTGAGAGTCGCTATGCAAGCAGACCTTAAAATATGTTAAACAATAAAATTAGTTTGGTAAGCGAAGTGTAGGAAGACCTGTGCAACGGTGGCTGGATGATATTAGAAAGTTAGAAGTAAACATCTGGGCAAGAACAGCGCAAGACAGGGAGTACTGGCGAAACAGGGAGGAGGCCTATACCCTGCAGAGGGTCTCATTAGGCTGATGATGATGATATAAAATTAGTTAAACAGACTAATCTAATGAAGGGTTCCATATAACTCTTCTCCACTCTTGGCCAAAATTTTGCGACTGAGAGAAGATAAGTATGTTCTACGACAAAATCGTCTAATTTCTTCATTTACAGAACCAAGAAAGGTATAACAGAAGATCTGGATAACAAACGCCGGCAGTGGGCTATGGAGCTGCGCCAAGCTGATCTTAAAACTGCACTTCTACGTGACAAAATTAACGTGAGCAAAAGAACAATCAATTAAATCAGTTTTGTAATCTATACCTACATAATATGATTAAGCTGAAGAGGGTCAAAAGTCTGAACATTGAAAATATAAAAAAAAGATTTTTGGTATGAGGTCTTAAGGGTGTCATAGGCAAATAATGCGAGCAAAGCTGCGGGTGTTCACTAGCTAATGAGCTAATTTAGGACGTAAGTTGGTCTTGTTGTTAGGGTTAGTGGTAGTTAACCAACGCATAAACTTCTAAGGGCGGCTTTTAGTACGTTAAGAGCCACAACTTATTTTTGAAGATTACCAGATTATCATATGATGGTAATATGGAATGGTAGATAAAAAAACACCTTTAAAAACACCAACATACTTACAGGGCCAATTATACACTTCTTCTTCTTCTTCTTATCGAATGAGAGTGGCCAACTCTGGTGACGAGTGTTTATCAAGCCGCCCTAAGGGCCTCTGACATGGCTTAGCGACTGCCGTACTAGACAAACAGCCGGGACCTACAATTTAACGTGTCATGCGACCCATGTAAATAAAAAAACGTATACTTACTTAAAATTTGTTTCCCAATTGGCATAATATGCTATCCAGGACGACCGCCTCAACGCCAACGCTCGTCTCGCCTACGCAGAGAAGTGGCTGGTGGCGCGAGCGGAGTCCCTGGAGCTGGAGTGCGAGCAGCCTCGGGCGCCGCCACCACGCCTGCACCACGAGGAGAGGGTGCACCACGAGCTGCTGCAGGCATATGCTCTGCAGATCAAGGTGGGTTCGTTATGATAGTAGACAGTCTTTATGGGCTTTAGACTGTCTATAGTAGCATCATAACTACCGAAAATCATGAAGATTCGTCACTCTGTTGCAGCGTGATAGTGAAACTAACAAAGTACCTATCAAACTTACACCACGAGGGTGCACCACGAGCTGCTGGAGGCATATGCTCTGCAGATCAAGGTGGGTTCGTTATGATAGTAGACAGTCTTTATGGGCTTTAGACTATCTATAGTAGCATCATAACTACCGAAAATCATGAAGATTCGTCACTCTGTTGCAGCATGATAGTGAAACTAACAAAGTACCTATCAAACTTACACCACGAGGGTGCACCACGAGCTGATGGAGGCATATGCACTGCAGATCAAGGTGGGTTTGTTATGATGTCTAACATCATAACCAACCCACCTTGATCTGCAGTTTTATGGGCTTTAGACTATCTATAGTAGCATCATACCGAAAATCACGAAGATTCGTCACTCTGTTGCAGTATGATAGTGAAACTAGCAAAGTATCAAACTTACAGTACCTATAAATAGGCTTATATTATCTGTGCTATCACCATACCTACTAGAAATCAGGATAATACTTCGCAGCATGACAGTGAAACTAACAAGGTACAAGGCACGCCGCCACAAGTCACGGTAACAAAATTTTCAATATGCGGTCCCTGTACGGTACGATACAACTCTTCAATTTAAATAAATACAATTTTCATCTTATTTTGCTAAACTTAGGTATATTTTTATTGACTATTTAGGTACTTAATTATATGTTTTACTAATTTCAGGAGCGCGAAGACTCGGTGAAATATTGGGAGCAGCGCTACGGGGTGGACATTAAAGACATCAAGGAGCGAGTTGTCCTCAAACATGAAGAGCTGAAGGTGGCGACGACAAAACATAGCGAGCTTCAGCAATTGGTCAGTAATTATAAGTTAGATAATTTCATTCAAATGTAACACTCATCTCGCCTCGCTGTCTGTAAATTGCTTTCACGCAAGTGCATTTTTTTCTGCCTGATCATCATCAGTAGCGCCATCTAACTGATCTTTACGAAGCGGTAATTTGTAAAAAAGAACTACCGGCCTATTCGACTAAATAAATTATTATTTATTATATTAGGTATATATTTTACTTGTACCTATTTATTTATTATTAGCAACAATAAATGATTTTCTTTCTTTCTTTCTTTAATTTTTTAAATGTGTTTTTATTACTCAGACGAAGCCATGAGCATGCACTAGTTTATATGAAATGGGTGTTTTTTCAGTTCGACGCTCATGAAGGTGAAATACGCGGCTGGCTGACATTCAAACGCGAGCGAGCAGCTCGAATCGCGCGAGAGGAGCATCTTCGAGCATCCGCCACTCGCATCCAATCATGGTGGCGAGGCACCATGGTGCGACGTGCGCTGGGCCAGTTCAAATTCTTGCGAAACATAAAAAAACCAGCTGGCAAAGGAAAGAAGAAATAGATTTTAAGTGCTAAATAATAATATCGTGCATTGTCAAAAATTTTACGTTATAATTTTAATACAAATGTCAATGTCAAATTGTGCGATCCTGAGTTGCCACTTTATTATTTTACCTCCAACACGGGTAAAAGAGGTAGGTGTTTTATGTGTTACACCACTTACATGTAATGTGCTACACGTAAGGTTCTTAAAATTAAGTAAATAAGTTTTACGTCTACTGTCAGTATTCATTTATTGAGCAAAATATGAACATTTTATCCTTTACATACATAATAATATCGGGTCCCGATTCTGTTGTTTTAAATAAATTGTAATAAAACCTATAGCAGTTGTTAACTTGTTTTATTCCATTGTCGCACCTATGCTTAGCCTTCATTTATTTATACAAATATACGCACTCTTCATCAAAATAATCCACATCAAATCAGGCAAAAGATGATTGAATGCAATATGAACTCAAATAAGTACTAAGAAAACGTAATAAAATGATATCCTTAGTGATGCTCGTTACGTGGTATAATTTAACAACAGCGCTGGCAACACTACATACGTCATGGTCATGTCCATTGTCCGAGAAAGCCGGTGAGGTGAAGCGCTGTCACTTGTCAGTCGCACGCTTTATGCTCGTCGTCGCCGTTGTCTGTGAGATAAAAAAATAAAATACAAAAACGTTTACATTCGGGACATATACCGGTCAGTTTTGAATTAAAACTCGTAGTTTATTGCCAAAGTGATCAGACTTTTTACGAGGTGCAGTGTTATTCGACGAACTGTGGCAGTATTGATCACGGACTGCGTTTCTTGAAATTCTCAATTCTTGGAAGGAAAGTTGGATTGCCGCTCGCGAGTTTCGGTGAGTAATACAATGGTGTAGAAATTATATATATCGATGTAGCATGCAGTCCTTGTAGACGGTACTGGATACCTATGTGTCTTTTACATAAAGTTTGGTTTAATATTTAGTATTTACCCCTATATAACTATTTCAAAATAATTGTTATTGAACATGGTTTCCTTTCCTTTTTACATTCATGCTTTCACATGATAAGTATAAAGTGAAGGGATTTCTTCAATGTCTGGTACATGCAAAGTACAACTTAAAAAGTATCCGGTATTATTGATATCATGCATTTTAGTTACTATTTGTCTACATAAGTAAGTATTTAATAACTTCTTTAGAAATATTTAGATACCCACATTTTTTACTAAGCATATTTTGTAAAGACCTATATACCTAAATATTCATGGTTCATACCTATCATATTTTATGAAAAATGTGTTTCATTGTTGTTTTTCTGGTTAGTAATTATAAATGAAACTAGGTAGCTTTGAAAATAGTTGCTATGTTATAATACTGATTAGTTTTCTTATTAAAATAGTTTTTTTGAAAAAGTCTACTATTGGGTCAGTGTCCGGCACTAGTGCTTTTACCTTAATTTGGAGTAAATAGCAAGATCTTCCTCCTTTTGACCATGTGTTCTTCAGTTCTGAGGAAACACTCCCCTACTGATTATTTTCTCGATGACTATCTTTTTGCAATTGTTTAGGACATCACTTGGAAGAAGGCTATGTAAGGGTAGGTCTAGTAATAATCAGTTTTGGTCTGATATTAATAGGTCCTCTTGGTCTTCCATTGCCAATCTTGCCTATTATCACCTGTCTTATGTTGTCTTCTTCTTCTTATCAATTGAGGGTGACCATCTCTGGTGTCAAGAGTTAGTCAAGCAGCCCTAAGGGCCTCTGACATGGCTTAACAACTGACATACTATGACAAACAGCTGAGAACTACAATTTGTCATCTGACCCACGGAAGCACCCAGAATAGAATTCCACTTATCGGTCACCCATCCAGGTAACTACTAAAGTTGTAAATGGTCATAACATTGCATGTGGTATGCAATATGACTTTAGAATTCTACACATACAGATGGTGAACAGTAGGTATATGTTAGGGCTAATGTTGTGTGTGCACCTAAACTTAAGTTTAGCCATGGGCCTGCACCTAATGTTAAGATTACCCATTAACCGGCTAAACTTAAGTTTATGTGCACACTCAATGTAAGCTGTAACATATACAACACACATATATATAATGATAAATGTATATATTAGCTAAATTGATGAAGTGCATATCACCATGTGTTAATCAATTTTGAACAAGGTAAATATCAGATTAAACTATTGATGCATATTATGTCATGTACTTATGTATATGAGTATTTACAAGGTTTAAGATCTACCTACAACTGATAATTGCCAGCTATTCTTGGAAGCAGCTTGTTTATATCTGTACTGTATATATATTTACTCACATAACATAATCCATTTCATTAAAACATTGACATAGTAAGTACTTTAGTACGAATATTATATTTTCAGAAGAAGAATATTGTACAATAACTTTGAACAGTAATGTTTTTGGCTCATAATATCTTGCTATTAAATGTGACTCTCAGTTCTGAAATTCAAGGTGTTATTAAGGACCTTAAATAGGGATACCAATCCAAAGAACCAATTACAGAATTGTAAATAGTTAGCATCATAGAAAACAACAACAATAGCATGTACTATTAGGAATATTATTTACAGTCCAATGGATAATAAATACTTCTTCCGCTCGGCCCAGGATTTCCATTTTAATAGTTACTTCACAGAATCTCAACTCTATTTATGAATAAAACCTCTCACATCTTATCCATTACAATATTGGTAGCAGAGTAATATCAGTTTGAAACCCAGACTCCTTTCTAATTTTCCATGAAAATGTAATATTCCTTATTCAATTTCAGTAGGCAAAAAGGAAAGATATGAAGAAGGATATACTACTTATATAAAAAGGAGATACTTAAGTATATGATTGAAATCTCTCTCTCTCTCTCTGCGAGTCGTATTTCCTCATGACTGAGGGTCGTGACTCCCCCGTAGAATTAATTCGTTAGGGGAGTTCTCTTGGGCAGATACATCGTGGTGGGCGCCCAGGCCCTTCCACGGAAGACACATGTCACATGTGGTATGATTAAAATCAGTATCGGGATTTCTAGTAGGCGTAGGCATTCTTGTAATCAAAATTATTTTTTGATAAGCTTGCTGAGTTGTTGACACACATAATGTACCTGATACTTGGTAAGGTAGGTAAGAAAGCGCGTATAAAAATAGTCAACTCTATGGTCGAGACTTTTCAAACCGCCCTAGGGGTCTCAGACGTGGGCTTAACAACTTCTTTAATTATAGTAGGTACCTACTCTGATTGGGGAGAATCACAAAAAAAGATTTTCAATAAATCAATTCTTATATTTCTCTTTGAATATCCCATTTCTACGTATTTTAAATCCGGAAAAGTGGCGGCAAAAATTATCAACACGGCGAAACAGTTAACGCATCACCGAACCGGACTAATAGTATACAAGTCACTGAGTTCTCATAGCATGGAAGAAGTGAATTGGAATTGCAGGAATTACTTATATAAATGGGTAACTATACATGTCTATAACAAACCCAATGATTCTAGTTTCCACAATATCCATTTTCAAAAAAATCCCGCTTTTCTTAGCCGTGTAAAGGACTTTTAAGTTTGTGTAGTTAAGTGTAAGATTGAAACAAGCAATTACTTAGTGTTTGAAATAGGTTGAATTATGAAAAGAGTCAGTATTCTTTCTTCTTCTTATCTAATGAGAGTGGCCAACTCTGGTGATGAAAGTTAATCAAGCCGCCCTGAGGGCCTCCGACATGGCTTAACGACTGCCGTACTAGACAAACAGTCGTGACCTACAATTTAACGTGTTATCCGACCCGGAAGCGCCAAAAATGGCATGCCACTTTTTGGTCTCCCATCCAAGGACTGACCGCGTCGAACTTTGCTTAACATAGTTTGCTCCACGGTTAGAAATTATCCCAACAAAAGGAATTAGAAACTAAGATGTACTAACTGCTATCAAGGAGCCCATGATGTTTTTGTTGAACAAATTATGTGATATGAATCACGCGGTCTCAAAAATTCTTATTGCAATAATATTGAGTTAGTGCTAACGCCCCTATTTTACGATTTATACACATCTGCCTACGCAAGTGAATTGAGTTGCGAATTGATTTATTTAGCTACAACCTCACTAGTTATTGCACGTGACTGCATCTGCCTGCTATGCTTTTAGTAGATACGAAACGATATTATTAGTGCGACTTGACTACCGACGCCTTTTTATTAGGAATTTGCTTAACATTTTAATAAAAATAAAAACCAATTACTTGATAAAATGATAAGAAAAGTCTAAATCCGGCTTTTGTTAATCCAACCTATTTTTACTAACAAAATTTTGAAAAATTTAGAAATTTAATCGAAATCCTTTCTATGTACATGCATTTACTATCCACCTTCTTTAAAATACGAGTATACCTAATTGTTGCAACTGTCTACAATTCTTGTACCTGCCATGTCACAGATATAATAAGTACTAAGAGTATAAAGTGCCTACACCCCGCGACATAAGTACCGAACCTCTGTAATTAGTGCTTTAATCGCGCTAGCTCGACTTGAATGCAGCGCAGATTCTCAGAAGCAGCCGCTGGATCTCTCGGAGGAGCGGCAAATTGCCCTCAGATATGTGTGCCGCTCCGTAATTGCAAAAATCACTCGAAACAGCGAGCTACTTGTGTTGCATGTAAGACTCAAATGCCGACTGTAGTTCATAAGTGTCTGTTTAAGGTGGTCGGTTCTATCAAGCTCGTTTTAATCGGTAATCAGAGTTATTAGTCAATGTGTCCTGTGCGTAGTTTTCATATTAAACTGTTTAGGTTATAGTAGGTAAAAATAAAAAAAATAGAAAGATAAAGTGAGTACCTATATCTCAAATTGTAGGATCTGTGTTTGCCGCCGTAATTGGAAAAAACACTTGAAACAAGCCCAAGCTAGTTGTTACAAATAACTCGTGTGGCAAATGCCGACTGCAGATGTGTTTGCTTTTAAGGGAACTTGGTTGGGTGGTATCAAGCTCTCATTTTCGGTCTTCTTCTTATTGAATGAGAGTGGTCAACTCTGGTCTCGACAGTTTGTCAAGCCGCCCTAAGGGCCTCTGACATGGCTTTACGACTGCCGTACTAGACAAACAGCCGGGAATATCAATTTACCGTGTCTACCGATCCATGGAAGCGCCCAAAATGGAATGCCATTTTTCGGTCACCCATTCAAGAACTGACCGCGGTCGACCTTTGCTTTTCGGTAATCAGACGCAATGTTAAAGTATCCCTTGCAAAATTTCCATAAAAACCTGTTGTCGAATAGTAAGACTATAAAAATGATAAATTTTTGGTCTGCAAACAAAGATCTCGCCTCTAGAAAACCTTACTGTATACGGTTTGGAGTTACTGTCGGGCTCCTGTACCCTTGCACCTATTTTACGTTTTACCTACTTAAATAACTAATACTATACTTACATGCACTGCCTAGCCATTCATGGCTACGGACCTCTTTGTTTCTAAATACGATTACGATATAAATATACGAAATTATTAATCTTCATTATAAATTGGCATCTCAATTTGCAATATTTCCACCCTTTGATACTCAAGTGCCAAGGCAGCACTATCCAACAATTTGTATGAAAATGTCATCTTGTCGTCGCACCTTAATGCTCTCGTTATAAACATTTATAAAGCTAATTTGCGTGCATCTTGTATGGCTGCATCGTCGCCGTCATATTCCAATCAACTCGGAATGGACTGTAATATCGAATAAAATCGATTAATTAAGTAGTTTACATAGTTTACATCTCATTTGTTTGTGGCGTGACACGGCGCCGTTAAGATCGTTATCGGGCATCTCTTATTTTTAATCAATCCTTTGCGATAATAATGGAATATTGACATACCATTTATGTCTAGTTGTACTCGTAAGAGCATCGATAATACGATTAACTTGGCAATGTGTGTCGACAAAAAAATCGTAAGTATTTTTTCGTTTACCTATAAAGCGATATATTACCTACCGCTTTCGTCTCAAGATTAAATTATTTTTGAATAACAATTTGCTGTTTTAGTTAATGTTTGAAATAAATATAATTGATTCTATTCTTATTCTATTTTCCTTTGTGACTCATTACACATTTATTCGTCAAGTACATATAAGTAAGGAAAAGCTTTTACAAAGTCGTCGGACGGCAAAGCTTTGGAACACTTTACCAGAAGCTGTTTCCTGCGAACTACAATCCAGGGGTTTACAAATCTAGAGTTAATAGGTATCTTCTAGGTTAACGTGTTACACCCTAGGCTGCAGCAATGCTCAACATCAGGCAGGCTGTAGTCAAACGTAAACCAACCAACCAACCAACCAAGTAAAAAAAAAACAGTCAAATAGGATACAAAACAATATTCTAGTAACTAATCAGGCGTTTAAAATTAGTTTTAGGAAGCACTAAACTTGCAATCTATTTTATCGAATTACAAAAAACAGCAATCTATCTATCGTTCAAAATCTATATTTGAAAATACAAAAAGCGTCACAAAAAACGTGTCGAGGCAACATCGACATTGCTTTTCCTAGAACGTCCAGGCTAGATCTAGGGCCTGTTACTGTACAACTGATATTTCTACGAACGCAGGTTTTTTCCTCCATGACATGCTATCTGATCATGGCTTTTTATAGTTTTTATACCTGCACAGATCAAGTTATTTTCTATATTATTTTGTGGTTTCAATTAAGTCTTTGTTGTTACTTGATATTGTTTTTACAAAGGAAACCGCATTGTTTACTTTTTGTCTGTATTTAATCTTTAGAATAGGCCATGTCAGAGGGCGGCTTGATAAACTCCCGACACCAGAGTTGGCCACTCTCATTCGATAAGAAGAAGAAGAAGATCTTAAGAATAAAAAAAATGCATTTTGGCTGAAAGCTTGAACACTTAATTCAGTTTAAATATTAAATTGTACATCAAATTCTTATTTTATGACTTCTCACTGACTTGAATCAAATGATCACATTACTTGGTAACATTTGTTTAGCATTATTATATATTTTCACCTGTCTTCAAACCTTTGACGAACACAAGAGGAATCCCGCCATTATTCCAATTTCTAAGTAAAACTGACTAAAATTAATTATAAGATGAGATATTTTATTTGGTCAGATTAAATACAATATGGAAAAACTCACTTTTCCTGACTCATAATAACTTATAATTATGACACTGATCCAATTTTATAAAATTTAATTATACGTATGCTTTTGATTATAATAGAAACTTTTCTATATTAATAATAATAATTTCGTTTATTTACTGTTCAAAACTTAAATGGTAGGCTACAGATTCTTAGAAAATTGGTCTTAGAACTATCATGCATTATAATATACTTATAAAACGTAGAGCTAATTGTAATGAGCAATACATTCCATAATAATGTGTTAGAGAGTGCGAATATACCATTTGTAGATACATATGAGTCCCTAGTTCCCTAGTTCCTAGTAATTCATGGATAACGTTAATTACCAGTGAAATTCAACAATTAAGTACATAAAATAATTTATAATACAGCTCCAGGGCTTCGTGCCCTTTAAACTTTAACGTTAATTCCACTATTTACCGAGAAATTTCAACACTCTGTTATTACGAGTACAATACAGCGGTTCTCTGTAATTATAACTATATTATTATCATAATAAATTGACTTTTCGAGTTTCGCGAAAACAATTGTTAAGTTACTTGAATCGGCTTGAAACTGGTTAGTTTGTTAGTTTCAACGATATTATAATGTTTAGATGCCGGTCTATGCTGAAATATTCCGACACACTTGTGCCAAATGGTTACACTAAAATCACTAACATAAATAATACAAAATATACGTGATATATGTTAATTGATTTGGTACCCTACTTGAGCTATGATAAAGAATAATGACGTCTGCATCTCGACCTTTGGATGCAATTTTTTCAACACTTAGATGCCACTACCAGATAAATACTACCGGATTGCCTAAAGCGTCAGCCGCATATATATGTGTCACTGTGGTCGACAGTGGAGCATGCATGACTCTTTTAGCGAATTTTTTACCCACCGTTTATTTACATCTGTGTTTCTTGCATCAAATATGTACATATTGCCGTTACGTTTAAAATTACCTTGAGCCCAGTGACAGTAGGTGTCTCTTCTGCATCATCTTTGCCTAGTTTACTCAGAACACTGAAACAATAGAGCAAGGACAGAGGTCGGTGACTCGAGAGCACCTCTGCCACGATCTTGCCAATAATTGTCAAAGGGAATTAGTTAACTGCCGACTATTGTCAGATAATGGCCGCAGTAGCTGTAGGCGCAGTTAGCTTTGGATGCTTCTAGGAAACGTCTCGCAGATAATTTACCTGGGGTACTTGGCCACGGTAAACGGATCTGCTTTGATTTAACCAAAGTCACTGCATAGTATAAAGCAAAGTCTGTCTCTATCTTTAAAACTACACAACGGATTTTGATCCAGTTTTTTTAATAGACAGAGTGACTCAAGAGGAATGCTTATAATGTAGATATAATAATGCGAAGATTCTATTCTCTTTAAGGTCACGTTGCCATAGAGTAACGGTATTTTAGGTATATGTATACCAAATTGACTAAACATTTTCATAGCATTGAGTCTTTAAAAAAGCTTACTTTATATTTTTTCTTTATTTAAAAAAAAAAAGTATTGCGTTACATTGCACACAGCGCCATCTAGCCCCACACTAAGCAAACGCTTGTGTCGTGGGTACTAGACAACGGATATAATACTTATATACTTTTCTTTTTGTAAATACATACTTATTATATGTACATACAAACATAAAAATATTATTTACAGCAATAAGTACTTAAGTTGACTGATTAAATACGCAGACATACACTATTGTGTTTTTTTAATATTGCTTGTCCCACTAAATAGTCCATTTTGTATAAACAGTCCATTTCGATGTGTCATTTGCGCTGGGTTACTGGCATGTTTTGATTACAATTATTTAAGTGGCGGTCATGAAATTAATATGTATTTTACGAGTGCCTATTCCAATTTTCCCAAATATTGTAATTCTATCAGCAATTGGCCAATATATTGACATTTTCAATCAACCGTTCCGATTAATCGTCGATCGGACCATTATTTCGTGCAAATTACGTCGCTTGCATAAACAGTATAACCTAGATACACCTAAGTTAGGAAAACGTTCGTTCGGGCTATAATATAACATAAACATGTAATTCTGTACTGATTTTTCCTTCTCGGAAAAAGTCATCATCATCATCTACAGCTGGTTTCGTTTTACTGCTGGGTACTTCTCGGAAAAAGTCATCATCATCATCATCATTGTCTACAGCTGGTTTCGTCTCACCGCTGGGTATAGGCTTCTTTTACCATGCCTCTTTTACTAGGCTTCGATCTCGCACCACCCTCATCTAGGTTTGAAAATAGAATATAGATTTAAAAAAATGCCTTTACTGTAAAGGACTTGGCTGCCAAACTAGCTTCCATCCCTAACCTAACCCAACAAGTTAATAATAATAGCTCTAATACATTTGATGTCTTTTCCAGAGAACGTTTTTAATTGACGCCGTCGCGTCGCGCTGTTTAGTCATATTCCGAGTAACGGCTTACGCATCACACAGAAAATTGTTTTTCCTGAAATCTAGATAATGCTCACAATACACGGTAATTATACCGCCTGGGTATTTAACGATAAAAATGAGATAACGTGCGGTGGCCCGAGCGGGTTTATATACAAACTTGTGTAGTAAGACTGTAATTTAAAAGATTGATGTATGATTTATTTATTTATTTATTCATAATAGACACAAAAACAACTTACAAACTTAGTTGTATGTATAATAAGTATGTATTCACAAAAGAAAAGGCTATAAGTAAGTATTATATCCGTTATTTAGTACCCACGATACAAGCGTTTCCTTAGTGTGGGGCTAGATGTGTGCAATGTCCGGGAATACTTATTTATTTATTAAAACTTATTATAATGTCATAAAATATGTAGAACAATAGAAAATTTATAAGTATAACTATTGTTTACTTAATATGAATAATATACTCATATAGTTATTATTTATATTGGGCCTGAACTGTTGTCAAAGAGCTTGAACCAAGCATATACATATATTCATTTTTCCTTTCAAAAAGATGAAGAGCAAATCCGTAGAAAAGCGTCTCTATGTTTCAGTGGTCGAAGTCCAGGTTGCACAGCTCAACATCAGTTAGTTTAGTGTCAAAAACATTTCTAAAAGTTAAAAATTTACTATCAAAATCTTTTACGTCCAAATAATTAGCAGTCACGAGCCGATCTCAATGTTCGGATACTTACAATGCAAGTAGTGTATTTCTCAACCGTCTTAGTTTCGAGATGTACTACATATATACAATGTACATACAACAGTTTGTAACTTTGTATGTACACGCGTTCAGTCTACTGCGTCTTAATTGCCGTATACAAGCACAGGCGCGGTTTATGTTGAAAAATCATTCGTGTGTGAAAGTTCCTATCTAAGTAGTTAAATAGTAAGTGCCCAGGAAGTATCTGTGTTTTCCCAGTTATACCGGTACTCAGGTTCTAGGTACAGCCTCCATAAATTAATACAAAGGCGCTCACATAATGGATCGGTTGATTACACGTTGATTAATTCCGAAAAATATGTGCAATTACAGGACCTCAATGCGGATTAATTAGGACAGTACGTGTATTCACGGGTTTATACAGCAATGGACGTAATTTCAACGATGTAACAAACTGAAGACGCATTATTGTGGCGAATTAATTTTGTCACTAATAAAATAAATCCACTTTAGTGATTAAAACGTAAGTAAAAGTAAAAAGTAAAAGTAAAAAGTAAAAAAGCCTTTATTCAATTACACATTTGATATTATATAAACTTGCACACATTAATTTCACCACTTTAAATATCTGATGTCAACCACTTTTGTATACTTATGTCGAGAATTTTATTGTCAGTCAGTATAAAAAATATGTCAAATTATTTATAGTCCATGATATGTCGTATTGATATCCACTTGAGTGTTGTTTAGCGTCATAATATAATTTATTCGTCGTGTGTAATTGTCGCCTCATTGGCGTAGGCCTCCCCCAGCTTAGTCCATAGTTTCCTGTCGCGGGCTACCCTTGTCCATGTCTGTCCGTGTCTTTTTGTAAAAGTATCTGCCCATCTTCGGTGCGGTCGTCCTCTGCTTCGCTTGTTGGCTCTTGGTGTCCACTCTAATACTTTCTTTGTCCACCTGTTGTCTGTCATTCGTGCAATGTGTCCGGCCCAATTCCATTTTAGCCTGCGTATACTTTGTATAATGTCCCTTACCCTAGTTTTACGTCTTATTATGCGATTATTAATCTTGTCCTTCAACTTAATTCCTAGCATACTTCTTTCCATTTTCCTCTGACACACACTCAACTTGTTCTCATCTTCGGCTCTCAATGCCCAAGTTTGGCAGCCATATATGAGTCCTGGCAGAATAGCGACGTCATATACCTTTTTCTTAATTTTAATATTTATTTCTTTATTTTTCATAATTTCCTTCAGTCCCCAATACTTTTTCCATGCTAAGGTTATCCGTCTATCGATTTCTCTCCCTGTCAAATCATGGAATGCAATGGACTGTCCTAGATATATAAACTCTTCTACATATTCGATTTCCTCTTCGTCTACAGTCACTTTGGTCAGTATGCCATTTGTCAAAATTTTTGTTTTCGATGCATTTAGCGAAAGTCCAACTTTATTACTCTCAGCCGAAATATCTTGCAGCATGGTCTCTAATTTTTCTGCTGACTCAGCAAAAACCACAATATCGTCGGCGAACCTCAGGTGGCTTAAATATTCACCATCTATGAGTATTCCCCTATTTTCCCATTTCAGATTTCTAAATACCATTTCTAATACTGAGCAGAAGATTTTTGGGGAAATGGGGTCACCTTGTCGAACTCCTTTTTTAATATGAAACTCGACGCCATCTCTTTCCATTCTTATCTTGGCAGTGCTTGTTCTATATATGCTTTTCATGACTTTTACATATTCTTCCTCCACTCCCTGCTGCTGAAGAGCAGCCCAAATTGCTTTGTGTTCCAAAGAATCAAAAGCTTTTTTGAAGTCAATAAAGCCCATATACAGGGTTATGTTATACTCGTTGCATTTGTTGATAAGAGTTGCTACCACCTGTATATGATCTACTGTCGAAAATTTCTTCCGAAACCCTGCTTGTTCGATTGGTTGGTTGCTGTCGAGAGTTGGTGTTATTCGATTCAGGATTACTTTCGAGAATACTTTGTATATGTTAGACATCAGGCTAATAGGGCGATAGTTACCAAGATCACTTCTGTCCCCCTTCTTATGCAGGAGTATTGTAGTAGATTTACTCCAATCCTCCGGTGTTTGTCCGTTTTGTATTATGTCATCAAACATTTTTTGTAGAGGTTTGAGTAGCGGATCGATTAGGGATTTCAGTAACTCATTCGTGATGCCATCGTCACCAGAAGCTTTCTCATCTTTTTGTGTCGTGATTGCGTGTCGTACTTCGCTTTCTAGTATTTTTGGTAGTTCTGTCTTGTTTCTGTCAAACCTAAACTCGTCATTAATGTTAGAGTCTTGATCAGATGAATATAATGCTTCGTAGAATTTTGTGGCTTCTTCGATAATTTTAGGTCTTTTTGAGACAATGGTTTTATTTTTTGATCTCAGATTAGCTGTCCATTCCTTTTTGTCATTTAATTCTTTGAAAGCCTTTTTAACAGCTCCTGATTTCTTGATGTAGGTTTCAAAAATCTTCTGTCTATGTTGAGCTTTTTCTTTTTTAATGTTTCTATTTATTTCTTTACTTATTCTTGTAATGTGTGCTTGGTTTTCCTTGGTACGTTTTTGTTTATATAATGACAACCTTTCCTCGAAGAGTAATTTCGTTTCTTCTTTTATGACTTCTCTTTTCTTACGCCTTGTCTCTGGTACACTTTTTTGAAAATTTGTGATATGTTTTGTCAGCGTTAGATATTGTTTTTGTATGTCAGTTTGTGTGTCAATAGTATTAAATGTCAATTTCAACTCTTCCTTCCCTTCTTCCGATAGTTCCGGTATGTCTCTGAGGCCTCTTTGGCCTTTTGGTGCTTTAAATCGTCTTGTAGATTTCGTCAAGAGTTGGCATCTAACCATTCTATGATCCGTTCTAAAATTTGGACTTAGGACATCAAATTTTTCTATACTTTTCGGCTGGTTGGTGAGAATGTAGTCAATTTCATTATGGTGCTTTCCGTTAGGCGTTTTCCATGTCCACCTTTTCTGTTTTTTCCTTTTGAACATGGAATTAACTATTTTTAGATCATTTTCTTGGGCAAACTCTACTAACTTTTGGCCGTGTGGACTTCTTTTTCCATGAGTAAATTTTCCCAACACTCTTTCTTCGCCAATTTTTGATAGCCCTACCTGAGCGTTGAAGTCACCCATCATTACAATGTTCCTTGATTCTGCTGCACTTAACGCATTATCGAGGGTGTTATAGAAGGTTTCCATAACTTTTGGGTCTTTTATCTTCTCTTCGGTCGGAGCATATACTTGAATAAGTGTCCATGAGTGTGTCTGATCTAGCTTAAGCTCAAGTAGAACTATTCTTTCAGAAAAAGTTTGAAATTTTACTATGTTTTTCTTCAATTTCTTCTTAATCAAGAACCCGACGCCGCATTGCCCTCTTATAGCGTGGCTATGGAATAGTATGTAGTCTTCATATTCAAAAATTACCTCTCTTTGTCTTCTTTCTTCACTTATTCCGAGTATGTCCCAGTTCACTTTTTCTAAGCCATAGGTTAATTCAGTTAGTCTACTTTCTGCTAATAGTGTTTGCACGTTTAAACTTGCTATGTATAGTCTAGATGTCATCTGTCTTTCGCCGGGGGGTAATTGGTCATACTCCTCCGCGATGACCAGCCGTCTTGGAGGAGGAGTTCCGTTTTTCAGTTTTTTGTCGTATTATCCTTTTGGTTGCTCACTCCGGGGCTATGTGTATGTACGTTACTTGTTTTCGTTTGTTGAGTTTTTGCACTATTTAGGTATGATGTCATACCTTGCGACTTTACTTTCTTTGCCTTCTGTTCAAGACTCCCTTCTTTCTTCTTACTTTTGGAAACATCTTCAGGGGTTTTTGACAGCTGTCTTTTATTTCCTTGGTTCACGCTTGTGGTGGCCTTCTGACTTGGAGATCCAATATTGTTCAAAGTAATAATTTTATCGTATTTTATCACTGCTTTTATACCCTGTTCCCTTAATTCGTTTACTTCAACTTGCAGCTCTTTTCTTTTCTGTAAAACTTTAGGGGGGTAGTCCTCTTTGATATACCACTGCACGTTGTTATCTTTTGGTCTCATTTTCAAAATAGCCAATTTCTTTCCGAATGTCGTCAGTGTTAGTCTGATAGGACGTGGATTACTATTCTTTTTACCTATTCTTCCTACGTACTGTATGTCCCTGTGGTCGAAATCCATGTCTAGATTTAGATTTATTATTTGTACTATGATTTCTTCCAATTCTTTATAGCCACGTTCTTCTTCAGCGATTCCAAAAATGATGAGATTTCGTTGTCTCAGAATTTTATCAAAATGGTCTAGCCTCCTTTCGTGTTCTTCCTGTGTAGCCTTAATTGCAATTATATTTGTTTCGACTTTATCGAATCTTTCGTCAATTTTCTTGTTAATTTTTTTCGTGATGTTCTCCTCCGATTGTTTTTGAATGTGTTCGTTGTCTTCCTTTATCTGCTGCCGCAGAACATTCAACATATCCATCATGTTAAATTGGTCCGACATGTTGTTTAAATATTCAATAGAAAAATTACGCAATAAACAATTAAATTAATGAAAAATGGTCCAAAAATGTCAAATGTTGATAAATAAACAATGTCCAAAAAATTCCAATAGCAAAAAGACTATTTCAATATGGGATTCGAATCCAGCCACTTCGCTTCGGAGTCGACGCCTTGCACCACCCTGCTACAGAAGCGCCTGAATGTTCGTTCGAAATTGGCTATTGGTTTCAGTTGGCTTCTAATTTTGTCTTGTATGTTGAAAGGAACGACAAGTAAGTAGTTATGTCACACGTTTGCCGCCACTTTCAGTCCGTTAACCGTTTGAATGAATGAAATGTCAATGACGCATCTATTGTTTTAGCAATTTTTGATATTATTTCACTTGTTTTACAGGTTTTGATTATTTGATATACGTTATTATAACACTGTTCCGTCTACGCGGGATGTTTAAATGTCAGTTCTGTCCGGGTGATTGTTTTTGTGTCTGTATTTACATGAATTACGCTGATCACTGTATTCATGAAAATCTTTTAATCGCACAATTATATTGTCTTGTCCACAATGTCACTTATTAATTGTCACTATCCGAACTTAAACACACTATTTTCACTCTCTTAAATGCACTTGTTTTATTTTTGCGAATTATTTGTCGCGGAGTTGATGTCAACGTGTCGCGCCCTCTAGCGGAACATTAGCGGATAGCGGATTAAAACGTACCCCACGATAAATCTTACCTGATTAGTTCGTATTTTGGTTGCGAAATTTATGTAAGGTGATTGTAATTGACCTGCGCTTGACATGATGATGACATGATTCATTATTTGTCTGTATTTGTCTAGCAGAAATATAGATAAAGTTAAAGGCATAAGCGATACTTTCGCGACAGATCTCTATAATAATTGCTCACACCAAACTGCATGTCGAATTATTTATTACTGTCAGTCTGTTTGTTCCATTTTTATGCCACAACGAAGCAACGAATCGTGATTTTAGTGCGGCGACATGATAATTGATGACAAAGGGCTATTTTATATTCAAAAACAATGCCATCGAAACCGCGGCATCCACTCATCTATACTAATATTATAAAGCTGAATTGTTTGTTTGTTTGTTTGAACGCGCTAATCTCAGGAACTACTGGTGCGAATTGAAAAATTATTTTTGTATTGAATAGACCATTTATCGAGGAAGGCTTTAGGCTATATAACATCACGCTGCAACTAATAGGAGCGAAGCAACAATGGAAATTGTGGAAAAAAAGGGGACAATTATTCATCTTTGAGGGCTTCCGTTGCGTGCGCTGCGAAAACGGTTTAAGTCGTGGGTAACAGCTATAATTTATAAAGCTGCAAAACAACCTCTGTTTGCAAAAATAAATATGATGCCCAAAATAACTATTCCATGCGGACGAAGTCGCGGGCACAGCTAGTTTTCTTATAAATTTGGTAGTTCAGGAGTGTTTGGATAGTTACGTCTATGATCTGCAGTATTTTGGTACGAGGAGTAACGATGTAGGCCAACAAGACAGTATTTAATAAACTTATCAAACAAATGCGATTATTGTAGCATCGTTTACTTTCACATGCAAGATTTCTGACTCATATTTACCGAGATTGCTCCGCGTTTGACACAGTTCCGTTATAAATAGATTGTTTGAGAGTAACTGGGGTGATGTTATTTATTCCGTAGTAGGTAACAGTAAAACACGGGAAAAGTAAGTAAGGTCATAATGGAGTCGCTATCTCTAGTGTCGTTCGTTTTCCAATAGTGGCGTTCTGGCAAAAATAGCCCAGTCATACAAGAACTGACTTAGTTATCAGTTAAAAGTCTTCGCTATTCAGTATTCGTGACACAAGCACTGGTTTAGTATGGGGCTAGATGGCGCTGTGTGAAATGTCCCGGAATATTTATGCATATATAGTTGTAACTTTGATAATCGCGAATGAATAGCAGTCCGCTGAACAATAACCTTTCTATAACCTCGATAACCTTGCCAGTAATCCCATTCATAAATACAGAAGGTTAAGGTGAAAAAAACTGTCCCATTCTTCAATGAATGAAGGTGCGATTTCGTAAAGAGATTATGTTTTAAAGAGTACATGTAATTCAATTCTGCGCACGACTGGTAGCAGCACTTTTGTTACATGTTGAAGTTACATTGTAAGTAACTAGCTTTTGCACGCGGCTTCGCTCGCATTATAATACATATAAACCTTCGTCTTGAATCAAACTATCTATTTAAAAAACTGCACAATAATCCGTTGTGTTGCTTTAAAGATTTAAGCATACATAAAGCCAGACGCGGGAAACGACTTTGCTTTATACTATGTAGTGATTCAGTTTAGATTATATTCTTGACAGAATGTTTTAGTTCTGCTTTTATCCGCGGACGAGTTAACCAAGATTGCGATCTCGCATTCACACTGACATCGTGGTTCCAACATAAATTTTATCTCGTTTACTCCACAAACTGTACCTTGTAACATGCCTTATTTATGTTTCTCGCGAAACAGCTGGGAAGTGAAGTACAGTTAGAGAATTATACCGTGCACGTGGACGAATTTGGAACTAAAATGTGCCTACTAGTATATGATCTGGAATGGTTAAGTAATTGATATGATCAGAAAGGCCTATAGTACAGGTGCTGCCACGAGCCTGGTGCAGAATTTACTGTGTCTAGTATAGTATGTTACCTATGTCCTTTTGCCCTGGAATTGTTCTGTGTTGTTCGTTTGTTTTGGAAACATCGAACTGAATTGCGAGTTGTAGTCTATAAAATGTTTACGACTGTATCAATACCGTTGAATACCTACAACAAACATTAAACTAAGTTATCTGGTTTTAGCATCACAAATTTCATTTTTCTAATTAGTACGTGGGACACTCAGAAAGTTTTGCGAAACAGAAAAAAATGTTCTATGGGCAATTATATTTTTATTAAATCTTTTCATAGTACTCTCCACTAGCATCTATACAAAGTTTCATGCGTCTGAACCAATTTTCGAAACACTTTTTCCAGTTCGCCGCATACACCTCGTTTACGGCTTGCTCGAACGCTGACAGCGCATTTTCCGGTGACGAAAATTGTATCCCTTTGAGCTGATTTTTATTTTTGGGATTAAAAAGAAGTCACACGGTGCTAGGTCCGGGCTGTAAGGAGGGTGACCCAGGAGTTGGACCGGCGTGCTGTCCAGGAAGTCCCTCGTTTTGAGCGCGGTGTGCGCGGGCGCGTTGTCATGATGGAGCAGTAGCCCACGGAGCCCTGTGTTTGGTCGCTTGTTGCTCACAACAGAGAAAACTTCTGGCAAGCATTTATTAATATACCATTCGGCGTTGAAGCTTCTTTGGTTTTGTAAAGGAATGGACACCAAGTAGCCAGTCAAATTGAAAAAGCTCGCGATCAAAATTTTCCCCCCGCTTCTAGATCGCTTCACTTTGGTAGGCGTTGCTTCGTTTTGAAACACCCAAACTGTCGACTGGCGCTTCGTTTCTGGATCGTATTGATATATCCAGGACTCGTCGCCTGTAATGATGTTATAAACACGCCGAGATGAACCTGCTTCAAATTTGTTAAGCATATCACGGCACCATTCCACCCGGGCCTGTTTCTGAGCATCGGTGAGGTTGTGCGGCACCCAGCGTGAAACTATCCTCCTCACGCGAAGATGCACGTGCAGAATCTTGTCAAGGCTTCCCGATCCAATCTGCACAATGTGCTGAATCTCCTGGTATGTAACTCACCTATTGTCTTGGATTAAATTTTTTACTGCTAGCACGTTTTCTTCCGTAACAGCCGTCGAAGGGCGACCACTTCTTTCTTCATCCCCCAAAGTTAGTCCACCACGCCGAAATTCATTATACCAACGATACACGGTTGCCTTAGAAGGGCCTTCATCCATGAAAGCCATTTGAAGTCTTTCGTAAGATTCTTTCGGTTTCAGGCGGCACTTGAAATCGTATAAAATCATAGCGCGATAATGTTCCCGGTGCAGATCCATTTTTTACTGAGACACGATAATTTAAATTAGCTTGCAAAAAATGTGGAGGGCAAATTTGAAATTGGTATGTGCCTATTTTTACTTATAAATAATCATATTTTAAAAATAGGTTTAAACTGGCCAGTATCTCATTAATAAAAACTTTTTTTCGCAAAATTTTCTGAGTGGCCTGGTATTTCTATTAAAAGGTGGTTTTAGAAACCAGTTCCTTCTCTAATTAGGAAAACAAGGATTCACGCCAAGAATTTGTACTAATATTAGAAGGACCTCGCATAAACTGGGATAAAATAAGCCTGTGTTAAATCAATGATCTAAGCTATCACCATACCAAAATTTCATCCAAATCCGTTCGGCTATTTCAGTGTTAAGAAGTTACAAACACACATACATACTCACTTCTATAATATTATTGTGAAGTGGGATTCAAAAGTTTGAAGTATCAATAATTAATTGCAGTTCAGATGAGGTCTGCACAAGATCGACGCAGATGGCACATACAAAGCGAGGTCTATATCCAGCAGTGGGATCCCAAGGGCTGTGGATGATGATGATGATGATGAATTGTAGTTAATCGACACATCCACACACACATCATCATTGACTGCTCTGTCAGCTTAGTTGGTAGTGGCTCTGCCTTCTAATCTAGGGGTGCGGGTTCGATTGCCGCATGGCACAAATAATTATGAATATTTAAATTTGTAATTATTTGTGTTGTGGCTGGTTGTTTCTATGTATAATAAGTATGTATGTATGTATTTACAAAAGAAAAGTATAAGTATATGAATGTATTATATCCGCTACCTAGTACCCATGATACAAGCATAAGCTTAGTATGGGGCTAGATGGCGCTGTGTGATATGTCCTGAAATATTCATTATTTTATTATCCTCGACTTGTTCCAGGATGGTGATATAAAGCCACGATGTGGTTGGTAGCGGGGTTCCTCCTCGCGCTGGCGGGCCGGGCGCTCTCCGCCGGCTACTGCAGCCTGCACACACTGCCCACCAACTCCACATACATGCAGTTTACGAAGGAACCGGTGCCTTCGGAGTATGGCTTCGAAGACAAGTTCAAAAGTATCCATTGCTGTGTCAAAGGGTACAGGAGTATTGAATGGTGAGTCCCATTTTTATTTGATTTTTGACCCACACGCAAAACGATTCATAAACTCATTTAGCCAGTTTTACAAGGTAGATACAGGTTGTTGATGGGTTTAAGAGCTGTTGTGAAAGTGGGCCTTAGTGTTCCTGAGTGTTTATTAGTTTATTTAACTAAGTTTATAGGCTGCTTAGTCCGAGTGCTTAGAAATGTGTTTAAATATTCTCGCCTGGCTAGGAGTAAAACACGGCTTAACATCTAAGCCAGACAGGGCTTATACTGTGAGGTGGCGTGGCCTCGGATTTTGTATTCCCAGAAACTTGTTACGTTATGTTAGATTAGGTATATAACATGTAATTTTCCTTAAATTTACATTTTCCTGTTCGTTTTCCTTTCTCACACCAAAAATATTCGTACATATTAAAATCTAAACTGTATGAAGAAGCAGCCAGTCTATTTGCCTTGACATTATTCATAAATAAAATAAAATAAAAATAAAATTTGTTTATTTTGCATAATTTCATTTAACAAAAAGATATTGGAATCCAAAGCCTCCCGAACTAGTTTTCACTGTGTCTCGGGAGCCGATGGCTTATCCCTGCTTACAATTAACACATAAATAAACAGAATGCCATTAAAATCATATACTCGTACCATTAATAACACATAAACAAACTCATTTGGTGTGATATGTGTTAGTAAACATATTAAACTTAGATTCACTTGTGTGATATGTCCAGAAATATTTATTTATTTATTTTATTGATTACCTACCCAATACTTCATAATTTAACAACAAAACTCTTTCTTATAGTAGACAAAACGATCGTCCAGCAAATTTCCAGATAATATGTTTCTCAAGTGGCGATGGAACAGTAAAGATAAACCACTTGATTGATGGGTCGAGACTACATGTTTTTTATTTAGCCCACTTATTGTCATTATTAATTAATTTGTTCGTAGCATCGTGTATAGTTATACAGTTTTTGCGCGAAGGTATTTTTATAGCCTTCATTAATGCCACATAGAATTTTATGGCAATTGCCCTACGAGAATTATTGCTGATTAATATAGTTTTTTGGTATATGGATGACTTGTGAGCGAAATTTCATCAACATCTGGTATATTTATTAATTTTAATATCAGCCACAGAAATACTTGCACGATTCTTTTGATGACTTTTTTCCATGAAACAGCTGTCCGTGTAAATGTTTAACATTTCTCCAGATTCAATGTCGCAAATTCTTCGTGCACTGATTGTGTCGTGCTTGAGTTAGACCTCTTCTATAGCCTGACTAATAAACTACTTTGTTAATTGATACCATCAATAACTTACTAACTGCCGAAACAAAACAAAAGAGATGCCACTCATCAAGGTTCTGCGCAATCTCCTACCGCTCTATTTCTTACATTATAATTTATAGAATCGATAGCTAATACATTTTTAACATGCTTGATAGTTCAAAAACTCATTAAAAGCCTTGTTTATGTTCAGTTATTGAAAGAAAAGTATTGCCTGCTGGTTTAATGGGAAGCAAACCCATTTCTTGTAAAAAAAAAAAAAAAAAAAAAAAGAAGCTGATTGGTTGACTGCCCCAGGTGGTCTGCCCAGTTTGTCGAAGACGTGTTAATTGTCTAGTCGTAAATATCGGTTACGGAAACAAACGAGCAGACTCATTCGTATGTAGTCATCATGACGATCTTTTAATAATATATATTTTTATTTTTTATGTATATATGGAGGAGGCCTTCACCCGTCTCTGGGTGCCCTGACAACGCACTTTCAAATTGTTTCAAATTGTTATATTTCAGTAATTACCTAGTTATTTTTACAAAAGACTGTTTAAAAATTTTAAATTCTGTTAATTATTATCTATATGTATATTTAAGTCAAGGCAAATAAAGGCTTTTTTATTTATTTTATTTTATTTTATTATGTATTGCGGTATTTAGTAAAAATTTACAAAAGTTTTTTTTTATTGTTTTACTAGTTGAGCATATGCGTCAATCCTGTTTCTGGTCTATATAAAGTTATAACAATTGTGTTAGTCTTAATTTGAAGCGAGTATTTCCTTGATATTTAATTTACATTTGTAAATTATTCAGCTTATCCTTATTGCATACCCGAAATAAACTTATCCGGTTACAAATGTACTTAGTGTGTACCGCAGAGTAACAAATAAAGAAACAGATAGTTTTAAAAATACTACAATATAATTGGTACACAGACATACAACATGAACACAACATCCGTTCTCGTATTAGTTCTGATGATATATTTTTGCGCACAAAGTCGAGTGTTTCTTAGAAACCTGCCGCTTATCTGACACACCTGTGCCCTGTTCTTTGACGGGAAGCTGCGATGGAAGTCTGCATCGGTTTTGAGGCGTGTTGTAAATCAAACATAGTTCTGAGTGTTTGGAAAAAAGTTAAATCATTTATATTTATTCCGTGTTTTGTTGAAAGAAATATAGTTAGAGGGCATTTGTAACATTCTAAACCAAAGTCTTAATCTATTTCGTTCAAGTTGGTTCTGATACAGTGTATGTATGTATGTAGGTACTACGAATATATTTTTATATCAAACATAATATATGTACATTCGTGAAGTAATGAAGTAAATACTAAATTATTTTAGTAATAGCTAGGTCTATACAACACTGATCCTGGTTAAGCAAATCTAGTTTATTATGTATGTTGATTTCTATAGGTGCCGTGGGAAAACACGAAACGTTATCAATTGTCTTATCAGTACAGTACCCAATATTCCCCTTAGGTACCCACTGTGTTATCAATGCAGATTTCAATCATGTATATAGTTGATGTGAGAGTTGATTTCACTTCGCTTATTTAACGAATATGTATGGAAAATGTTATAAAAACTTTAAATTTAATATTTATTCAAATTCAAATCATTCGCAAGAACATGGGTGATATTGATACAATAGATGGTACATTGTTTTGTTGTCCACCATTTAATATGCTAAGTACATAGATGTAATACTCGTAATACAGTGCTGACATATATATCTTTGTGTTTGTCTAGAATTTCACAAATAATTTAGTAAATACATACATTTATAAAAATCAACTTATTATTAAACTTCCTGAAGTCGCTTATCAATTTGATTTTGTTAAAAACCATATGTTGGAAATATTATATTACTAGCGAAATGTCCTGTTATGTTTAGTCATGATTTATGAAACCAGGGTTTTTAAACGAGTCAAAATTAGTAGACATTTTAAACCTAAGAATGACGTGAACATTTAAACATTTATTTTACCATCAGGCGAATTCCGGTCAAGTGCAAACCCATTCCTTGTTAAAACACAGCACAGCCAGCCCCTACGGAAGACCAGCGCTGGTTGCTTCCACACAACCAACATTATGCTGAGTTGGGGCTGTGTAGAGGCAGATTTTATGTTTGTTTATTATGTACTTACTCGTGTTTATTTCTCTGTTAAATCTGCCACAATAAATGTTTTTTTTTGTTTCTTTCTAAACAAAACACTGCAGCTATAGATTGATCATACGATATAATAAATTTGTGACGATCAATTGTGTGATACGTAATGATGAGACATTGATCTATACATCATGTCCATATCATTGGAAAATGTGTATTCTTATTAATTGGACATGTATTGGAAACAGATATTTCTAGTATTTACTTTAGTCCTAGTATATTACAAAGTATGTATCTGTAAATACTGATGGACGAGCAAATTTCCCCCGACACAGGGTGACCTAGTGGGGGAAATATAGTACTTATAATTTGTGAGCTAATGTTTATTCCTAAGTAATATATAAGCAATATAGTTGTGACCAATAGTGTGCAAATAAACGATTATTATTATTATTAATTCATCTTAAAACACTTTCGCGTAACGAAAGGATAATCCTTTAAAAGGTTGCTGAAAATCACTGAAAGCTTTCAAGATAATTTGTGATTGCTTCTTTTGAGCCAAGCAACGTCATGATATGTGGGTTTGAGGAAAGACCGACATTTTTCATCAAATACACTTATAAAAGCGAAAGTGTTTATTTGGGCAGTTTTATCTTATTTCACGGCGATAACGTTTTATACACAAGAGTAGTATATAATAGCTACCTTGTACCTTTACTTGCCGTATTCATATTTCTTTTCTATCTAAAAGGTTAAAAATATCACAGCGCTGCTAGTCAGTACATAATACAGACTATATTTTCTTTTCACACGCAAAATAAATACTAATTGCAATTATGCAGCATGTACTGCTATCATATATGATCATATCATCCAGTAAAACTGGAAGAAATCGCCAAAGGCGATAAAGCCGCCCAATGTGCAACACTTTAATTTAAGTATGTTTATTTCTGTTTTGTAATTTTTGTGTTTTTATGGTGTACATTCAAGTTATATTCTATTCTACATTTCTACTTTGTGATGTTAATTGGTTTTGTGTAAGTCTTTTCATTTTTATTTTTTATTTCGCTATTGGGCGTTTGATTGTGATTTTTGATGACTTTGTTTATGAGATCTTGCGTTAGCCAAATATTGAGTAGATTCTTAATTTACTTAGTTGATCCAATATTATTGATTTTACATTCACAATTCTGTTGCGTGTTTGTTTTTTTGTTGATTTTTTACACTATATGTACCTATGCAAAATCTTATTTTTTCATCACTCCATTCAGTCTTCTTTGTTAGCACAAAGGTTATCGGCGGTGAGCACACCTGTTGCGAAAACAAGTGCGATTCCTAGAAGCAATAATTGCACGTCAGTCTCAGAAGACTTTTAAAAGTCATACACACATAGTTATAGATATAACTACATATATCTACTTCTGAGAAAAGTGAAGAAAAATTTTCTAAGTCTGATCTACTACTATTTCTTATTCTCTGTCTCAGCTCTTCGATATTGACAAATAAGTCTCTCAAGAATCTAGAAGGCAAAAATCATCTTTGTAGGTGCAGCTATTACTGATTCTGTGGCTCAGCTCTACGATGAGACAAGATGTCAAATAAGTCTCACAAGACTCAAGAAGACAAGTTATCTTTGTAGGTACCTACTATCTAGCTATTACTTATTCTGTGAGTAACGACGAAAGATGCGCACGCGCACAGATCCTTGGCCGACATAACATGGCGTGCCGCATCGCAAAATTCTATTTAAATTTACTTGAATCGCATAAAATTATTCTCTTTTAAATGTATCGATTTCAATACAAAGACTAATTAGATGAACTGTACTCGCGCGTGTACAATATAAATTAATTATGACAGTGAACATCACGTTTCCTTTTTTTTGTATTACCTCTTAAAGGCTTTTTACTGTGTTTGTCATCACGAGACTGTAATATTTATGCCCCTTTTCATAGTAAATTCACTCCATAGTACGTACATATAAAATAACAAGAGTCTTAACTATCGCAAAAAAGTTAAACAGATTTCTAATAAGTATCTTTAATTTTTGTAATTTTTCGAAAACAATTAACTAAAGAAATACTGTCATCGTATATTGAGTAAAATGTTTATTTTAAAAATGTTTATGTAATATGGGTAGAAATTGATAAGTGTTTCTTCCCAAATGTTCTTGATATTACATCTACACGATAATAAAAGTCTCATCTTTTCCTTTATAAGTATGCTAGTATATAATAAAAATTACTTTCATCGTTTTTATCTTTACAAGGATATTTTCGTCTCTTATCATGCTAAACACACCAATTATAGTGAGTTGTAAATAGTTGAGCACACATCAGTGTACACATATGTTTCTATGTTTATATGTATGTATGTAGGTAAACAGAAATCTTGTTGATACAAGTCGAGTAGGTAAAAGGACTAAATTCATTTGCGTGACTCAGGCCGCCTGTGATATGGAGCTCTAGGCTGCCGGCCCGATGGATTATGTCATTATCCACTTGTAACAACTTGTTCTAACAAGATATTGCAATAATATCAGCACGCACTACACAAATCTTCTGGGAACTGTTTTTGTTCTGCAATTATCGATTTTGGCTCATGCGAAAGTTGTTAGGGAACCTTGGAATAAGTCATTGCCCTTAACGTTCGGAAGATTGTGTAGAGTAAAAAAAATACTTGTTTGCAGTCAGTCTGCGTCGGCGCATCTCATATCCTTTCGGTATTGAATCACTTTTTAAAAGTTTTACCTTGTTAATTTGTTAGTGAATTGAAAACGGTTTTCTATTGTATCTTGAACTATGAGCATGAAGTTTTTATTTCGGTTGCATGTTGTTTCGTAAATTATAATTTCATAATTTATTTATTACTATTCCATCCATATTTACTATCAAACTCTTAAAGTTTTATTTTTTATTAAACCTTGCTACACGAAACAATATTATAATGAACAAAGTACATACATAATATGTTGATACATAACCTAACCATCTAATAAATAACATCAACATCGAGACCTTGATTACCATCACGTCATATATGTACTTATCTAATAGATAGATAGATAGATTTTATTGACATACAGAATTACAACTAACTTATTACAATGATAATAGGTGTTGGCATCAGTCGTGTCTCGTCAAAAAAATTACTTATTAAAATTACATTGAAATAAAATTAAACTTATAGTTATTTTGGTTTTATTAATGGTTTATATATGTTACGGCTAATACCCGAAGTGCGGCTACACCTAGTTTTAGCCGGTTAGAACTAGGTGTAGCCACTTAGTCTTGGTTAAACCCCGAATCGAGACATGTTTTGAAAGAAGTTGGCTACTCCTCGCTTCGCTCGTCGTCGCATGTGCTTGGTAGACAGCAACCTAACGAACCTAATCTACCTTCTGTCACAGACAAGTGACTTCGAGTCCAACACTTGCACTACAACAGGACTTGAAACCTAGTTTTACCCGAAAACAATCGTCTCGTACTAGGTTTAACCAAGAGTAAGTGGCTACACCTAGTTCTAACCGGCTAAAACTAGGTGTAGCCGCACTTCGGGTATTAGCCGTAACATATATACCATAACACTGTTACACTAATTGCGTAATACATGCAATAAATTATAACAAAAACATTGCATTAGAGATGACCTCACATTACCTATATTGTGGATCGTATTGTTATCAAAACATTGATAATAATGATGAATCACTGCGTAATCAACCTGGCGCTATTAAAGATCTGATATCGACCGGACTTAAACAACTGTAAATATGTACCTATTTACTTTGCCAACTACATTCCAATTTCATGTTGAAATTAAATGTAATCTGGTGAAATTTATTTGTGCATTCGAAATCATATATGGACTAAGAACCACTTTAACAAAATTATGGACTATTAAAAATATGAGCCATAAACATCTTAATTTTCTACGATATTATATTTAAATTTTCTACGTAATCTTGTCGCTAAATTTGTTTAGGAATCATTGTGCAAGTGGACTGTACACTTGAACACATTAACTTGAGTTAGCTGTTACCTGATCTTCTGCTCATAAAGTTACAATTTTTTTATTATATAAGAAAAAGTAAACCATAAGAGTTTTGATCTGAATAAATCTAATAACGTTTTGTGGTAGATTTTCTAATTTTATATTTATTATGTGGAGTGTGATTGTTCTTTATGAATATTGTCAAATCTGCTCAAATAAAATGTTTTCCTTCTTTTCTTTCTTTGTTTCTAAAAAGGTAAACATTCCAAGAAAGTACGCCGTGTATACTTACTTACTTACTTGAATATGATAAATGTCTTTGTGTTTGCGCGTTTGAAACGTTCACATGAGTATAAAGGAATGGAGCAGCATTGCGGTCTGTCATTACACACGACATTATCATTTAGCCATTACGACTACATTTGTACCAACGACATCGGATCTCCTAGATGTCACTTTGTGGTAGAAGTATTTTAGATAGTGTATGTGTTTAACAGAGGTCGCCCACTAATGCGGTTGGTTTACGATATAAGAAAAATAGCAGAGAGCACCTAGATTCAATCTGCACAGGACCGGGATGAGTAGCGTACTAAAAGAGAGACCTATGCTCAGCAGTGGGCGATAACGGGATGATGATGATGTGTTAAAAATCATACATCAAACACAAAAGTTTTTTTTTGTGCTGGAGATGCTAAGTACATACATACATGGTATTCTATTTGCCAAACCCACATTACCTAGGTTTTATTGATCATATTATGTTTGTTTGTCACGCTTTCTTGCCGCAATGGATAGACGTATCATAAGATAAGATAAGATATTTCTTTAATGCACACCAAAAAATTACACGATGAAAGAAATTTAAAAACTATTTTAATGCACATTGGGCGGCCTTATATATTTCTTCCAGGCAACCTTTGGATGGACAGGATTTAGAATTATAAGTATCATCGTGTTTTTTTTTTGGTATAAAATTAGTTTAGGGCCCTGAGAGTGACATGTACATAGGCTATTTATCACTTAGGTAACAACGCGAGCAAAGCAATACTGTGAGCATTCACTAGAGCCCTAAATTAAATATAATTGATAAAACCAAGATATTATGCGAATTACCGATTCCATGTTAATATGCAGATTCGGTTAATGACGATTAATTAACATCGAGAGCTCGCCCTTGTGTTTGTCAACTAGTTGACTGAAACGTTTGTACACAAGAAAATGGATTAATCTCTGGGAGGGCTAATATCTGATCTCTCAGAAAAAACATGGTTATTACATACTAGTGCACGACCGCGGCTTCGCTCGCATTAATTCAGGATAAAAGTAGTCTATAACACTCCTAAGACCTCATACTGTGTACATACCAAAAATCACGATGATCCGTTCAGCCGTTTTTGCGTGATGAGCGTTCAAATAAACAGACAAACAGACACATATAAACAGACAAAATTTCTAGAAATTGTTGGAACGTGTTCTGCTATCAATTCGAAGTATCTCCAAATATATGTATTTTTTTTTAAATATCTTTAATGTTCGGACTTTCGACTCTCTTCAGTTTTAATATAAGTATAGGTAACGGCAGTCTGTAGCTACAATCTATTTTATAAAGTCTATGTTTTAGTCATTACGAAGACTACGCATGTTGTCCTATATTATGTCAGCGACGTTTCCTAGAAACTAGAATGTAAAAATATATGTCTTTCCTTTCGTAAAAATAAGGCAAAGCGGTTGCGTAAAATATTTGCAAGATATACTTTATTTACATACTTACGAAAATAGTGCGTAAGTGAAACAAAGTAAGACGCGCGTTTCGACGAATCTGTTATTTGAATGTTGCGAACGTTGCAGAAATGAAACTAGAATTTGCGTATTTGTAGTACTTACGTTTTATCTATTCTCGTAATCGTATTACTTTGGAGTGTTGACGGCGTTGCTAACTAGGTTAGTTCTTTGGTATTATTCGGATTTCAAAAATCTGTATTTCAAGTACATAGGAATATCTTTAGATCTTTTACTATGCATTTTGGCTTTACAATCAAAGGCTGATTTTAAGCCTGTATTTTGCAGTTGTGTGTACAAACATACAAACGCACAAACACACACATATTCGCACCCCGAATACATATACCGTGTCCAATTCGTCGCAAAAAAAAAGGTTTATTGAAAAGCTCTTTGAATCTGAATTCTGTTCCTGATAATGATGTCTGGCATAATAAAATAGTCTTCATTGATCTGCTCATCAACATTCCTATTTAAAATTGGTTTACAACACCCCGTTGAACGAGATACACCTTGTTATTTCCATGTGATCATCTGTCCATCCCTTTTTTATTTGGTTTATGATTCAACGTTTTACAAAAGGCTTTATAAATAAATCCGCAGTGAAAAGGGTGTTTGTAGGTAAGCGTGCGACAATTTGCACGTGTCTCGTCTTGAGAAATCGGGCAGGTTGTAGTTCAATACGAGTATGAACCTGCTTTCGTGAAAAATAGACAGAATTATGAAACCACGTGAAATAAGAAACTTGCCGTTTAAAGTCTGCCGTTGTCTATCCGTTTAACCATCAGTCAGATAGCTTAGCTTCCGACCAATATTATTAGTATTAACAATATAATACCTTTTTTTAATTTTTTAGAGGCTTTGTTGCTGAGCGACCATATCGCCTTATAAACACTATAACTAGTACAATCTCATTTTCACTGTATGGAAGAATTAGGTCTATTAAGACATAATTCTGCCACCTTGTACAATGTAACAGCCCTGTCAGAAGTCGGGCTTGCTAGGATATAGTTACAGAAACCAATCTGATACCATTCGTCTTGTAACCACCATTCCCTCTGAGTTTCGTTCCTCGTACATTCCACCAGTATATGATACATTTTCCCGAAGGCCGCAGTTATCACACGTTGGAGATTCCGACTTGTTCATCAAATACGCAAACACATTTGTCAATATATTACCTGTATAATATTTTGAATTTAATAAAATTAAAATATATAACAGAATAAAGACCTGAATTATAGATGAATAAAGACCTGAATTATAGATTACATACACACTACAAAATCGACAGAAAAGAGATGTATTTAATCTGGCGCGGACTTTAAGTTGTATGCAAGCGAGAGTGGCGTCTGCGCAGGTTTGTAATAAATCCGACGGAACGTGACGCGCCGACCGCCTGGGAACTCTTTATTTTATTACACCACTTTTACTTTTGTATAACAATTCGATTCTTCTTTTGAACTTATCCTTCTGTTTGAATTTAGAAATTATGTATATCCTTTCTAAAACGAACGGTTTACGTGGTTAGATTAGATAAATCTGCTACTTATTTGTGAATATATTCGTACGAATGTTATGCCATTAAATCAGTATTGTAAAGGCATCTTCGGCGGAGGTGATCGTCCCCTCGAAAAATAAGTATGGTTTTTCAATACGCGACAATTGGTCGATTAAATGTTATCAATATTCGTGTCACACATCTCGGGTTCCCGGTACGGCTTTCGTGCGAGCGATTTTTTGTCACGTCTGATTACTATCAGGACATACATATGCTATAGATAATGATTAGCGAGAATCGAGACTGAAGCGGATCGATTGATTTGATCGATTCCCTGATGCAATTCTTGCGAATGTCATGTTGATTGGCCGATCGTTTGTATAATTTATCGCGGCAATTGAATCATCGATTCAAACCGATACAAGAGCGAGTATCATAATATCAGCCTCGTAATGCTTATATAGGTTTTCTGCTTTCGAGATGAAATGAAACCGACCGCCATTACGGTCTCGTAACTTTGGCAAAATCGTCTCATCAAAATCCTTATTGGAACTTGCTTCGTTATTACTGAGATCATGTCGTTTAATATCCGCTTTGGGAATTTTGCTTATCTTCAAAGAACGTAATCGGTTTAATATTGTTTTAATTGCTTTTGCAATTTGAAATTATGAGTTCACTTCGGCAGTCGGTATGTAAAGTAGCCTTGATAATGTAGTCCGTTATCAAGATTTGGCCGTTCGAAAATTAAATGGAGACGATCAAAATATCAATTGCTTCTGACCCTTAGTATAATCGACAGCTGCATTATTTGATGAAGTCTACCTTCCAAATGTATAGTTACGACGCGTTTACCGTTGCTTCATTCTTATTAGGTTGACAAAAGGGCCCGGTGGATGCGGGCGTTGGTACTGACGACATAGTACTGCTAACACAGATCTTTTTATAACATTTTTTATAAATAATACACAGGGTAAGAAATGAAGCAAGAGTGTCATGTGTGCGATACACATACTCATGTAAGAATCTTGAGGAATCTTTAGGTACGTAGGTGCTCATAATCATAACAAGTACAATTGAATAATTATTTAACTGATTGAAATTTATTTAATTTTAATTAGACTTATTATCAAACATCGTTGTAAATAAATTAGGTACTCTGCCACCGCTGAGCCGCGCTCTTATAAAATAGCAGCCTGCCCAGAGCCAATCTATTTCAGTGGTACGTGTCTGGTTGTTACCTGGTCGGTCGCTATCTGCGAAGGTATCGCACGTCGCAAACCTGTATTGTGGCGGTTTCCCGGAAGGCTCTTTGTTGGCCGCCGCGGCCCTCCGCGTGCAGCGCTGCATCGCTGTGGGAACGAGCTCTCTTCAATCTTGAGACGAATCACTGCTACAGGCTTCACCGTTTTAAATAAATCAATAAATGATCAGCGACATTGCACACAGCGCCATCTAGCCTCACACCAGTGTTGGGCAATTTTAATTGTATAACCTAATTGTAAAATTTACTACTGCTTTTTACAATTAAATTTGATCAATTGTAATTGTAAAAAGTAGTAGTAGTTTTTACAATTACTTACGTATTTATTTAATTGGTTTAAAGCTGTAATATAGCTAATGTGGGTTTTTTAAGTAAGCGTGTTATACTCATTTCTTAGACTACAGTGGTACTTATACCCCCCAGCTAGCTTAACCTATCTTAGGTACAGGGTATACATGTGTTAACTATGTAGATTGAGTCAATGGTTGCTGACAAATATAAAAATAATACTGAATATATCACTCATATCAAGCATATTTTCTGTTAAAAATGAATTCTACATCTACCGTACCTTAGGCTCAGTTCGCCGAAAAGTAACGCAGTATCAAAATATTTGTCACAATATGTTATTGATCGATACAAAGTTACAAGAAAGATAAAACTGGCGAATCTTGCGAAACTTCAACAAGCAAAGGCCACTTAGATTTCTGCTTATACAGCTGTCTCGACAACCGAACCACCTACCAAATGATAAATGGCCTCCTTATCTTATGAGGTCAATGTGCCGCAAAATACAGCCACTTTTTTGTATATCTACTTACCTGAGTGGGACGGTTCTGACTGAACTCTAGACTGAACAATACATTAATTGAAAATGAGTAATGAGGAAAATGTTTTGTATGCCCTAATATGGTGATCGTTGTATCTGACATTATTTGTACCGAAAAGAATGCTCTTAACTAGTAGGTACTTAGTTTAGCTGGCACTGTGATTGAAATCCGACTAGTTCTGGCCTCTGATACCAAAAGTCGTCATATTTAAGACGGGATATTTAAAGCCTGCGGAGATCCTCTTCAACCTGATCTTAAACGTATTATTTGCCAACATTTACCTTTATTCTTCTCCAAAAAAAGTCATAATTCTTGCTACCTGTTCATAAAGTTATGTAGGTAAATGAGGTTCACGCTTTGTCTGTCGCGAATCGTTGATGTGTCAATAGAGCCCAAACCTCGGGTACTTGTAATGAAGTGGCCATAAAACAACACAAAACAACAGTAGACAACCCACCGAGTCCAAATGTGCCTAAAAAAAAGATAGCTTGTCCTGACACGTTCGAGCGACTCGATTTGTTGGTCCGATTATTTTTAAAGCCCCCATTTAGAATGCGACCAGGTAGGACACGGCTTTGTTTTACAAATCGTTGATTCGATTATCGGCTAACAATCGTATTTACATGCTGATTGAATGGCGTTGGGATTAGTGAATGGGGTTGTTTATGTACATTGATAGAATGATACGGAATTTGTTGTGTCATTATTCTTTAGTTTTCTGTGTTCAATGAGGTTACCTATTTCATTGTATGTTTGTGACGGTTATAGTTACCATTGTTTTGTTTTACTTTCTTTCAAATTTTGGATTACCTATGTAGTTTCCATATGAAAATATTGAACTTTGGAGCCTAGTTTTGTCGTTATTGGTTTTGATGTTGAATTACTTAGATGCCAGTACTCAAGGAATTATTTGCAAGTGTAGTAGTGTTCTGCATAGATGTTACCTGTGCAATAATGTGCATACTGGTACCTATGTATGCATAATGTGAAGCATGTGGCAGGGTGAGGACACGGCTGCATGCGCGGCGCCGCTCGTTCGTTTCACAATGGCCCGTTTTATTTATCTACCATATTGATCTCCCTCGCCTACTTACTATTCTCTTTTTTCCCCGATTCCAGTGTAGAATACAATTCTTTTGTAAACGTTTTTTGTTCACATATTTCATTGCATTTGTTACGAGACAAGAAGCCCTTCTGGGCTCAATAGGGCGCTAGTGTTCCCTGTGGTCCAACAAGAGGGTTCGCACCTTCCAACGAATTCTTGAGCGGGAATGAGATGTTTGAACAGCCATTTAGTCACGGTAAATCACTTTCGAATTTAACCTTCCAACCGCAAATCAAATCATGGGACGTGATGTTATGCCAAATTATCGCAGCTGCCGTTTTAAAAACACTACCAAATACGCTTGCTTTACAAATTCAGACATCTCAGTACATTATCTACTCGTAAATTTTTGCAAATAGACAGTTTTCACGTCAATAGTATCGTGTGGAGACGTGGTCTCGCATTCCAATCGTTTATTAATTCAGCTATTTTGATTCATGAAACAGTATCCAGAGGTAATGCAATCGCATGTCCCACGTGCTGGCATTACTATGCTAGAAATGTAATGGGAGATTCTCCTAAGTCCCATTGATAATTTGCCCGTTTATAGTGTAGCTTGTAGCCTGGAGGCGATTGTTCACATTCCGGGACATCGCATGCCGCACAAATTAGTTTCCCCGACTAGCCGCTACCTGGCCCTCGCCAGCCTATCTCACGATCATTAACCGGCTCTGATCTGCTTTGACAGTTCCATGTGACATTGATGCCTCTAATTCAAACCACACTTTTTATCCCGACATCCTTTTAAATTTAACGATAATGAGATTCGTCAAATTACAAATTGTAATATGATCGGGTTCGTCCCTCGCGCGCTCATGTTTTAAGCACCACTTAGTGTGTCTATTTTCTCGGAACAAATATTCGAAGAGCATCGCTCATGTGTAAAACAGAAACGCGTGACTCTTGACAGTATGCGTAGTGTCGGCGTAACACAGCATGCGACTGGTGGCAGCACTTGTGCTACTTATTGACCTTCAATACCTTATTCCGGTAAGATCTTATTAGTTCCTATTTCAGTCGTGCGCAGTTATCGCTGCGAGCCCTTCGGAGCGCGCTGTGATTCCGAGCGGAAATGTCAGTTTGTCGAGATGCAAGGGCAGCTGCCCGCTGGCCAGTATTACCTCGGTTCACACGCTGGTGGCTTTGCTTCACAAATACTCGAGAATTTCTATTGTAATAGGCAATATTGACACGACACGGATCGTTGCGACCGACCTGACGTGTACCGCTCTAGTATAAACAATCGTCACTCGTTTTGCGGTCTCATGAAAGTTCAAACCCTACATAAAATCGATAAATCGTGCGTAGACATAAATCTCCTGATGAGGACTTCACATTTGCCAGGATGATCTAATACATTTCCCGAGACCACCGTGTCGTACGTCAGCGAAAGGAATGTCGCAACGAAACCCGACACCCTCGCTCGGGAGCTCGACCGAGACGTGGACATTATTATGGACGTATCATGCATCATATAAATGTACACCACATATCGATATTCTTATACACTTATTTAAAGAAGGAATGTGTTTTTTTTGCGGCGCGCATACAAATCGCCGGAACGCTCGAATTGATCGTGTCAAAGCTCCGGGCTGACGTCGAAACGGTGGGCTCCGATTCGCATAATTCATGCAACAATAGACATTGCACGGCGGATGGGTTTCGAGAAATGTGGCGGGTCGTTATGAGGCCGGCGCACGTCCGTCAAATGGCTTCATCGGGGAATTAATATTCGAGCAGCACCTGGTTCTGTGTCGCGCTGCCAACCACCGGCGGCGCGGCTGTCTGCACCACATTAAAAAAAACTTATCACACTTTTAACTAATTCTTTAAATCAACTATTTGTTAGCCATACGTAAAAACCGTTAATCTGCCGAATCATGTGAATCGAAAAGCGACCTTAAATATTGTATTACGAATATGTCTAGGAGTAACACACAAACTCGCCGAATAAAGTTCCTCTAACTCCCGGTTGATCAATTCTCACTACCAGAGATGGCCACTGTCATTCGAATTTAATTTACATATATGGATAATTATTCAGAGGAATTGCGTTATCGTAATGTCTACTGCCAAATTATAGATCTACTTCCACGTCTTGTTCCAAACAAACATATGTCCAATATATGAAATGAAAGTCCAGAGATTATTAGTTTTCTATGTAACTTTTCTCATATAGTCTCTATGTAAAGGTCGCATCGCCCTCGTCAAATATTGACTCCGCCGCTTCGGACCTCCGCCGCTGCGGTCCCATACTGTGTCAATAGCAACGTTCGTTCATAACTTTTTTCCAGCGAACGCTTAATTTGAGATCCATTCATTCTCGGAGCGTGTTCTGTTTCAATAATACACAGTTATTGCTAACAACTGAAAAATTTACAAACTAACAACTTTTTCTAAACCTATTACTAAAAATCCTGTTAAAATCGTTTGTTTAATTAGTTGATCAATTGAACCTATTCAGAAGCTTTCACAGCAATAAATTTTACAATTACATAATAATATATGAAACCACAATACTAATAATAAAAAAACAACAACACACACCATATCAATTCAATACAGTCAGCTTACGCTCGTAAGTGAGCTAGTTACCACATAACCCTGTATCCAGTTAGTTGGTAATTGATTTGATCGTGGAAAAGGTAACTAACGAAATAGTTTGTTATTGAATGAAATCTCTGATTTCAACTTTACACGTGAATTCATAATTTGCTATGGCTTTTTCATGTGGCATAGAACCATAGACATAAACACATAAATGTGATATGTTTACAAACCAACAGATGCTTTATTTTACAAATTTAAGTTGTCTAATGGGTAATTAAAGAAGCTACGAAGAGTATAAGATGATCATTGTAAAAGATTGTTCTCCAATTTCAGAAGTCTAAAATGTTAGCATTTAGAGCTTCTTTGATTTTAGGATTCCTATTTCCTCATCCTTAGAAATTTGGTAGCGAAGAATGAGGTTATTACTTATTACTAATTAAAGCATTTGTATTTTATAAAATTACGTTAGTAAATTTCTTGAGTCGTATTTCCTCATGACTGAGGGTCGTGACTCCCCCTTGTGGTCCTCAAACATGTCGGTTTCCCACCATGTTTTCCATCACCGGCAAGTGCAAATACACACTTGAAATTACAAGTCATAGGGTCTTTACCTATGACTATCCGGATTCGAATTAGGGTACGTATGGATGAAAAGCAAACACTGGAACCGCTGAGCCACACTCGCTTACCTATACGTTAGTAAATAAATAACGTAAAATATTCCGTACTTCATCTTGCGGTTGAACAATTTTCTTTCACCGACGGATTTTCCTCGTATTGCTAATGAGGTTATTTATTTTGAAAAGTAAGCAACGTATGAGTAATATTAAATTTAGTTATTTTTATTAATTTAGTTATATTTATTTACCCACAACACAAGAGCTTGCTTAGTGTGGGGCTAGATAGCGCTCTGTGCAATGTCCCGGGATATTATCTGTATTTTATTTTATTTTATTGCACCATGCACACTGAATTATAACTTAACTTAATATGGTATATTATTACGATTACAAAAAACTCGTCAATCAATTGAAACGAAAATTAATTTGTATAATTATACCGCTGGCGTCCACTAGTACAATAATGTACGAGATATTCACACGGAGCTAACCTGGTTCGAAGCAGGACATACTTGTCATAATGACAGTCCGGTAAGATCCGTAACTTGATAGCCTCACCAGCCTCACCGCACCTAACAGCTTGCGAATTAGAGCAGCGTTCGGAGACGAGCGTATATCACCCGGGTGAGAAGATAGATAGGCGTAAGTTGTACGTAAGTTTTTTAACTAGTGTCTGAGGAAGTACCACACGCCAAACAATAATGAGTGTTATAGCACTCTTTTGTTCCGATTTGAAAGAGAAAGAAAGAAACACATTTATTTTATGATAGATTTGCACATACATGTCATAAATATGCCGTAACGTAGCCCCACACCGTCGGAGTTTTAATGAACATTTTCAATAAATTATTGCACATTCGAAAACATTTATATTGATCCTAAATTAAAGATACTCTCAATTATTGTTAAAAAAACAGAGTATATTATTAAAAAAATATAACCTAAAATAAAGTACATTTTTTATAACCTATACTGTCCCACCCTGGGCAAAAGGTCTCCCCCAACTCCTCCTCCTCCTCCCACTAAATTATGGATGTGTAAATAACCCAATTTTTAACTAAGTTTGGATGTCACACACGTGTGCATTTTTTCTAAATATGTCGTTAATGATGTTACTACTATACTATGATATAATGTTTCGTTGTCAAACGTACCCCAAGAGAGTAACACCGAAACCAGCATGAGTCACTGTATGGCGTCACACGGAGCCGGTTCTATTTTGTCTGATATAGCATCAATCTAACGTCATTCACTCGAATCTACTTTCCTTCTAGTAGGAAAGTAAGTCTTGTGAATCGCACACATTTTGTAAACATAAGGTTTGTAGCTTTTTTGGATAACTGGTTTGTAGAGAAGATTGTGATCAATGAAATGTGAACTTTTTTGGATTAATTAAGTACTGTGTTTGTGTCAATTTTTTTATTGCAGTTTTGTTATTGTAGTGTCGCGCTGAATTTTATAAATTTTCGTGCTGTTATGCTGTTATTTTAGCTTAGCTTTATAGCTACGTTCAAAACTGATTTTCGATGATCGTTACTACTGCAATAACATTTTTTATATAACCTTCTAACCAGCTCTCTAGTCTATTATTATCTTGCTATCAGTTTAAACTCCTTTTTTATTGATGTGTTATTTAAAGAGTTCCATCAATCCCTTTTCTACATAATTAGAAAATCAAGAACTGAAAATGAGTCCTTACTAACTTTCTTAACTTTCTTATATGTACAAATAGGGTTTTTTCTCCTCATGCGCAAGTCTGATATAAGAGTCTATAAATACTTTAAAGCGTTTACATAAGTGATGTTTTAACTTTACTAGGATCTTGATTACCAAACGGCTATTAAGTGTTAATTACAAACAATGTCGTATTTATTGGGATTTACATAAGCTTTTTGCTAAGAATAAATTCATGCTACATAATTAAACCGCAGGTACTACTATGTTTGTGTAGGTTTGGTATTATGTAAGATACATAATATAGATAGTTTTGACAATATTGCAGAGCACCCGTTGAAATAACATGCAAGTTGGAAATACCTAAAGCTACTACTCAAATAAATCTTTAAACAATGCCTAGTAAAACTTTACACAAATCTGTGGCCAGAGGTGCCAGTTTTTCGTACATTCTGTAACACCAAAACACAAACAAAAACACGATAGTCCATAATATTTTAAACCGAAAGTATGCCATCATCACTTACTCGAAATTACAACCACGCAGGTGAAATCGCAGAGCGACGCTAGCACCCTATAATAACGAGTCCTATAATATCTTGTTGTGCACTAGACTTATCTACAAGGTTATGTTTTACATGCAAACGAGTGTTATAATTGTATAATTTCAACGGCACAGTTACCAGTTTCTGTTCATGTCATTTCTTGACCTTTGTGTTGGTTGCATCTAAAATGTCTACTGCATATAATTGCAAGCAAATGATAGTGTAAGACCTATAGTTTACTTGTTTCAGAGAATTCGTAAACGTATTTTGCAGGTGTAATAGGCTTATTTTGTCTCTAGGCAGTACTTACTGTACCTATTAACTTATATATTATTATAATGTATTTTTTTTAATTCCTTAGCTACATTCGTAACCTGCCTTAACAATTATAAGGATTGTACATAAAATTGCTTATTTATTTATATAACCTAATCTCTAATAAAAACCTTGTTTTTTAAATGACTAGTTTTTCAACGTTGCTAGCACATGCATTGGGTTAGTTTAGAGATATTTTGAATTTTGAACTGAAGCACATTTTTATAGCAAGGTCTAACACAAATTAAGGTATGAATTAATGAAAGGCAAACCTACTTTGAGATGTTTTGTGTTTATGTAACTTGATTGGGTTCACTATATCTGAGTCTTTTAACATATTTACATTTAAATTCTCATAATATTTACATTGTTCTTCTTTCTATTTCACAGCCAAATCTATATTTTCCCACTTCGAAACCCCGGCGCGAGCGTGGTAAGCTTATTAGGATTTTCCATCGGAAACCTGTTTCCGTCTACATCTGATGTCATGTTTATCTACTCGTAGGTTTTTGCGCAAGTTATTAATATTTTAATGCTCGTAATTACACAGGTATTTAGCTTCACTTTTTATTTATGTATGACGTACTTGTATTTGCATTAATCTGTTCAGTCATTATCTTATTTAAAGAAAGTATTGTAACCATCTTGATAATGTCTTAAGCCTTCTTTTCAATTATTGTATTATATTCGTTCGTACATATAAAGTCTTATACCACATGATGAGATGATTTGCATGCTTGCACATTCCAGATAAAGATAAAGATAAAGAATCTTTATTGATAATGTAAAGTTGTAACATAGGTATAAGTACTAATATCATAGAATATGCTTACACAAATTACAATATCTCGTCAAATTGAATTTATAACATTTAGTTTTAATAAAATTTTAGAAGTTACAATGTCAAGTTTTATTAATAACATAATGAAAATTTTTGTTATTAAAAACATGTCAAGCATAGGTAATAATAGGTATGATAAAATGACACCCGAAGTAGGCAATGATAATGACGAAATCCAGTACTTATCATGTTGAAATTTCTTTTGTTTGAATCTTGATAACTACCTACATACATAAAGTAGTATTTATTTTTCTAGTACTTGAGGCAAGTGTATAGATATGATGAACCAAAGTTAGGCACAAGTTAACTTTTGGTCAATCTAAAGGTGAACCTTGTGTAAGAAAACGAAACACATCAATGAAGAAGTTTCTGTTTGTTTTTTAAGATTTGACTAAAGTTTTCATGCTAAACTCTTGAAGATTCACCTACCTAGGTACTAGCGGCGAGTTCAATCGCCACACAGATTAGCAGCTACCGAGAAGGCTAATTCCTGTAGGCTGTGTCGATACACGGTGCGATTAGCGGGAACATGGTTGCGTGCAGATCCGCAGCCTGCGGTTGCATGCACGCATGTGAGCTTTCTACTAGTACCATGCTGGATATGGTGTGTGTAGTGTTGTTAGATCTTACTCGGTTCAGACGCTAGAACATCTCTATTTGTGTAGCTAACGCGGTGCGGCTTAGATGGTAGGACATATGTATTTGTGTAGAAACAGACAGCGCAAGACAATAGAATAATTGATGTGATTTGTTAGTTTGGGAGCATTACTCGACAGTCATTTTGCAGTTCGAACTTGCATATACATACATATAAGAACACTGTTGCATCCAAAAAGTTTGTTTACCCTCTGTATAATGTACAAATTACTGATTAACGTTGTCACATAATCGATTATGATAAATTTTGTACTACTTTATTTTAGTTGCCATCCGTTGCAACCATGGAAAAATAAGACAGTAAACAGTCACAAAATTCACACACACACGAGTAGCTCTACAATTTGCCTATCACCAATCTTTCTCAGTACCCCTATCAGTACCGCACTGCATAAACAATGCAATGCATTTCAATCGCATTCAAAGTCATTACCAGAGAAATGATATCGTAAAGCTAGTGTTATCGCACGCGCATCTCGCTTGCGACTTGCTATGCGGCCGCCGTCGTGCGTGGCTTGACGTCGCGGTGGTCAACATGTATTACCCTTAGCCAGCGATGTTTAAAGGCAATAGGTGTCTTATTATGAAAAAAAAATGCATGTAAATACACTGGCTACTAGTAGATGTCGGTGGCTTCATTGTTGCAGTATAAAAAGTATTCGTAACTCATATTACACTTGAGGCCTTAAGCTAACAATAAAATTATACCTAACAATGTCTCGGTTTAACCGTGACAGAGAAACAAACCAGCCAAAGTGATGCTGACAAGGTTGCATACCCAAGTTTTAGTAGATAAAACAGTTGGCTTATAGTTAGTTGTCTCAAGAGTAATTTTGTTCAAGCACTTCTCACATTATGTCAGCATAACTTTACCACCGCACTTTACGGTTTCGGCGAAAATGAACTTTACAACTACAATCATGAGTGTAATTAAAATTTTGCGACGAACGTACAATTGTACATTTACTGGATACTGAGAAATGATTTCTACTAACCTTTAGGCAGACTGTAGGGTAAATATCAGACATTAGATAAGGACGTCTCTAGGAATGATCTTTATCATTCGATTAGGGGAAGGCTATCTAAGTGGCCGTCACGACGCCGCCCGAATCGATCATTTCTCGCACCCGTCTCGCATAATGAGCCGGCCATTTCCGGCGGATTCGTCGAATCCAATATTGCATGTCATTATTTATTATTGCATATTTCGCACGACGGGCCCTATCGCCTGCGCCCGCGCCGCTCCGGCGGGGCACGCACGGCTCCATGTTAGACATAGACAATGTTATTCACATACAACTAGCTATCTATTTTTGTAAACTTTTCTGTCAACCACATGTCCTAAGGAAGTCGAGCGACGCGAAGGACCTCTCATGTACGTTTTTTCTCATCCCTCTAATGTTATAAATACGACTATTGGTCTGCGTTTTTATGAACCTAATCAGATTACATTTAACAACGAGTTATAATAGCCCTGAATGTACACATAGGCTAATTTTAGATCGGAAAAAAAGCGGGTAACATTGCGATGCGTCGCTGGTAATAATATATTTGCCTGAAACTGCCCCAACTTATCGTATTTTTAAGTCGTAAAGAGATGTCTAAATGCGTTGAAAGTCGCTGTTGTCAGTACACGTCTTCATCATTATTCACCACAGGACTCGCCAATAAATACATTCTTGTGCACTTGCAGTTTCGTAGTGCCAAGAAGCAGCTACCGAATGCTAAACGGACATTGTTCTTTAACCGCAAGTCGTAGGTACTACTAATCTATACTAATATTATAAAGCTGAAGAGTTTGTTTGTTTGAACGCGCTAATCTCAGGAACTACTGGTGCGATTTGAAAAAATCTTTTTGTGTTGAATAGACCATTTATCGAGGAAGGCTTTAGGCTATATAACATCACGCTGCAACTAATAGGAGCGAAGAAACAATGAAAAATGTGAAAAAAAACGGGGAAAATTATTCATCTTTGAGGGCTACCGTTGCGTGCGCTGCGAAAAAGGTTCAAGATAATGAAAGAATTAATGCCCAAAATAGTACTACATAACTACAATAAATACGCGATAAAAACCTTAAAATAGAGAGAGTGGGGCGAACTTTCGTGCCATGAGTTATTAAACGTGACATATGTATTTACGAATGCTTTGCTAGTACGAAAAGCCGGGATACACAATATAACATGTTCTCTTTCTGATTCCCTAAAAACCAGATTGCAAATAAGTAATAAATATTCCGGATTATTGCACACAGCACCATCTAACCCTGCAATAAGCAAAATGCCCTAGTCCTAAAATTTACTTCAAGTCTATAAATAAAAGCAATAAAATTAACTTATTTTTGGTATATTTGTAGAATTTTGGTAAGCAGCGTTTCAGTTAGCCTGTTACCACTTTAAACAGCGTTGGCTTTGTAGGCATTAAGTAAAGGCTGGAAAACTTTTCAGACAGCTTTTTTTGGCTGAGCAACGTAGCCTGTTATTTGGTTAGCTAAGTTAGTTGGCATTGTTTAACAAGTAAGTAGCTAGGCTCGCAGAAACAACTTTAAATATGCAATAGTTTTTTAAATGTTTTAAAAGTATGTCTGTCTTCAAAAGAAAATTTTACTTGGAGGCTGACATAACCAAATACGAAGCGGCGAAAAGTCCTAAAAACCGTTTTGTCATTTGATCAACATTTAGCATTCATCTAGGTAGATATTTATATTTTTATCACTATGTTATTGAGCACGTTTAATTGTCCATACCGGCTGTTTGTAATACTGCAATTATTATACTGCAAACTCCAAACCATTTTAGAGGTCGTGTGGGTTGTTTTAAAACTATCTACACCAGAGCTAGCCACATCATACATATAAACTATCACTATATATTCCCCACGTGTGCCAAGCACATTTCTTGTTAAAACAATGGTACTCCTTACACCTTCGCCAAGTCCATAACTGGCCAGTTCCTGTTTCCGATCAATCGATACCCATACACTCACTCGATTTAAATACAAAGGCATTGTCTGTAATGGCCACCGCCGGTGTGACCGGTAGCGGCCGTCGCACATCCGCAATAAGGTTGGCTGATGTAATATCTGTTGCCACCTAACGGTGTGATCCGGCAGACTCGTTTGTGAGCCTGTTCCATTCTGATACGTGCATGAGAGAAATCAAAATACTGTTATATAATGTTTCATCATCATCATCAACCTATAGTCGGCCACTTCTGGATATAGGCCTCTCCCAAGGCACATAATCTAAATTGATTGACTGACTGATATAGTGATCTATCAACGCACAGCCCAAATCACTGAACGGATTGGGCTGAAATTTGGAATGAAGGTAATTGTTATGACGTAGGCATCCGCTAAGAAAGGATATTAGGAAATGCCACTTTTCAAGGGCTGAAATAGGGGATGCAAGTTGTACTTCTTAATGCAAACGAAGCCGCGAGCACCCACTAGTAATATATAATGTTTAAGTTAATCTAATTTATTTGTACATCTGTCCCAGGTCAAACCTGAATGAGGCTGGCTAAAGATCGCAGCCATTGGCAAATTATGAGAGAGGCCTATGCTTAGCATTGGGACGAAACCGGTTGGGGATGACGATGATGATGTTGATGTACAATGATTTCAGCAGAGATTTATTTGATTTCTTTGCTTTAGTTTTGTGACTTACGTCGTTCTGTTACTTGTTTGACCGTTGTAAAACGAAATGTAAGTCGAAATTGTTAGATAAAATATGTTTTTAAGGCGAGTCACCAGTGAAAAAGCGGAAAAAACGTTTTACTATATCAAATTGTTTAGGTATTTACTTTTTGATATCGGTCTTGCAAAAAATATACAATATACTTAAGGATATTGTCTGAGGAATGTGCTAATTTGTTACACGATAGGGTATACTTTACTCGATCATAAAAAATTCCAAAGACAGCTTAATGTAAAAGTCTAAATCGAATATCTTATTAATAAAATTTCTGACTTTACACATCATTTTTATATAGAAATGTTTCTCTTTAAATACTACAGAGAACCTGCTAAAATTTGGGTTTCAACTAAAGTCCTATAATTTTGAGTTAATTATTAATCCCAAAACTTGAATATTTCCCAGCAGTTTGACAAGACGCCGCGCCGCCCGCTACCCCGTCAGTCGCAATCGGGCGCTTGCCAACGTTAGACCTGTGCCAAATTTTCTCCGCCCGTTCTTACATTCTTGCCACAGTGTAATAATTGAAAATGGCTAATAAAAAAAATAAAGTTAGGAAGAAATCAGTGTTAATATCTAAAAGAAGGACAGGGAAAGAGAACTATTAGAAACGGTATGTAAATTACTCCCTTTTATAGTAAAATTATGAAGTTTACTCTTTTTTTTAAAGTAAAATTACTAAGTACGCAACAATATTTCTAAAAGTGGCCCAATTTTTTTATTCTTTATGTTTCTTCTCAGGTATATGAGAATTTTCTATAATTTTAGTTGATTTCGTAAATTTTGTCATTACTTGCCACAGACTAAATTATATCAGTATGACCAAAAGTATGTACCTATGTACGAGTACTCTATAATTAATTAATTTAGGTCGAAAAAGCAGTCTCGAGTATCTAATACTACCAGTCCATTAGTAGAATTGCAACCTGTGAATTTCAATACTTCAACGACAGATGGGTAAGTGGATCATGTACTAAACAATAATACCATAAAATAGGCCGATCTATCTATTTTATATATTATTTACTATTGACTATGAACTCTACAGCTGATAAAGAATGACTATGCAGAATGTGATGATAAATTATCTCAAAATAATATCAATAATGAGTGAGTATAATATTGTAACATCATTAGTTTGTCACATAATACACAAAACAGAATCAAGCTGAATTTATACAATCATAAACGTAATAATTATGGTAATTTATATTTGTTGTTATTTGTTGTTACGACTGTATGTGTTCGACATAAATAAAATAATTGCGGCAACAGAAATACATCTTCTAAAAAAAAACTGTCTAACTATCACGGTTTATAAGATACAGCCTGGTGACATACGGACGGACAGACAGACAGCGAAGTCTTAGTAATAGTGTCCCGTTTTTTACCCTTTGGGTACGGAACCCTAAAAACAGATCCATGCAGAATATCCAAACAGAATGTATACGATAATAAACGCAATATATAAACGTGTGGTGATATTTTTTTTTGCATGTTATCTAAGCAGCGCATATACAAAGTCACGGCAATTTTATTAATATAACCTATGTATTTCATAGTCATAGTCATATCGTTTATTTGCAAATTGTAAAGAACACTTAACAATGACCCTGATAGGTGATTTTTTTTTCAAACAACAAACACGACTTTGTTTTATATTTATAGATATAAAGTAATAAATTATTACTTAGCTTATTTAAAACTGACAAAAATAACATTTTACATTAATAGAAGTTGATCATAGTATAACAGCTGAAATATTTATACTGTGGCGTAGTGCTAACGTTGCGAGAAATGGACAGCGCGCGGAGTGAGACGCGCGGGCGGCCCCCCACACCTCACCTCCTAAAATCGTAGTTCGCGCGAAAATGCCTCGCCTTAAGAGTAACCAACTCTAAAGCACTGACCACCAATCATCGCTTTCTTGTGTTGACTCGCACTTCCCAAATGATGGTCCTTCAAACACGTATTTACCGGCTATTCGTCATTACGGCAGTCGTCAGGCCATGTCAGAGGCCCTTGGTGGTATCAAAACTCTGTCACCAGATTCGGACGTACGAGAGTGCTGTCACGAACTCACTTTTTTATACATTTATCATACAAAAAAAGCGGTCTACAAACTCCACAGATGCCTCCGCGATGTTCCCAGACGCAGTTTCGCGCGGCATTCTTTGCCCTTACTCGCCTCGCTGGCGCACCTGACGGCTCCCGGATGTGTCATTACAGCGAGACTACATTCCCGGGACATAGAGAACGCAAATACAAACTACCGCCTTCCTCTCGACGCTTTTTCAACTTGACCAGGACCTCTGGCCAGTGACGTGGTATAGCAGTGGACTGAACGAAGCGCGCGAAGCAAAAGCAGTTTAAAAAAAAGTGAGCATCACAGAAACTTAGGGCATGTGTCACAATCGTGCTTCATTCGGTACATTAAAATCTTATGAAAAAGGCTAGTCCCAAGCCGTCCTACACCTTAGCCAAAATTCGAAATAAATAGAAATAATGAAATAAATATATTTTGATATTGAAATTGTTTGCTCCCTGTACACATAAAACAACTCTGTAACTTTTAACACAAAATTTGGACTTGCTGCACCAATAACTGGCCGATATTAACCAGAACCGCCGCCGTTGGCTGACACGTCAAAAAGAACATTATCAGCGCCACCTTACATACGCACGTTCACGTGTTTTATGTAACCGTGTTGCTTTATTAGTTCTGAGAAAACTGTATTAGGAAGGCCTGTCCATTCCTATTCCACGTCACTACCTCTGGCATGACAAACGCTCTTCCCCTGTCATTATTATATATCATTAAGTTCAGAGTGAGTTTTTCACGGCGTATTTCAATTGAAAGGATTGCGCTCGAAGTGCCTCATCCGACATCGGGGCATTTCTGCTGGAATCTGAGGAGTTTATGTTACTTTGTTCATGTACAGGGTATTAAGGAAAAGCTGGTTTTATCATCATCATCTTCTTTAACACGGCTCCGATGTACTAAAACCGCCTTTAAAAGAGATAAAAGATAATAATAGACTAATCTATTTTAAATTGATATTCATATAAACGGCACGATGGTAACTACAATAGTATTAGTAATATGTATTATCGTTTGTACGCAGTTAAATTAAATCCGTGAATTATTATTTCTATCATTTAAAGCGGTATGAAGCAAAGATGTGAAAAAACCAGCAAATTTAACTAAAAATATAATTCTAGATAAAAAAAAATAAGACAAGTTTATTGTGTCGTCAGACTTATCGTATAACCTGATAGAATTCATTAAATTAGATCCCATCTAAACTATATCATAACCGACCAATATTATATGCAAATCAACCACAAACCCCTAGCACCATCAATTAGCTCAGATCTCCTGGAAGTCTAAACAGACGATGACGAAGGTCCCGGCGATTCCAATCCTGAATCACATCCGGAATGCATGTCTAAACCAGGACGAGGTGAAGTGAATTAACTTGTGAGAGACACGCCTTCAAATCCTTTGTGTTTTCATGTGCTAGCTATACCTACATATGTACATATTGTGGTTATTCTGCACTAGAGTTATTACATACAAGTGCTGTATGTATTTGTTGCATTTAGAGATATACGGACCCAAGACTTGATATTTTTTCGATTATTTCTCAAATTCTAATATATATTGTAATATGGTTAATACTGTACGTGATACTGTACTTTTGAGTGTATGTTTATATTTTAATAAATAATTTAATAAAAAACACTAACAATTTGGTTTTAAGACTTCAGAAACCCGTCAAAAACCATCGAACGAACACCGTTGTTCTTTCTATGACCGACCTATGTGCTTGAGTTACAAGAAAGTGAAGGGCATGTACTTACATATGTACATTCTTACAAGTATATATCGGATGGATCCCTGGAATCGTACGTTGCATGTGTCGCGCTCTCAGCCATATGTTATACTACATGCGAGGGCTTGTACCATCTCTTTATATTACTTTATTATCATCTACAACTTTACTACGATTTTCTTGTATATAGTATAATAACTAACTAATTTTATAACTGGGGTATACTCGTGTACGTGACCAAAGAAATATTTGAATCAAAAGCGTGACGAACCTTTATATTTTATTTGTTCAGTTTTGTGCAACTTGTTAAAATAACCAAAAGCTTTTTTGTGTAGCATATTATGTGCTGATTTCTGATTGAAATTAAAAAGACCTCTCCTTAGACCCTCACAAATCTTTGATTTACATAATGCAGTAAAACCTAACCTAAGTACGTATTGTTAGTTAGCCCCTACAGCGGCTTACCCTTGCAGTCTCTGTCTTGAAATCTCCGTAGAGAGAGATATTGGTACGTGTGTCCAGAAGCGGCGGGTCCCGCGGTCTACCTCGCCTGTAATGCGACCAACTTCTTGCCCGCATCCCGCCAGTTTGCGGTTTTTCTAATACCACCGTTCGATTCCCAACGCATCCCTAAACCGCACTAACTGTATGAAATTGCTACACTTGTTCCCTCGAACGCTAGTTGCCGCTTATACTACTCTCTCATTACAGCAACAATTCCGCCGCGAACTGTACTTATAACTACATACGTCTGTACATATAATTGCACGCCATGAAAACATGCATCTTCGATGTACTCTCTCAAATACCGCTCAGGAACCTGATCGTTTATTCGCATTTAACACGTAACCAAACATTTATTCGATGACATTTCGAAAGTACGAATGCCTCTTGTAATTTTCGCATGAAATCGCGGTAAATCATGCATTATCGTGAAGTGCGGGACGTGGCCAAAATGCGCTGTGTATCACCAGGGCTGCACTCATATGCCCGGTATATTCTCGTCGAAACAAAACAAGATTATTTTAAGCCAAATGATAAGACGTATGATGGAAAATCATTGTTAGATAACAAAGAATTTCCCTCGGTATTTTCCTGAGAAATGCAGCGAGTTATTGATTATTTCTGAAAGTTACTCCCGCCTTATCATAACAACAAGACACAGATGATTCGTCTTTTCGTCCTAAAATACAGCCACTGTTGGACATCATTTGCAGTGAGTTACGCGCAATATTTGCATGGTCGTTGGAGAGCTATAAAAATTAACAGTCATGTTTAGTGTTTCATCGAAATCACATAATAGTTATGACTGATTGTTGAAAATGATCGCGAATGCTGCACGATTTGACCTTGCTAGTGTAAAAGTACATAAAACTGTTAATCATTATATGTATATATTCAAAGAAGATTAAAGAAACATTTTTCAGGATTAACTGGCAAATAATAACAAAGCTTAAGGTTAAAAAAATGTTTGCTCATTTTTTGCGATATCCCCTTTTACGCTAATTCCTCGAAAGTGCTATAAATAGTACAATGACACTTAATGCTATTCCACGGAAAACGAGCATAGTTTTCCGCATTGAATTATACTGTTTCCGTTGAACTCGCTAAGTGATCAAAATTGTGCTCAAACCGTCACGGTGGTTGCTCGTTACAATGAGATTGTAGGAATCGCTACTGTTTTCAGTATACAATGTTATTATGGACGCTAAAATGGTATTGCAATTTTGTTCCCACAATGATTCTAGTTTTTTATACATGACTAGTGAACGCCGGTGGATTGAATGATACTCCTAAGACCTCATACTTCCTACATACCAAAAACCATGATGATCCGTATAGCCATTTTTGCGTGATGGGTGTTTAAATAAACAGAGACACAGATAAATAGAAATTCTCTAGAAATTGTTGAAACGTTTTCCGCTATCAATTAGAAGTATCTCCAAACATTTTTTAAAATATCTTCAATGATCAGACTTTCACCCTCTTTTACTTGCTGCAACAAATATACAATAGCGCGGGTCAAGATTAGATTTGCAACAAGCATAATTACACCCAAGACAACCTCAGACAAATTCTCACGACAAGTCTCTGATAATGATGTTTATTGTGATCCATGCGTGACGTCTTGACGTCCAAACAGAGCGGCGATTGAGTGTAATATGGAGAGATTATTACGACGTCACACAGTAATTGCGAATGCTTCGGAGAAACTGAGCGACGAGATATGTAGTGACAGTTTTGCAAGCTTTGCAGTAATTAGGATGCTAGAAATGAAAAGAAAGAAAAGTGTTCTATTATTCTAAAAAGAAAGAATAGATCACGGTGGGATGTCGGTTATTGTGGCGAATAATGTGAAGATTTACTGATTACTTAGTATATTTACTTTATACATACCTATTACCTACATACTTTATACTTACATGGTTTGATTTACTTAACTGTTATTACAACCCTTAATAAGTATATTTCATTTATCCGACTTATCTAAAACCAATAAGCTAATTTATATTATTATTTTTTTAACTAGAACGAGTTTGCTTGGCCATAATTTGCCTGATAGCAAGCAAAGGCCTAAGATGGAGCGTGCTTAGCCGATAAGAACCGATTCACTGTTAAAATCTGCTCGTGTATTGTCCGGAATAATTGTTAAACCATTACAAATTACAACGATTTCCTGTTACATTACATCTAGTAAAAGTTCAATTTACATCTGAGAGCTTTCCGTCGGTAGGTAACGTGAAAGTCAAATAATATACTTAAATATATAAAAAACACGAACAAGAAGACAACAATATCATCATTAGTTTAATAACGTTCTCAACAACGCAGCGCAGTATCAAATTCCCAACTGCAACTTTCGCCGGGCTACCCTCAAAGCTCTGGAAGCTCTGAATTCCTGGTAATTCTGCCAGCACTCTGCTCATTACTCCACCTTGTATTCCTCGTTTTGGGTGTACGCAACCACAGACTATATTATACAGGAACCTCTAATTAGGGTTGGGTGGATATTATTTTCTCATTTGCGAATATGGATATAATAAAGATGATAATACAATAAAAAGTGGCTCCACATTCTATGGCAATCAAATGATACAATTTGAGTGTCAAAAATAACACGTTAACGTTCGTGTGTCACAGATTTATAATATTGTAATTTACCCCTTCATTTTCTAGGTACACTCATTTTGTTCTTACCAAAATTTATACATATTTTCTATACAAATCGTTTTGTCAACCATTTGTCTTAAGCGAATCACTTAGTATCTACAATTCTGCAGTCTTGCAGATAAATCGCGTGATAGTAACTGACCTATCCCATGAATTCCACCATAATACAAGGTCTATCAAATATGATGTCGTTGTTAATTACTCCGCATATTTCAGTTGAATTTTGTTCACAATTTTGCAGCGAAACTTTCTGCATGTTCGTTAGTCACCAACGAAGTTAGGATTGTTCAAATTCTATCACTAACAAGGTTGTACTTTAGCACTATTTTGACAACGAAAATTCATTGTTTGGTTAAATTAAGCTGTGAAATAATGGAACTAACATTATTATGCAGCTTTGTGTTGTGTTAAAATGCGTAATTTATCATTTAACGGACTGAGGTATTGAAATGCAATTAACAAAGTTAGCATCATCGGTAGATACTACAGTATACGCATCAGTGATCAAAACTTGTCATTTACATTTGTTTGCCCTGATGGATCGAATAAAACATAACATTTAACTATTTCTAACGAATAAATTACGAAACTGTAAGTAAACTAAAGTTGACACAAAATCTTTATCTTGAACAATGATTGAAATCTTAAAATAGGAACCAATTAATACTCCGTAACTACTAAAAAGCTCTAGCTCTCAAAAGGCTTTCAACGCCAAAGGATACAAAAGAAGTCACACATTACATCCTATTCAATTGCAGACTAACAAAAACTGCAGCCAAATTCAAACGACTACATTATCAAAGGCCATCAACCTCCCTAAATAAGACACTGCTTAAACACTAAACAGGATAAGTAGTCGACTTTTTAGACGATTTGCTATAATTGCCAAGTTTTTTGCGCGACCAAACTTCCAGTGAAATGACGTGATCGGCGACGGGCAAAAAAAATAAAACCCGGACACGTTACTGGTAGTGAACAAACAAAGAAAATGCATGTGATTATAAATAGTCCGATGTGTAATAATTAAAATGTGTTGTATGTATTGTCGTATCTTAATTAAATAAATTAGAATGGAATGTTCTTGCTAAAAAACGATTGGAAGTGAGAACTTGTATGCCTAAAACGAACACAGGTATAGCAATTTTACGATACGAACATACTACTTTGACGAATATATATCTGAAACTGTAACTCACTTTTACGTAAGTATCAAGGGATCATAGCAAAATCAATCGCATGAATCGCGGTTATAACTTTGGTAGTCTTGTACGAATCCTCCACTAGTCCGGTGTTTACCTAATTAAAATGATTACGTATGTATGTCTGGCTATATCTTGATTTTATTATCTCGCGCGGATTTCCCCGAACGCCGTGTTTCGGTTCCCAAGCACAATGGCTGCTTTTAATAACTATACGAGGAAAATGTACCGAATAGCCGGATAGTTATTGCAAAAAATATGTCTCTTTTTGCGTCAACAGCAGCGAAACTGTTACATATTTTGCAGAGGGTGGTGAAATATTTGCCTTAGTTAAAAGTAATATTGTGTCAAATGTTGGGCACATTATTATTTAAATTCGGCTACAATACAATTTAAAAGTCTTACAGTATCGCAAAATGATACAGGTACATAAAACATAACTAGAAACTGAGAATAAAACATAACTAGATGGGCGGCCATTAGTGTGGGATGCTACTTGTGTGGACACTTTGGCACCGTCTCACCTTCCTTCCACCTGTGCACAGGCTGGCGCCGCGGCCGCCCAAGCCGAGAACCTCAAATGGCATAAATATTCAAAACTCGATCGCGTTTATATGTTTGTGCCGTTTGCGGTGGAGACATTGGGGCCGTGGGGTCCAGCTGCGTTGGATTTGTATCGGGACCTGGCCAAGCGTTTGGTGGAAGTGACAGGTCTCCAGAATGCTGGCTGCTACTTTGCTCAAAAGGTGAGCATTGCTATACAACGCGGAAATGCCGCCAGCATTTTGGGGACCTTTCCTTCTACTACAAATGCCTGTAGATTAAGTATTTTAGTTTTAGAAGTAGTTTAAGTTTTTATTCTATTATTAGTATTTAGTTTTTTAAATTAGTTTTTAACAAAATGTAAGTTTTTTTGAATAAATAAATGTACGACTAGAAACTTAACCAGCAATATGCTACTTGTTTTGGTGTTAAGAATTCGCCGAACAAATATGTATTTAGATTAATAATAACTTTATAATCAATTGCTAGACGTTACAAGGTTTCAGAAAGCAGTGCTTGTTTAAAAAGTCTTCTAGATTCCGTCTCGTTTCGTTTGAGAATTAAACATTTCCCAGAAACATGTAAGACTTAGGTTCTAAGTCGTAACACAACACAATAGTGGTCAAAGCGGCCCGTTGGTTTCGCCGGCTCGCTACAGTACCCGGCAAATCGAAGGCTCTTGAAAACATATTGTGGTTTATAGCCATTAGTTCTACCTATATATTTTGAAGGCTCCGATATATTAAAGCTCAGGAGGGTCAAAAATCTGTACATAGAAGATATTAGAAAACAAATTATTCGGGTGTACTTTAAATCAATAACAGAACATGTTTCAGCAATTTTAAGATGTCTGTTTATCTGTCGCTTATCACGCAAAAACGGCTGAACGGATCATCATGATTTTTGGCATGTAGTTAGTATGAGGTCTCGGAAGTATCATCGGGCAGGTGAAGCCGCGCGCTTCCACTAGTTTTTAATAACATTTGTGCAACATCTATATACCAATTTGTTTAAAAAAATACTTAATCATATATTCTGGCCTCACTTAAACCGCTTGACCACCACTCTCCTAGACGCAGAAGGTCAATATTGACTCGCCGGTATTGTGTTCGTAGTTTTCCGCAAATACGTGTGCCGTGAGGCGGTCGAGAGAAAGTTACTGTCTGATTGCTCTGCGGTACCGGTAACGGACACTCGGGTCGGGCCGCGTGTGCGAGCGACGCGACCACTGAGAAAAACAAGAAGCCTAGAGTTGAATTACCACAAAGGAGGTAATCTACATACGTGATATTGTCAGTATTGACAGGAACGAGAGACCTCGGGGCGGCGCGGTGTCAAATGCTACTATAGTAATAGTAAAACAATTCTCTCGTCTTTTTTTACTGAACAGTAAGGCATATTAAGATAAGATGGGATAAGATATTTCTTTAATGTACACCAAAAAATTCATACAACACACCATACAACATATTCACCACTCCCGGACAATCAACACTGTGCTGTGGTCAAAGGTAGAGCATTGCTGTACTGGATTTACATTGATGGACCTTGCGATCACCATCAACAACTTGCCTGCGTCGAGCTGGTTCATATATGTATAAATAAAAAAAAACTTTACTTTTGGGTACTACAATGCAACAGACATACAGATACTTAAAACTACTCATGCCTTTTTTTTAAGTTAGCCAAGTTAGAGACCATTATTGTGGTTTGAAAATTATCGACACGAGAGTTAGCCACACTCTCTCACTTTTGTACAACAAAGTTATAACACTCCTCTATTTGCGTGTTCAGTTAAAACATCATCATCACCTACAATCTTACGCGCCGATGCACGGAATACATTTCGCTCATCATTCAGACGGCCCACTTATAATGTAAAGTGTATCTCGTTATTAACCGAGAACAGTTACATGTCTGTTTTGTTGGAATAAAAGTTATTGCTTGTGTCTGGCTGAATATAATTTTACTAGCTGTGCTCGCGACTTCGTCCGCGTGGAATAGTTATTTAGGTTATCATATATATTTTTACAAACAACCTCTTCAGCTTTATAAATTATAGCTGTTACCCACGACTTTCTGAACCATTTTCGCAGCGCACGTAACGGAAAACCCTCAAAGATGAATAATTTTCCCCGTTTTTTCCACATTTTCCGTTGTTTCTTCGCTCCTATTAGTTACAGCGTGATGTTATATAGCCTAAAGCCTTCCTCGATAAATGGTCTCTTCAACACAAAAAGATTTTTTCAATTCGGACCAGTAGTTCCTAAAATTAGCGCGTTCAAACAAACAAACATACAAACAAACAAACTCTTCAGCTTTATAATATTAGTATAGATTAAGTTTTTTACTGGTTTGAGCCGCTTTGTTTGTTTTGCCGTATTAATTGAGTCTTAGTGTTTGAATATTGTCCTAATTTGATATGGAATGTGTATATGACAATATGATGATAATGATGGACTAATATTAAGATTAAAGCCTTGTAAAGAATCACATTGGTTACTTATCATTCCAGATGTATGTATATGTCACCGAAAAATAACAAGATTCGTAAGTTTATAAATTTCCTAGTAAATTTATAAACCTTCGTAAGATTCTAAACGAGAGATAAAGTGTATTATTTTACGCCCACATTTTCGTCAATTGATAAACTTACCAAACTCACGCGTAAAATAATAAGCAAGGAATAACCAAACATCATGTACGCTCTGATTGGTTGAATAAGTCACGTGTTTCTTCTCCTTCCCCGCCACCTTCTTGACCTTCTTCACTTCACCGTTCTTGTTCGCCACGGAACGTAAACAAATCGTTTGCTCGTGCGTTTTTCTAAAGTTTTAATTTTTTTAGTGTTGGAACTTTGAAAATAGTTTTATTTCGCTAAGGTTATTAAACTAGGCCCATAATGAGTTACCTAATAGCTGCGGACAGCCAAAATTATGAAAATAGTTCGGTAAATATCACACAATTTGTTGACGAAGTATAATTTACCACAGAGCTACGAAAGTTTTATAGTAGCCATGACAAAAATAGCAAGAAGTTGGAATGGACAGATGGAAAAATTCAAAATATCATCAAAATGATACAAGGTTTTAACAAAGCTAAAGTTTTGGGACATCGGCCCACAGACAAACTTTACACGACTTTGATGTGATTGCACCCAAAATCGAGAATCCTCAAAAAGTAGGCGAATCAGATACATTGTTTTGTCACATATGCACATATAACAATGAATCATCAGGGGCCCATACGTGTATTAAATGTAAACGTATCACAAACATAATCTGTGGAGGGACAACCGAAAACAATGACGAATGTAATTTGTGCGCAACCGAAGTAAACATCCTCAGAGAAAGGAAGGACTCGCACTTGAATTTAAAACGAGGAGCAGATAAAATTACAGCACATTCATGTAAGAAATTTAAAAATACTGATGTTGGTGCTACTGTGCTTAGTCAAAGTTCTAAAAGTTGATAGAGGGCCTTTAGATAGCAAGAATGTGGTCGGCAGAGTCATAGAGAAAAGGAATGAACTATACAAAAAAGGCACTTCTTTTGGAGTCATTAATGACTGGTTGCCTCGAAACGCTGTCCTTACAACCCCAGGAGAAATTTTGACTGATGTTTTACCAGAGGTTCGATTATTTGACCATGACTTTCATTTTTTATGTGCTATATTTTATATGTTACCATTAGAACAATATCTGCGATGTCTTCTACATTTGGTGGGCGTGGGTAAAGAATAAAGAAATGCAACTGCAAAAAAACTTGAAGGGACAATGTTTATCTAATAAGTGCAATTGTAAAAAGGCTAATATTTTGAGTAATTCGAGGTGCCATAAATCTTTGACATGTTGCAATAAGCAGAGGATCGATAATCTTGTAGTAGGTGTACTTACATAAACTTTTAAGTTTCAATTTCCTCATTACTCTGTTATTTTAATTTGGCAGAAAGCCGGTTTTTTATTTTATGTTTGTTTTTTAGTTCTTAATAAACCTCTTTAATATCGTAGAAAACGATTTCCGATGTTTTATTTTGGTTGAGTGAAGTAGGGGGCATTAGCATAATAAATAAAAAAGTAACCCTGTATTACATTACCTACCTAGTTTTAAAGTAAAAACTTTGGCAATTCTGATTGTTTCTAAGTCTATGAACACAAACATGGTCACTGTCGACATCGGCCAATTAGAGCGCAGTGTGTTATTTTCCGTATTCTAAAGAAGAGTAAAATTAAAATCTCTTTTGTGATTGGTCAACCCGTTTAGAATCTTACGGGTGGATATCCGTTAGTTTATAAATTTACCACTAGATGTCGTAAATTCATAAATTAGCGAAAACATGAGCGTAAAATTATACAATTTATATCCCGTTTAGAATCTTACGAAAGTTTATCATTTTCCTAGGAAATTTATAAACGTACGGATCTTGTTATTTTTCGGTGACATATATAAGTACATAATTCTCTTATGATTACTGACTCAGGTGCAAAACAGTTTCCATAAATTAGTTTGTACTGGCTGTTGTTGGAGTATCGTGTTTTGATGCAAAGTTTTGATGTATAGTTTTAAAATAAAACTCAAGAATTTTATTTTGGAACACCAGAAAAGGGAAGCTTCATTAGTCAATGACACCAGTGCTATTTAAATTGAACTGTATACGTAATATAGATTATAGTTTATACTCGTTTTTGTTAAAAATGGATTTTATTTATTTTTTTTCTATCGCCCATCATATTTGTCTTTGGTATTTGTTATGTTGTTTAGGTATGTCTTTGTTGTTTCTGTTAAAACACTTTAATTCTATGTAAACGTGCGTGACGTCATCACCAACCCCAACGGAAGACCAGCGCTGGTTGCTATGCAGCCAGCATTATGCTGAGTTGGGGTTGTATTGTGGCAAATATGTATCTTATTTAAGTAGTTATATATATATATGTATTTCTTGTTTGTGCTCGTTTGTTTAGTATTTGCTACAATAAATCATTTTCTTTCTTTCTTTTCTTTCATTCATTTTCGTAACGGTCGAAAATCTCTTATCATCAATCTTATTGTGTAGCGCAGTTATGCGGATATCGTTTCTGGCGACTTGTACCTTTAGTAAAGTAGCGTTTTAGCTAGCTAAGCGATAGTTTAGGATAAAAATAATGATATAAGACACTTGCCCAAGGGTACTGGTGATCGAATGCCGTAGTTAGGAGTCTGCGTTACATTATCTGTTCGTATGTGCTCCAACATATCGTCGAGGTGCGGTGTTTCCGAGTAATAATGCTCAGCTCCATAAGGCCATAATGAGATAATTCGAGATACGACGGGCTGCGAGACCCTTTGTGGCGGACGAAGGCTTCGTGTTGGAGCTGCGTTTGGAAAAAGGCATTTAGCATTCGATTATAATATTAATAATCCTTCCCTTTGAAAATTTCAGTTACAAAAAGTCAATCAATCAATATAGCTTTAGTTAGTGTTCACCAGAAAACACAAAAATACTAAAGACAACCAGAAAACATAAAATAATTTGCAGAAATATTATTTAACCTAGGTACTTTAGGCGGCCTTATCGTGTACAGCGATCTCTTCCAGGTAAAAGTTTGGTAGTACACGCGAAGTACTTTTTCAATTCAAATTAGGCTTTCATTCGTCTACGGCTTTACAACCAACTTAAAATAGACTTTTTTTTATTGTTGGTACTTAACTATACCATATACGACTATTTCTGAGTGTTAGATCCCTCTTTATTTGCATATTAACATTTTATACCTATCGTATTGTACAGACAAGGTTTCTGTTCGTCTACTGGTTTCCAAACGGTGCCAGTTATTTTGTGCCTTTGTGTCAGACTGTTGGATTCTTCTCGAATGATTTGTGCGAACGAGGGAGCAACCCGACACGGTCGGAGACCGGTTCGCGATATTTGGGAAATATTCGCCGGTTTTTTTGCCGCAGGGCTCGGCTCGCGGGAACATGACCTCATCTCCCACTTGTTTTATTTTATGCTCTCCTAGTATCTGCTGTGCAACTTTTACCTCTACCTGATTGGAAGATCGATTAGTCCGTTACAAATAGCTGTTGCCGGGGATTTTGTCCGTATTTTATCACTCATAAAATCGACATTTGAGTGCACTTTTTGACGTCATTTCACATATATAATAAGTTCTCTTCTTATTTGTATCCCTCACTGCTGAAGATCGTGACTCCTTTTGATCTTGTGGACTAGTTGTCGCCATTTGTTGCGTTCTGCTGCTTGGTGCATTGCAACATTTATTGGTATCTCCAGCTCTTTCGTTTCTTGTCCAGACCACTATATTCATTTCACTATGTTCATTTGTGGAACGCCTTGCCTTTGTGTATCAAACAAGCTCAGACTCTTGAGGCTTTCAAAACACAGGTTAAAAACTGGTACCTAAACTCAATAGCTCAATAATCTGCTGTTGAAATCGTGTGTTTATTGTTGTCTCCTTCTGTCGTTATAGTATGTAGGTATAATATGTATATGTGTTATATATTTATAGTTATTTACACTTATAAGTAATATGTGTTATTTGTTATTATGTATATAATATTGAATATTTTTTTGTTTGTATAATATTTTCTCTTTTTTGAACACCCCATCCTTTATTTTTCTTTCGACTCCTGTCCATCCTACGGTTGCCTGGAAGAAATCGCTATTAGCGATAAGGCCGCCAGTTGTGGCACTATTTTTTAAGTCGTTTGTGTTTTTGTTTGTCTTTATTTTATTTTCAATGTGTGTTACAATAAAGAGTTTTATCTATCTATCTATCTATCTATATGGGATTCCGGCCTCTCGGTCTTTTTCCTTCTACTTTCCCAGTCACTATAATAAGATAGATTACCAATATATTTACAGATAGTTATTAAGGGAGTCCGGGATTTCGTTGTGCTAATTTTATGAAATTTCATATCAGATTTCAAACCAAATTGCATCCAAAACGATGTGCGTCACCAAACTGCACTTTCAGAAGCCGGTTTGCAAAATGAAATGTCAAATGCGAACGACAAGCTCTCATTAGTACAGTATGTTGGATATTTATTAAAACTACTGCGGTCAATTATTTCTGCCTTTGCACTAATTAATTTAATGGATCTCCGTATACGTTCCATAAGTTGTTTTCGATATAATATGGGACAAGCAGGCTGGATACATGTGTATGTTTTTGTGTCTTGACAGATGGGTGGATAATTTTACAAGAATGTCGTGTGCCGCGGCTTGCCCTCTCTGTGCTCTTAGTATGGTCACTGCGGACCACTATTTGATTGTTATAATGATTCAGTTTTGTAGATTCAATTATGAAATCCTAAGAGGAGCTGCATAGTGAATCATTATTGCTTTCCCACCAGGTCACCTCGAAGTACACCCGCACAAGCGATTTTATGTTCAAAGGTGGATCATGTGATGTATTTCTTATACTACCAAATGAAACTAGCTCTTAATCAAGGCTGCCGAAACCCATATTAGATTCTTAGCAATAGATTGTCTATTTGACTTTGAGTTTGTGCGACATAAATCACCTAAAAAAAATCTAAATGTGTTTAACTAAAGGTCGTGCAAACGAGCCTCAGTCATGATCCCAATTCTAAGATTTCTTTCTAAGGAATGGCAGGGAATGGCGTCTAAAATAATAATCAAAGAACCTATAGTTAAACCCCCAGCCGGCGTGCTAACTCTCCCAGGCAAATGCAAAAAGAAAAGTGCACATTCGTCCACGTCGCGCGACGTAGATAATATGTCTCGAGATGCGAGCCCGCGCGTACACGTACTGCTCCATCGCAGTAATACCACATATTATTGTAACCCTACGCTCTGCTCTTATTATGTTACAATGTTGTAACTTCGAGGACGCATAGTCTGGTGGGCAAAATTATTGGCCCTAACCTTGTGTAAGTATATTAAACTCTGGAGAAATATGTAGTGTTTTTCCGCTGCGACTGCACCTTAACCGGCTTCAAACAACAAACTTGGTGGTTTTTAGGTGTGTTCCTCCACATACCACCGACACACCTCTCGTAACCTAGAAAAAATACCCCAGAAGAGTCAAAATAGTCATGAACATTTCGATTCAATTCTCGCTGCGGAAGTTGGCACTGGAAACCGAAACTATGTTCTCATGATAGGCACATATCATTGCCATTTATCAAAATACATATGTAATATCATTTTAGGTGTTTCTGATTGAAGCCTTGCTTTTCGAACGATAACTAGTCGCCGCGGGAATTAAACTAGCACTCTAACTTATTAATTAAAATTCAATAAACAAAATTAGACATAAACATTTTTTTCTTTACTGTTACATGTGTACAGTACACCTTGAGAATAATGTACCTACCTAAATATTTTGTTAGAATGTATATGACATACATGACAATCAGACAAGAAATCATAGTGTTGCATAATGCATACATTTATTTATTTATTAGTAATATACCTATATGATTTCAATAAATATTTCTTTCTTCAAACAGACTACAGCAAAGCACATTCATAATTTGATTGATTCTGACGCTAAGATGGCATGACTCACTGAACGAAAAAAGTTAAAAATATTCACATATATCTGCATCTCCCAGGGACCGGGATTGGGATCAAGTTGTAAACACACGCACATGTATCTTCTCAGAAATTGACACGAGACCATTAGCGCAAATAATACGTCCAGTGCTATACATAGATTATACATATACATGTTATACGTGGGTAAAGGCTAGCTGGACGGTTGCGGCTTTGTCAGTGGGAATATTAACGTTTGTTTACGTAACTTTATGAATATTATTCTTGCTTGAGACTAGCCACTGCTGTACTGTTTCAAACAGGCGGGACTAATATAATAATTAGAACAAAATCTAAGAGAAACTATAAACATCTTTTTGCTGACTACAAAAGTTGAATTCGGTTCAGAACGGAATAGCAAAGTAACTGAAAATAAACTGAAAAAAAAATGGTTTCTCTTTTTCGGTTCAGACCAGAGTGACTGTCCCCACTGTCTATCTACTTCAAGACCCTGCTTTATAACAAAAATCACAGATTCAAGAATTTTCCAGGTCTTCTCGACCTATATAAAAACTAATATATGTAACATATTAATGCAATTACATAAAAATACATACTATTTACTACAATCCGTTACAAGACTAACAATAAATTACCAATTTTGTGTAATAAAAATAAATTAATGAATTGACTCATATTTGTAAAAAAAATCGATAATCACACAAAAAAAAAACTTGTTCATTCTCCGATTTTAGATTACAATTTTTCTCATTTTTTGATAAACGAAAATATCAATAAGACAAGGCGTATGTTATCAGTATATTTCATAAATAATCTTTGGATTCAAGTATGGAATCCGCTTATAAAATAGCGATGTCATACCGTTATTACTTTTTTTAACTCTCTTAAAATTATGTCGTCTGTTTGTTCCTATTTCATGGCACAACTAAGCAATAGATTATTGTTATATTTGGTGAAGAGGAGGTTCAGTATCCCGAACATCCTTTTAAACTTTTTAAATAAACTTTTATGGGTGGCTGCAGTACTTACCTGCGTCAAAAGCAACAACTATGATGATTTATTCGATGATTTTAGCAAATGTCGGGGGAATAAAAGCGCTCTTAAAATGCGTTATGCGTTACCGTAAACCTGTATAAGATTCAGGTGTAATTTATTCGCATGTAAAATGGGTACAGTTGATCTTATTGAATATTAAGTTTCACCATTACAAGATATTATTTGACCATTTTATAATAATAAAATATAAAAACAAGGGAAGAAAAACTAAACATACTACTTCTAACTACTACAAAAAGGGGCACTTAGAAAATCTTTAGAAAAGCCTAAAGATAATCTAAGTGCTCCAGCCCACTGCCAGAGGGCAGCGTGCCCAGCATACTGGCCGCATTACCACGCTGGATGGCAATGCTGATACGTTGAGCCAGAAAAAGGCCAGCATTACAACCTCACATAAGGTTACGCAAATATATTATTTTAAAAAATGAAATCTAGATATGGTATACATATGTTATCAACTTCTAAAAATCTGTGATTATTATTTTATTAAAAATCTGTGATTATTCTTTTATTATAAAGCTATAATATGATATCTATATATCTTACCAAAATTTTTTTTAATAGAATGTTAAAACAATTATGACAAGAAATCATATTGTTACATGATGCATAAAATTATTTATTTGTTTTGTATTGTTTATGATTTCAATAAATATTTCTTTCTTTCTTTTTTAATTTATAAAGTAGGTACTATTATAATTGTATTATTGTTCGCGGTAAAGATGAAATCTTACCTCTAAGAGAACCTTCCCAAATACATATGTATGTATGACTGCCCACGCTCTATTACATATGGTCTACTTGACATAAGCTTATTATATTGCCTACAGCGTATGGAATAGAAAGCTTTTAGCGATGTACCAGCTTTTGTAAATATACAATGATTGATTTATTTATTTGCCAACCTTGTTCCACTTTTGCGCACCTCTTAGTATTTTATTTAACCTGTACCGTTGAAAACAAATTCTATGAAATGGAAAAAAAATACATTCCACTTTTTCTCATCGAATGAGAGTGGCCAACTCTGGTGTCGAAGAGTTTATCCAGCCGCAAAAAGATACATTTATAAATACATAAAGTAATAAAGATGTGTTCGTAATTTCTTCATTCTTTTGATCTTCGTATATCATATTTTCGTTTTAATATTAATTTTATGATTTACAAAATTGAACATTTATAAATTTACTTATATATAACGCAATAGGGAAATAAAACCCTATAAAGCAGCAAAATATAAGAAATTAATTATATTACATACTGATGAGGCCTAAAGTGTACCTACTCGTTTCATTTCATTTTCTTTGATCCGTTATAGCAGGTATGATGATGATTAATCTGTCTAATTAACATGTTTTATAGGTTGTTTCTTTGTATAATAAGTAAGCATTTACAAAATAAAAGCATATAAATTGTATATCCGTTATCTAGTACCCACGACACAAACGTTTGCTTAGTGTTGGGCTGGATGGTGCTGTGTGCAATGTCCCGGAATATCTATTTATTTAATAATTAATAAAGACTTATTAGTGTTATATTCTCCATCATCGAATATTCTGCGTGCAATTTCCCAGTAACACGGATACAGGCCTCATTATCCTCGATCTATAATCACGTCCGATCAATTAATCAGGATCTGTGACTTAGTCTATGTAAACATAGATCTATAGTATACAAGCTACTATAGAATTTTCGGGGACAAAGATTGATTAAAGCTTTGTGTATGGAATTCCCAGTATCCTATGATAAGCCGTCTGTAATCTGATCTGTTATGTTATATTATATACTTTATTAATAGCTGTATAGCTCTTTTGTAGCGGATAAGAGGAATATTGATAAGTCGAAGAGTGATTTGGCAAATAATATGTACACTAAACAGGTGAGAAATAAATATTAATATAAACGTGTATAGGCGTTTTTTTTTTAATTTGATAAATCACTATATCGTTCTATCTGTGGGCTAGAAATAATAGCATGTATGTGTTGTCTTGTACTTTAACCAGCAGCGGCTGAAAAAGCGTTTACCAGAATCCGTCAATTAGAGAAGCCCAAAATCAAAATCATTTTTAGCTAATATGATAAATATGTCCTAGTAATAAATTTTGCAGTGAAATGAAGGTGAAAAATAAGGTGAGAAAACTATAAAGGTTGACTCCACCACCAAGAGCGAGAACAGATGTTTTTGCCGTAAGAATCAGAATAGGTTCTGCTCACAGACCGTGATGAGATTCAGATTGAGTATTGTTCCCGTAAATCTAAAAGCTGGCTTGTCAAACAGCATGTCTTCTAGGAAACCATTCTACGTCGACCTCGCCTCGAAACATCACTTGTTTGTTTTCTCAGCGTACTATTCAAAAACTGTTCCAGCGCCTACGAATAACAATAGTATAGAACGGTGACTCCTTACAGATGTTGAGTCGAACATGCTTCCACATTATACTCCCTCTTACACACCATTCGCACACAAGGCCCTCCTCGTGATGGTTACTACGCCTGAAATAGCAGAATGTTACCAAATGCTTGGTGGGGGGTGGGGTTTAACACACACGTAACCGCGGCGGTGGCGGTTAACCATCTTGTAGAATTACTTTTTGGGCTTAGCAACGTTTCTATAATATCAACTATTCGTGGTACATCGCACTATTTTACAGTTCGCGGGAATACGTAGAGTTTTGTTTGCACAAGCCTCAGATTCGCTGAACGTATCACAGCTGCTTGATTTCTGCCGAAACCGTGATCTGTAAACATGTGAGATGAACTCTCCCACCATGATGTGGAATGTAAGTGGTTGAGTCGGGTCGGTTAGAGAATAGTGGCGGTTGTTATTACAAACGTATTGGAATAAAATTCCTACACGCTTTCTCTGTTGTCATGGTTCCATAGCCGCTAAAGCTAATTACGCCATGAAAGAGCGTAATCAGGGTGCAGTTTTATCTGAAATACGAATAAAAAGTTAAGAAATGCCGTGTATCACTACCCCACGTTTACTACCCCATCGTACTTACCACTAACATTATAAAGTTTGTGTGAATGTATGTTCGGACATCTTCAAATTCACGCTTTAACTGTAATATAATTTATCGGTCTTCAAGTCGTGAGTTAATTGGTATTCTTCTAGGCAAGCACACTAGATCGCTTACATTATAAAACGGCTGATCCGATTTGGTTAATATTTGATATAAGGCTTAGATATGAGTCCTAGTAAACACGTATGTTAATATAAGATTAATTTAATGTAAGATCAGCTCAATGTAATAATTATCATGTAACATCGCTGTTAGTTTGTCATAAGTCCCAGCAGTATGAGTACATGCGAGGCTGCACCGTACATGCTGAGTATGACGATTTCCTCATTGAGTGGCGAATGCAATCCGCCGTGTTCTCGGAACAGCGGCTGTGATCGGCAGCTGCAAATGCAACGTACCATTACCCGCTACCGGGAATTATTTCCTGCGGAGCGTAGACACGTAGATGACATCTCGGTCTTCTAATGCGAAGCCGCGTAGACAATGTAAAATATAGCTAAGAACCCTTTAAAATGTCGGCGTAGGCGTTATTCAAAATGTAATACGTCATAGGCATATTGCTTTCGTGAGAAGTCCCTGTGGATAGAAATGGAAGCTTGCTTAGTATATAGACTATGTAAACAAAATACGCAACGTTAGGAATGTCTTGGATGATTTGAAAGAGAACAGACAGATATAAAAAAAAAATTGGCTGGAGCTACGAATCAAAAAGCATCCATGCCTATCTAATCATAATGATAAAATCACAAAAGAAGAAGAATCGACGTCCGTTCCGCTTAATCAATATTTTCGGTATGTGCATATTATAGAGGATGTAGGCAATATTTTATATAGCACAAAGCAAGCGAAACCGCGGATTGGTGGATTTATTTATTATTACATATTTACAAGTTAATGAGTAGCATTTTCATCACAATAAGACATCTGTTGCTAGTGCTGACACAGATCGGATGCAGCAATAGACGTCAAATGGAACTAGGTACTCTCTGTGTTTCGCAGTCGTGCGTCAAAGTTACCTCCACTAAGAGTTACGAGAGCAAAGTGCTACGATACCAAATCTGTAGATCTAATGGTAGCACAGAACTAAAGTAAAACCTTCTCTTGGAAATCTGGACTTGAAACTAAAGTAAGTTCGTATAAGGATAGGCAAAAGAGAGTGTATTTTAAACTGATCTATTAAGCTGTTCTAGAGGCCTCTCTAAACGATGCTTTAGTATTAATAGTTATGACGACTGGAGTTGTTTCAATTTTCAATTTTCTAAAAAAAATTTGGAATAACTTTGATAAGTGGATTATTTTAGGCTATTTGTATGGTACTTATTTGAGTGGTTTTCCCACAAATAATAAATAAGTAATTGAATGGGTATTTGTTCTTTAATAATCTCGTCCTTAATATCAAGCTGCGCTTCTGACATAGAATATTTACATAGTTGGTTACACATAGTACCTATACGACATAAGTATTGCTAAAGAACATGTAACCGCATCCTAAAGTTGCATGTACTTAGCTCGAAGCGCTCGCATAAGTTGAGTAAGTAACATCACTTTGCGATTTACTGCCCGATAAAGTCCCGTTAGTGATTATAAATATTTGAAGCCTTATATGCTCTTTCCTTATAGACATTCGTTTACATATTTAGTGCAGAACTGAATGGTGCCCGGAAGGCATTAGTTAGAGCCAGGATTATTGGAGAGTTTTTATATACTATAGGAATACGTTTACGTTGGGATATGTAACCGATTTAGCTCGTTCCTTCGGGAAATCATTGTTCTCGGCCAAACAGTTTGAATTTCCCCATGGACACAATACATAATAATACTGTAGATATTAGGGAACATGAGGAGTTGTGTTCTGTGTTTTTTGTGATCATAATAGTTTCTTCATAGTTTCTAAATAAGGTTAGGCTAGAATGTTGTGTACATTTGCATAATATGTTAACAATAAGCTCAGTGTGTTCCAAAGGCCATCTAAATCATGTTCACTGTTCTAACTGCTCGAATACTTGATGGAAAACGAAAATCTTTAGGTATGAGGCTTTAGAATACTAGGCCCCTTTCCCTAAAAAAACATTTCAATAGCAAGCACTTGAACTTTACATCATGATTTGTAAACTAAATTTCCTATTCTCTTGTTCCAGGTTCAAAGACGGGGTAGCGTACCCGTGGTCAGCGGGCGTGTCCAACCTGATCTTATACCCTGAAGCTGCGAACCAGACCCTCTACACGAGGCGAGCGGGCAGAGCCGACTCCGGCAACTATACCTGCAGGCTGAGCAACGAAACGCACTCGGAAACTCATACTGTGCGGCTTGAAATATTAGGTAAGGAAATTTTATATTGATTAAATTAATAATTAAATATTGCACACAGCGCCGTCCATCCTCACACTAAGCAAACGCTTGTGTCGTGGGTACTAGATAAAGGATATAATACTTATATACTTTTCTATTGTAAATACATACTTTTTATACATAGAAACGACCAAACTCAACACAAGTAATTACAAATTTTAAAATTCGTAAATACTTGTGTCATGTGGGAATCGAACCGGCAACCCCTAGATCAGAAGGCAGAGCCACTACCAACTAAGCTATCAGGCCAGTCAAAATTATTGTCCAATTATTTCTAAGCACGTCCGTAGGAGATGGATCAGACAGGCTGGAGGCCGTACTATGTGGCACGTTGGAGAGAAGTCCTATACTCAGCAGTGGGTGAACGGGCTGACATGATGATGATGATGATGATTTGTGGAGATGATGAGGATATCATGATGATGATGATGATGATGGTTTATCTCTAAGAGGATGTCATGATGCAGTCTATGCCCTGAATGACACACGTCTTATTAGGTAGGTATAGAAGAAGCAATCTTCTTAAGACTTTAAAGTCTGACTTGTTTCTTAAACTTCTATTCTGAAGCTGCCAACCAAACTTACGGCAAGAATTGACTCTGGTATCTGGTTAGAAATGTTAGGTAAAGAAGAAGAAATTGATATTCAAAAGTCATGTTGCGCCAATAAAAGAATCGTATGCGATAGCCCTGAAAAACGTTTGCTGAATTCCGTGTAACATATTCTGTGGTAACAACCAAGAGTTTTATCTCATGCTGTATTAACAAATGATTGGATTGTCTGACATGAATAATTGTATCGTTCGCTTCATTGATTGTTTCGAAGGATTAACTGAATCGAAAAAAGCTAAAAGTATGAGGACACTACAAAATCGCGTTTTCAGCATTTCATTCCCGTCGGCAACAATTTAATTTCCGATTTTCAATTTGCCGTCACATTCTCGTGACCTTTTATGTTTTCAATTACGTGCATAATTACGGTCCATTTTTTGTGCAGTTGTGAAGTTTTAGTTTTAAATGTAGTCTCTGAGAGCTCTGTAGTATGCGTTGCGTGTAGGTATATATGTATATACGAACTCGTCAAGTATTGCATGCATTTCCTTAATTATCGAGGGGTTAGCGTGTCCGCTTGTAGTGTCTCACTGAGTGTGTCAAATGATTCACAGTTTGATTCAGTTTTTAGACGACGTTTTAGTATCAAATAATAAAAAACTGTATTTGACCGCTATGAATGTTAAGAAACCAAGTAGGTAAAAATACTTAAATATTACCAAGTATGTAATATTTAATTAATATTATTTGCGTTTAACGTATTGTTTGTTCGTACGTGAAATGTGTTTTTAATTGACTATGATATCTGCTATACGTTTTTAATTATATTATATAGTTTCAGCTTTTGTGATTACCAGGTTTATCTATTAGTTTACATTTTACTGTGACTTACCTTCTATACAGGCACTAATTAAAAACAAATCTTATATAATTCTTAAATAATGGTTTGTTTAATTACCATGTTACTGGTTAATTGATTATTAATTTTCGAGATATGTATTGATCCCGGATACTGTATTGCTATTCGGATCATCTTTTCAATCCGACTTGAACTAAATACTTAACTAAAAACTACCTAAAATATAATTAAAAAGCTAAATAAATATAAAATAAATAAATATTTCAGGACATATCACACAGCGCCATCTAGCCCCATACTAAGCTTACGCTTGTATCATGGGTGCTAGATAACGATATTACAGTTTTCAAGATGCGGTGACGAAAGAGATAGGTTCAAAGCGTGTTTTTAATTTATTTAACTATTTAATAGTATACTTATGCAAATAGTGATTCACCGCAACCATGCTGTACCCACTACAGTTTTTAATAAGTAAAATGCCATTTTCCCAGAGTTGCTGGAATATGCAGTTTTCCACTATCTAGAGCGGGCCGACGGCCGATGTCGATTTCTATTTTCCTCGAAGCAATCAAGCCACGTTAAACATACTCCTACATTGCATACGATGGGTTTGCAGTCGATTCGGCGGAAATCTAAATGATCGTTTTAAAACAATTTAAGAATCATTTACATATGTACGTGTATTTACATAGAACTCGTTGTGATAGGTAGTTGTTACAGATTTCAAATTATCTTGCGATATTTATATTTTGTGTAATTTTATTGTGATGTATTCTGTTACGTTCTCGTTTAATTTTTATAAAGTTTGGCAATGGCCGATAGGGTCGTTACTAGGACGTAGCACTGATGTTTTGCCAGGGCTTGTAACACGACGAGAAAAATGGAGCAAATTATCAATATTTGGCAGACACGAAATTTACAAATGTTTGTTCCAAAAGAGGGGGTAGATAATAAAAATAAATATTCCGGGACATTGCACACAGCGCCATCTAGCCTACACTAAAGCAAACGCTTGTGTCGTGGGTACTAAATATCGGATATAATACTTTATACTTTTTACTTTTTATACTACATATATACTTTTTTGTAAATACATACTTATTATTTCGCTTTCACGGCTAAAATAATAGTCATCAAAGTTCAAATCAATTTGTGGAATTTTTCACCCACATTCGCGTGCAATTTCCCTGAAATGTTTTTTTTTTATTAGCATGTAAAATAGTTCAGGTGTCTTTAAATCTTAAGTAAATATGTACATTCTAGAAAAGCTTGTTCCACCTAGGCTGCACGAATGTTAATCTTCATTTATTATCATCATCATTGAGTGTATAAGTGTAGCAGATGCAGTTCACGTCGCTGGGAATAGGAGAAAGTGGCGAAACATCGTAAAAGGAAAGATGATGACATGGATGGTCACGACCCCCAGCATTGGGGTATCGACGCAAAGAGAGAGAGAGAGATTATCATCATCAGCTCATCAAAACCCACTGCTGAGCATAAGCCACCTTATTTGCGTAAAATAATTCATATTGTATGTATCTTTTGTTCACAGAAAAGCCGACGGACTCGCCTCGTACGATGTACATATCGAAAGACCAGTGGGTGGAGGAAGGGGGCCGAGTGAGACTCTACTGCGAAGCTCTTATAGGTAAGAACACTAGTACCTACATACATACTTACTACTACTACTTTTAGAGTTATTTTATCAAGTGCTTAACCCGCACTATGGTTGTTTAACTTACGGCGTTCTGGCTGGTTATCAGAAATACGCAGGATACATTATGGGATCGACGTAACAATTCCCCCCTCGGAGCGTATCGTAATGTCAATCCCATACATTGGTCCCTCTATTCCATAAGTATGCGTAAGTACGTTCACTAAAATACTCCTCTTGTCCAAGGGGGCTGGTGGTTGGCTAACTGCAAATTTCTCCGATCCCCTTACATTTACTAGTTAAATATTAGGTGTTAGTAAGTAGTAGGTGTCGACTGTCTCTCTAAATAAGTACATACAAATGTCCGGTGGCACAAGAAACTAATAGCATACCTGTACTCAACTGGATACCAGTAAAAACTCACTTCGCTACCTGAATAATGATGCATTCCACATTTTAGTGTTTATAATGCATTAGTGCACGGCTCGAGCTAGGAATTCCAGGCAAAACCGAAGTACTGTTTCATGGAAACACTAATATGTGTATGTTTATACGGGAAATGTGTCTGTGTTTTTCCTTAATCGGCTTACTGAACTGATTTAGATTTGTTTTTGTTATTTTTAGAGTACTGCATCTAGAAATCTATTTCTGGTATAGATTATAAAATTGCAGTGATACACTGGGTCTTTAAATTGGAAACGCGATCACTGCAGCCAAAATTAAAAGCATTATTGCCATTATTGTCGTCTAATTTAAGTTAGTTTCGTGTATTTCAAAATGTCTGTGTGTTCAAATACATACTGAATCCATCTATCCATTTAATGTATAGAGAAAACCTGACTGAAAGCTTCAGTTGTACACGAGTTTTGGTGTAGGCCTTTTAAATCTCGGATTAAAGCTGATAACGCCCAGGAGAGCCACTAGTATTAGTATAAAGCTGGATTCAGTTTAATATTGACTCGCCTACTTCAAACAGAGTGGGCGTACGGCTCCGGCAAATACCGAGAAACTCCAAGTTATTAAACTTCCAAATGAAATTTCAACAACTTTTTTACCAACTGCCCGTATTTTTGTAGTTTATTTTCTAACGTACCTACCTATTTAATTAAGAAAAAGCTATTTGAGATTAAAAAGACATCTTATAATATTAAATCACGTAATTGAAGTTTTCAACTTTGAATTAGTTACTAGATTTTACGATCTCTGTAGTATTCAATATTGAAATAATTTTACTAAAATTCTTATTGATAATGATTTACGTTGGTTTTAGAGAAATCTGTATTAGTGTTGTTAGTATTATTTTATGCTGGAAAGTCTGGCATCCTTCGAAACACGAGAACTTGACCAATTTTCGTAGTTATTTATTCATTACAGATATTTGATACACATCACAAGATAAATAAATAAATATATCAAAAAATATTTTTTTTAAACTAAAACAGTTTAACATGCACGGCGAGCATAATACGTGACAGTTATTTGATAAATAAAATAAATAAATAAACAAATATTCCGGGACTTTGCACACAGCACCATCTAGCCCCACACTAAGCAAACGCTTGTGTTGTGGGTAGCTAGATATTATTTAAATGTTGTGTTTAATTCCAGGTCGGTCGTACCTGGCGGACGCTCGCAGCGACCTCCGGTGGAGAAAGTTCTGGCCCAACGGCACAGAGGGAGACTTGCTGCCCACACAGACTGAGGTCAAGACTGCTCGGTAAGTCTATCTTACTTATGTTATGGGTAACTATCATTACTTATCATTTGACTGCTCCGTTAGCTTAGTTGGTAGTGGCTCTGCCTTCTAATCTAGGGGTGCGGGTTCGATTCCCGCATAACACAAGTAATTATGAATATTATAATTAGTAATTACTTGTGTTGAGTCTGGTCGTTTCTATGTATAATAAGTATGTATTTACAAAAAGAAAAGTATATTATGTATTATATCCGTTACCTAGTACCCATGATACAAGCGTAAGCTTAGTATGGGACTAGATGGCGCTGTGTGATATGTCCTGAAATATTTATTTATATATTTATTTATTACCCTTAACACGATACAAAATCACAGACATAATGGACTTAGTTTAACACCTAGATTATAAGGAATATTTTGTACGCACCATCTTTTGTCTCTAATAGAAGATTTTGATTTGATGACCACAAAATCCAAGGACATGTATTTGAATCTCGCCTGCCTCTACTATGTTTCTGCCTATGAGCACTCCTCTGACGACTTCAACCCGAGATCAAATCACGACCCTCAGTAATGAAAAACAATCGCTTAAGAAAGAGGAAGACAGCTTTGGTACTTTTGCGTATGCTGTGTAGCAGATTCCCTGTCATATATATACTCGGGGTCTTGGCTCATAAAGAGAATTTTGGTCATAATCAGTTCAGAGTATTGTACCGCCGAAAGACACACGTTTTAGGTTTTGTGGTTATAGGATCATGTCGGTTATCTCACAATCAAACAAGAGCCAAGCGCGACTTATTTAAAAAGTTCTATTCTAGCACAAGCTATTTTTATCAATAATTATTCCAAGAGATCTTGCCCGATATGATGAACAGAATGTTAAGAACTACGAATAAGCTAACAACAACAATGATGATAAAGATCCAACAATTCCTATTATTCTGAATGAATGTCTCAAACTCTGTAAGTTAGTTTAGTAGTCAGAACTTGCTCGGTGTCCCGTCTCCACCAGGTTTCTGACTGATTAAATTAAAAAGTTCAAGAGCGATGTCTAAGTTACAAACGGAATTCATATTCATTTAGAGTACCTACCGAGCAGATAGATTATTTTACTAAAATGGTTATAAGACACCGAAAGAAGAAATTATTTGATCATGACAACATTTAGCAATTATAATTGGCATAATCTTTTCCTGGCGATACAATTTTCACTTACATTACAACAGCTTCATTCCAAATAACAATTGTACAAAACAACTCTGAGAATGCAATCATATAAATAACAATCCTTGTTAAACACGAATCGCAGAACCATAAATTTTAAATAACTTTTATCTCAGACAAACACATATAAACGTAGATAAGATACTAAATCTCGGAACAGGTAAGAAATAAAAATTTGCACAAACACACATTGCATCAAGGTGAAAATGAATCATTTCTCGAAAGCGCTCCACTTTAAAACACGAGATGTTCGAACGATTTCATCATACGTTTACAAGTTCCCAGAATTACTCTAATGACTGTTCTTGATAAAAGAAAATTGAGATACAAGCAGCGTGAAGAAAATGGCAAAAAAATTACGATATGTGAAGCATGAAGTCTTATTTGAGCCGTGATGAAGTATTGTTCTCGGTCCATATATTTTTTCCAGTGACTTTATTTTCATTGCGAACGTTTGTTGCCGTTTACGTTCGTTAGCATGATTGAGACTTTTTCGTGTTTTATAGTCTGGCAATACATTTGTTCGTTTTCTCGCAATTATCGCCTCGCACATGGCAACTTTCACAATTATTCTCGTGTCTCGAATAACTTTAGATTCGGCGCTGCAAAGTAATATTTATCTACTCGTTGCGTTTCGTTGCTAATATAAAACAAACATTATAACTAGGTAGGTGATTTTTATTATTTGCCAGTCGAGTTGCAGGCAAAAGTTATGTGTATGTATGATGACAAACATATACCAATGTGGCCATATTATTTTTCTTCTACTAAAAATCTGTATTCTGTTTAATCCAGTGAACTCAAAAATCGGGAATAGTTCACCGCATAGATTCACGCCACCTCCGTTGGTAATAATTTAAACGTTATTCCCACGAGGGTGTTTCACAAATTCTGAACGTTTCCGCTCGGAAACGAAACGCCAATCAAAGACGTCAAAACTGACTTATTTTAACCAATAACAGTCATCCACCAATCATAGAAGTTACAAGGAGTTCTACGATTGGCGTTTCGTTTTCGAGCGGAAACGTTACGTATTTGTGAAACACCCTGTGCCCCAATTATTATTCGATATCGGGTGATATCGGGAAGCGCACGTTCCACCGAAATACAATCACAATATCCAAATTAATATTCATGCATATTACTGATTTCATAGTACCAAATCCTATTTATTATCTATTTATATTTTTGACATAGCCTCTATACAGCTCTATACTTTATAATAATATACTGTAATTTTTAATTTATAATTTTCTACGACATTATTTGACGAAGCCTCTTTACAGCTGATAGTAAAACTTATTTAACTATTAATACATATTTAAATTAATTAATTGCCCTCTAAAATATGTTATTACCAAAATTTTTTAATTTGTCATAAATAATCAATATACGTAATGAATATAATTATAAAAATATTGACGATGTAAATCCTGAAATGTGCTGAGAGGGGATCTAAGGTGAATGTAACGTAACGTATGTAATGTGACATGATTTCGAATAAATTATTTCATTTCATTTCATTTCTACATTAAAGTAGTTTATTATATTTCGCCACAATAATTATACGGTTTAGTATTACATATGAGGCATGAGATTATAATTTCGACTTAATTATGTATTTATTCAACATTATAATATGCGGAATCGGTTGGATTAATTTGATAAAATTAAAGACAAAAGTTTGGTTTTTATTTTACTGAGTTGATTTTATCAAGAATATATTTTATGTTTAGGTATTGCGAAAAAGTTGTACATTGACTTGAAAGAAAAAAAAAATTCAGCTTTATTTTATTTTTCATAAATTTTAAGATTGGACCCTGTAATAATGCAAGGTTCATTGTAATATGTTGATGCGCCTAAAATATGAACACGTAATTTTTGCCATTATATAGGCTTTTGCATTCCATATCCGTCAAGATACTCGCTGACTGCTACTAACATACAATACAAATACTATACAAAAAATAATAAAATACATATTACATAAAATGGTAACATGTCTAAGGAGTTTCCGTTCTTCTAAGGACCTTGGAGCTCGATTTTATTCCAATTGCCTTTATGTACTCGTATTGTCCTGATAGTATTTAGAGGTCTTTGTAGCGACAAGCTTAGTTGATTATTGGATGATACATACAAAAATAAAAAATACAACAAATATTTATTGACATAATAAAAACGTTTAACAATAAATTTCGAGAAACCCCTGGCCTTGTGCTAGTCGTGAGACTGTGTTACAAGGCCAGAGTCTTCTCCCAGTTGTGAGACTTTGTTATATTACGTCTAGGATTAGGTACTAAGTATTACGATATGTAAATAAATAAATTTGATGCATTGACTATTGCTGGAAAAGAAAACGAGAGAAATGATATCAGTATGTAAAATTGTACATATGTTGTTGTGGGTTACTGAGAGAATAAAGACAGATATTATTTAATGTATGTTATTATTGTTCCAGCGAGGACGTGGAAGACATAATTGGTTCGTACCTGACGGTGGAGCGCATCTCCGCGCAGGACTACGGCACGTACGTGTGTCTCGTGCACAGCAACGAGGCCGTGTCCCGGCTCTACGTAACCGTGCACTATACACGTGAGTACAACACTAGTGAAAAAAAACGAAAAAAAAAAACTTTCCTAACGAATTAATTCTGCGGGGGAGTCACGAGGAAGTCAACGACTCAGTCATGAGGAAATACGACTCACAGAGAGGCAACACTAGTATTAACAAGCACCCGGGGTTCAGCTAGCGGAGGCAATCGCATGCGATTATCAATGTTAAGCAAAGGTCGACGCGGTCAGTACGCGGATGTGTGACTGAAAAGTGACATTCCATTTTGGGCGCTTCCGTGGTGACACGTTAAATTGAAGGTCCCGGCTGTTTGTCTAGTTCGGCAGTCGTAAAGCCATTTCAGAGGTCCTTACTGCTTGATAAACTCTCGACACCAGAGTTGGCCACTCTCATTCAATAAGAAGAAGAAGAACACTAGTATGAATCCTTGGAAATGGGACGGGCGGGAGTCTGTAGGGCACACTTGTGTGTAAACATCATATGACTTTAAAGAATTTAAGCTTTGGGTTTTACTGGGCACGAGATGACTGACTGATCTATCACCGCACAGCCTAAACCACTGGACTGATCGGGCTGTAATAATTTATCATGAACTTAGTTAATATAATGTAGACTTTTTGTTACTCGGATTCCCTGCTTGTGACGTTTTTGACTCCCACGTATTTTGTTACTTAACGAGTACAAAGATTCGACATTTACAATTCGACGTTTGTATAAAATAAATATCAATTAATACCTATATATTCCTATTCAGGCATTTCAATTGCAAAATTGCTGCTTTTATTGAAATTTCTTAAAAATATAATATCATCACAAGTAGGTATATAAACTTGGCTCTAATAAAAGCAGTTTCTACGATTTCAATATGGAGAAAATGGCAAAATTATTAATACTCCAATATGATTCGAAAAACAAATATTATTCAAGGAATTCTAGAAATCTTCTATCTATCTAGAGCCTTCCGAGAAATATTGCGTCTCAATAGAACGGTGAACTGTCTAAGATAACATATATACACATATGTATGTACATACATGTAGGATTAGTATACAGAGTTATCAATATGTATTTACCATCAATTAATCAAATTCATTATTAATTTATGTCCGACAGTAATCATTCAATTCAATCAAAGATAAATGAGTTTAATTAAACATATACTTCATGTATGGATTGTATTTTTTTTGTACTACTTTTAGAATAAAATTCAACCTATATGCTATTCTACTGCACTTTTTTTGATTCCAAAAATAATAATGGACGATGGTTCTTACATGATCAGTCTTAATATTTGTACTCTCTTAAATATTTAAAACGTGTACCGCATCTTTCATGAAAATTTCAACTGTGATATTAGAGTGTCGGCTACATACGATTTTCTCTATTAAATTCATGTTACTTTACTGAACTTTATGTTCTCTAAAAAAATACAAATACTTAGCAGAAACCCTGTATTCAGTAAAAAAAAATATGCTGAACATAAAGCAGATTACCCTGTATAAAGGATTAGTATAATAGCTATAGTTTATATTGAAAATAGGCGCCGTGTATAATGTAAGGTGGGTCAATTCGGCCAGGCTCCGCCCCGGCCCGCCTCTGGCCGGCTCTAGCGATGACGTACAAATAACCAGATCAATTCCAGGAACCAACACGTGTTCCTACGGGACTAACCGGCGTTTTAAACAAAAGGATTTACCTAATTCTCAACCCTATTCCATTATACTAGGAGCTATAATGCTTTATCTAGTGCGACGATACTTTGCATTCTTCTCTCGATCATTTATTCTCAATGCGCCATTTTCGATGATATTCGTAGTATCAAAGGAGCGTGCATACATAAAAATAATTCCGAAGACAGTCATTATGTCGTCAGACCCACTACCTACCGATTAATGCCTTTTTGTCGGCCATTGAAATGTCAGCTCGATTACTAGGATAATACCCCGTAGGTAATACCACGGGTAATACGCTCTTGTAATGGAATTATTAAAATATGTTATAGTCAGTAAGTGATGGTTCCAAATTATTTTATCCAAAGTTCCGAGGTAGGTATTAGCGTTTTTGCGACGATGATAGGTAGGTAAAAATACGCTTGAGGCATGAATAGTATATTCGTTCCGATTATACTTGCATAATTAGGTTATCGTCAATAATAGTTATCTCAAACATGTTTACTTTGCTCGTCAATTTAATCTACTTTCGTATACTGTTTAATTTTCTATTCGAAGACTTTTTGTTTTCGATAGAAATGTAATTACAGAATTTTGCAGACGGAAAGATCGTCAAGGTTTTTTCTTTAGAGCCTAAGTCTTACGAAAGTTTTAGCTCCGGTAATTGTATGACATCAATTTTTAAATTTCTCCATTTCTAGGCCTACAATTTTAGTTATGTGTGAGTTTTTAGTTTAGCTACTTTTGCACTGTGACGTACAGATGCCACCCGCTACACATCTACTTGGTCGTCCAAAACATATCTATCGTTTTCTAGTTTACATCCGAAATAGGCAAGCATACTTCAACCACATCCTGCTTATCACGTGACTCTTTAGTATAGAATAGTCATAATGTAAAGGCTTTCTTTGCGTGTCCACCAATGTCGAATCTCAGCCAATTCTAGTAGGTACGGTTGTGAGCCCATGAACCTACGGTTATTATAATGTTCGGGTCGCAAACCCAAATTTCATCATGAATAACCTTTTACATGGCACACAGTGCAAGAGATAAAAGTGTAATATATAAAGTTTTTTCTTTGCAGATGGCACCGGTATAGACGGTCACGCATGGTGCGGCGGCGAGACTATTCCATGGCGGGCCTTAGCGCTTGGAGCGGCCGGCGGAGCGTTGCTGCTTGTATCCGCGGCTGCTTTCCGCAAGAGATGTGTGCCGCGACTGATGCTGGCCGCGAGACACGCCCGTGCCAGAGCTGCCACTCCTGCGCATAGAGCCAGAGGTATGAATTACTTTACAGAAGCATAAAAATGCAATGCAGCATGGTGGAAGCAGATATTGGGAGTTTGTCAACACCAAAGTGATTCAGTGGGGGAGCCACGACCTAGTAAGGAGAAATACGACGCGAGGAGGAGATTTATTCATTTTAACTATATTCCAAGTTTATGCGATCAGGTCCCGATCTACCTGATTTGACAGAATGCCAGTTTTTACTCATAACGAATGCTGAATAGATGTATTGCTATTCTTCTTCTACAAGAGTACATCCTTTGCCCTGAACATGCTGTTTCCAATGAAAGGAGGCGCTCGCCCTAACACGATAAATGTTTTTGTTTATATATTATAATTTAAGTAAGAATGTTTCCCGTTTTGTGGACCATGATTTAAAAAAAAGACCAATCATGTTTCCTAAGTAATGCAAGATATATAAATATAATAATAAATATATGCAATATAGATAAAGATTTCATATGAACTTTATTGATTATATATTTTTTCTAAGACTTGTTATATTTCTTCCAGTGCTCGAGAAAGAATTCGACGTGCTAGTGTGTTGGACGGCGGTGGACGGCGAGCTGGTCCGCGGCGCGCTGCTGCCGACGCTCGACCTCAAGTACAAGTACCGCGTGCATTCCGTGCAGCTCTCCACGCAGCCTGATACATGTAAGTATTACATAAACTAGTGGATGCCCACGGCTTCGTTCACGTTTTTTCGGGATAAAAAGTAGCCTATGTCACTCTCAGGATCCTTTTCCATTACCCTGATCTGGCGCTTCGTTCTGACGTGAAAGAGGAACAAACATAATTTCACTTTCTTATGATGGTATGATACCGAAATATAATACGCTAAGCAAATATAAACGCTAAAGACTGAAACATTAGGATCATTGGTGTATATAAAAAAAAAGTATATAAAAATGTATAAGATGACTAGTGCTGTAACATGTAAACCTGTTCCCAGGGTACGCGGAGCTGGTGGGCGAGACGGAGCGGTGTCGCTCGCTGGTGGCGGTGCTGTCCCCCGCGCAGTACTCGGCGCAGCAACTGCTGACGGCGCTCAGTCAGCTGCGCGCGCTGCCGCTGCCGCCTGTTGTTGTGCTGTTGCAGGTACCAACTGTTGCTTAGTGCCTATTGGCTAGGTATTCCTATAGGAGTACCTATCATACTCTTTTTTTAAATAAATGATAATTTTGAAAGATGTTAAGTGTCATAGGGAATAGATTTTCGAAAAATAAACCCTGATTACACAAAAATCACAAAAAACGCTATGGGACTCTTCCGAAATGACTGGAAACCCGGTAAAACTGCCACTTCCTTAGACAAGCCTTTAATTAGAGACCTGACCCCTGTTAGGTCTGTAGGGACTGTTATGTAGGCGACGCACCGTCGTCTTTTTTATGCTCAAGATATTGCAATTTCTGGACCTAATCTTATAATTCACCATCTTTCTTTTTCCAGGACCTGCCGAAGTTGAAGCGCGAGTCGAAGGAGTGCGGCTCCCGGTTGGTGTGTACGCTGCGCGGCACGCGGCTAGTGGCGTGGCGGCACGTACACGAGCGCGCCTTCTGGACGCAGCTGCGCCTCGCGCTGCCTCTGCCGCCGCACGCGCCCAGACACAACAACCACCAGGTAACATCATCATCATCTACCTTTGTCTATTTATATACTAACTGACCCGGCGAACTCTGTTCCGGCTTAGAGGCAATAAATAAGCAGATTTTGGATTTTATTAAATTCATTAAAAAAAAACACTATAAAAAGTCCGCCTCCTGGTTCTTCGCTACCTCCCCACCAATTTTCAGCTCAATCCGTTCAGCCGTTCTTGAGTTATAAATGGTGTTACTAACACCACTTTTTATTACGTTTTAATTCTACATTTTATGGTGATAACACTTTGCAATGCTCTACCGAAACCTGTGCTTTCTGCAAATTACAATATAGAAGACTCCAAATGCAGAGTAGCGCTTTACACCCTAGACTGCAACAAATCTTACCATCAAGCGAACTCTTGTCAAACTAATGTTGTAAGAAATGAATAGACATGGCATTATCATAATTCCTTAAAAACTGCACTGTAACTGGCCGCAATGTTTTACCATTACCATAGCCTATTTGGAATACCAAATTTTAAAAATTGTGCAGTTACGCCGTAGACGCTATTTTTGTGCCAGTTTTTTGCGCCTCACTTCTCTTAGGAGCGCTAGGAAAGCATCCATTGACTGTCTAATATTAGTTACAGTCATTATTGGATGCAATGCAAGCATGCTTTCCTATGATATATATCATAATCCATAATTGAAGCGCCTTTATAAATGTTTAGGACCCTCCTAAATCAGAACTCCCAGTCTTATAAAATACTAACTTACCTATTCCTTGTTCCAGGATAAACCAGTCGCGCCGCCGGCGCCGGAGACCGAAGACAACAAGAACTCCCGCTCCGGCAGTCTCACTGCGCTCGTATAATGACAGACAAACACTACATACGGAGCTGTATAAGTATATATACAGATCGCGCAAAACTTTATGACCTCAAAGTTAAACTAAAATTTTACACCTCGGAGCTATGCGTAGATACGTGCGTACAGTACGCACATTGCGTGTCAGACGTACATAGTTTGTATTAGCGCCTATGTTTCGAGAGGTCATAAAGTTTTACACGAACTGTATGTATGGTGACGTGGTCCATACGAATGTGGTGTATTGGGATTTATGATCATATTGGAGTCGTCCTTTTTAAAACGCTCAAAAATTGTTTCGTAAGTCAATTACGCTTGAATTCTTTGTGTGGACCAAGATATTGATTACACGTGCAGGGAAACGTATATCATAAGTTAAGTCCAATATAATCCTAGTTTATAAAAACATGCTTCTTTTCTGCAAAAGTGTTTTCTTCTTTTGTGTCTAAATTCTGGAGATCTATCTGGTTTTTAGCCACTCCCGTATTGGGTTTCTTCTCTCTTTAACGTATTCTTTTTCAAGATGGGCGATGTTTTTTATATTAGGCAATTAGTTAAGTCATCGGCTGCTCCTGTGGAACAGTTTGTATGGACTTTACTAAAAGAATACATAAAATTAGGACGTTCCTTCCTTTATAGTTTCTCTGAACGTGTTTTAAATGTCACCAATGTTACCGTCTTACTCATAACTAGTAAAACGATGTTTCGTCTTTTTCACTCGCTTTTAGAACGAACTATGTGTGAAAGTGGCAAAATATAGATTTAGTAATTACTCGTTGGTGGAGATTAAGACGGTTACTGGTCTCATCAAATCAATTTTTACGCGCTTTCATTGGTTGGACATTAAAAACCTAACAATGATAGTGCTAATCACTTATTTTGATGGAAAAAAATAACTGATTGTAGTTCTAAAATAGTGTTAAAAGTTAGTAGTGAAGTGTGAGACACTCCGCGCCAGTACTGAAGCGAGCGCGCGGTCCGCAAGATGGTGAGCGCCGCGCTGTGCTGCCCAATCCGCTCCAAGACTGTGAATAGCTAATAATCTATTTTGTAATACCCAATTATCACATAACGTATAGGATATAGGACGATACGAAATCTGTATACAGTTTTCTAGGATCTCAGTATCACTTTTTCTCTGACTTGTCTAAACTAACTCTTTCCGAATTTCTCTTGTGCCAAACAAGCAGAAGATCTATCATGACAATTGTTTATTCTTAAGTTTTTACGGTTGTATTCTATTTATTTTATTATTTGTCTTTTCGTTTCTGACTATGCGAGCGTTCGTCGCGTGTTGTTTTGTAATTGACGTTTTGCGATCGAGGCCGTTTATACAGAGCGATGCAATAATGTTGAGGAAACTGATACCATGTTCATAAATTCATAAAAATATACTACTATATACTCATCGCCTGGAAAAGAATCTGTTAATCATAGAAGCTCAAAATGACACCATTTGATTAATAATTGTGTTTTGGGCGTCATTGATTTATAGTTCCATCCCGGCGTTAAATTTCTGTCATAAATATCTACCACTGCCTAAAACATGATACTGATTCTTCTTATTTCTAATATAATAAGCATGCTCCATCATAGACCACATTATATCGCTTACCATCAACCGAATTGTGGTCCACTGCAAAACCGTTCAGATATACCTCAATTTTTTTTAATTAATAATATATTGCTCTGTGTAAATAGGTCTCTGTATACGCCGCTGTAGAGCGCGTGTATAACTATAATAATTCTTGTTTATATTTGATATGCGCACTGCAAGTGTGACAGCTGTAAACTCGTAAGTTTTAATGTTAGTGATCTATTTATGTTCTCATATTAATTATAGTTTTAATTTATATGTTGATTGTGAAACAGCGGCGCGAGTACATTGTTTGGTTCTGTGATAAAGAAGTGTGCATATTTAAAGAAAGCGTCTACAGTGTATAATATTCTGAGCCTGTATTATACGTAACTTCCATTATTTCTCTTAACTTTAGGATTCGCTTGGAACTTTTATATACTGTAGACACTTTGGCGTATTGTTTATTTTTATACCTTAATACTTAGCATGTTAAATTACTTGTATCGATGTAAATATATGATTACGATTTTGAAAGTATTTCGCGATGTATTTAGTGTAAGGTTGGAGCTAAACGGTCAGAAGTTTTTTTTAATTACAAGTGTAGTATTATATCGTGTTACATTCCATAGAAATGATTGTACGGTTATTAAGTTAAATGTAAAATATGCGAAATAAAATTTTGAATTTAATTAATTATTCTTTTATTGATATACCCGTATATAAGTTGGGCTAGAATAGAAAGGAAGGACTTTCTATAAATAGACATAATGCTAACCAAAACAATACAGAAACAAAAAAATATAAAACGTACCTGGAACACAGGTGGTAGCATCAACGTTTCTTTGTAAAAAAAAGTATGGACGTAAAAAGCATAGAGGGGTGTTGGTAAATGAAAAAGATATTCATCACAAAATCATTTATTTATTAATTATAACTGTTGCAACAAACAACAAATACTTAGCGCTATTTCTGTGAAAAATGGCAGCAATTTATGAATACATAATTTAACGATCGCTTATCACATGGCATTGATAAAAAGGCCTAAAATAAATAATTGTATTAAATTGAATTGAATTAAAAAAAACGAATATTAAGTATCAAAATCGAGCACTTTTAGTGCAAAAACAGATCAATTGAGATTTAGTTAAGTTTAAGTACTTTTTTAAGTTCAGAGACAGTCCGAGATTACTTGAAATTTACTTACAATTAAGTACAAAAGTTCCATAGGCACCATAGAAAGCTCAAAGCTTCACTTTAAATCCATACGAAATAATAAATACCGGTTCAAAATTATTACTACAACTAGTCATTGTAAAAAATATATTCGAGAAAATTTTTGGCATAACATTTAGAATTCAGTTTCAAATTACACTTGTGATTTGGTTCCAGACGTTGAACGCTTGAAAACTAGCTAGTAAGGCTACAAGTATACAATAACCTATTCTTAAAAATAGTTAATCGAATGAAACTAAAGCTCCTCCCCACAGATTCAAAATGTTTCCTAGCATTCAATATGCAACTGAAATATTGCTCAATAATACATCTGTATGCATTTTTAATAAAACATAATATTAGGAGCTGACCCCAAAAAACGAGATCATGGCAAACAAGAATATAAAAACCATTTACAAGCTTTTATGATAAAAATCGATATTAAATTAAGCGATGTCAAATATAATACTAAAATGAAAAAACAAATAATTAAATATATGTCGTTGTATGTATCAAAACATACAAAAATGTAAGCCAAGCTGTTTTTATGCGACATTTTAGAACTCATTTGTGGGAGGAACTACATAATTAAATAATAATTGTGATATAAATAACCAACTGTGATATTCGTAAGTAGTCATTTCACTTATCAAACAAAAGTGATGATAATTTAATTTAAACACACTACATCCATTAAATAATGATAAAATTGAACATAATTTCAGATCATTTTGTACGTTATTTGGGCCGTATTGTAGATGCCCATCGCTATTATTTAAACTAAGACACTGCTGTATGAAACTGAACCGTATTTTCCAGCAATAAGGTTCAAAATCATAGTAACAGTCTTAGAGAGAAAAAATAATTGCGATAGGAATCCATCGTTTTGAATAATAATTAACTTAATTTGACACCTTTTTGAAACAAAGGATTTTTACACTGGACAGTCAGCATTTGTCAATTTGTGCAAATGACTTTATGGTTCAAGATGGAATAAACATGTACTAAAATGGAACACACTACTTTTTGTACTATCGTAGTAAAATACTAACATAATAATAAAACAATAATCAAACCAAAACCATACGCTGAATCAAAAACGGCACAAATAGTAATTACACTCTTTTGAAACTTCGTCGACTTGCGAACTTTTTCTTTTATAAATCGGTTTAAAGGTGTCAAATTAAGATAGCCATTATCCGAAATCTTAAGTACTGGCCCCAAAGTATTGTAGGAACGTTACATACAAATAAATCAATAACAGATTAGCCTAAGAGGTTGTAGGTACCCTAGCACAGTTTAATACCCTAGGATATAGAGTTAGGTACCCTATTGAGATAGTATTTAGCCTAGGAAGGATTCTAGGTACCCTAAAGAGATTTTTGAACCACAATAAAGTGGAGATACACCTTAAGATGAATTGAATAACCTTAAAGAGGTTATAGGTATATTAAAGAGATTGTAGTTAACACATCAATGAGTTTGTATCCGAAGAAGATTTAAATGATCATACAGGTACCCTAAAGATTGTAGTTAGCACAACACAGATGTTGTACCTGAAGAACATTTGATTACCCCAAAAGAGGTTATGGTACCCTAAGCATATTTGAATAATCGTAAAGAGGTTTGGTACCTTAAGGTTTATAGTTACTCTATCAAAGAGGTTGGTACCTACACACCCTACGAAGGAGGTTGTTGTCTCGATGTATCGCTAGGTCCGGCCTCGTCTTGTGGTGTGGTATCTGTGGAGGTGCTCGGTGGTTGACTGTCGCTGGTCTTGCCGTACTTTTTCTCGTAAGCCTGTAATCAAAGATTTGTGTATAAGTTTTAATCATCATAATTATAGCATTTTATAAAAACGGAAATGTGTTTTTACATCTGTTCTAATTTCACACCGCTGTGGAGTATGTATATTAGTCGTTTAAGCAAAGACTTTTCGATTTTTTCTAATAATCTATTATAAAACTTTATCATGGCAACCATAAAATCTATTTTTTTAACTATATCATGTCGCGACTATCATATTTTTCACGCGTAGTTTACTTTATTGTCAACTAGTGGATGCTCGCGGCTACGCTCGCATTAAGAAGTAAAACTTACATCCTTTATTTCCCCCCTTTAAAAGTGGCATTTCCAAAAATCCTATCTTAGCGGATGCCTACGTCATAACATCTACCTTCATTCAAAATTTCAGCCCAATCCGTCCAGTGGTCACTATATCAGTCAGTCAGTCACCTTTGAGTTTTATATATTTAGATTTTGACAATATTTTTTCCTGTATATTGATGATAATTTTTGAGTCAGTGAAATTTGTATTTGTTTAGTGCCTGATACATCATTCCCTAGTTCAGAAACTAGTATTTCTTCCTACCTCTCTGGCGACAGTGTCCAGTTTGTCAGCCATGCTCCTGCCGGTCTGGTCGACCATGCCTCGCAGCACGCCCTGCTTCATCTGCAGCAGCTTGTGTGGGTGCTCGAACTCTACCAGCTGACCCGCGTCCATTACCATCACCTGCAAATAAAAGGTGGAAATTGGGTTATTATTTCGTCAGTTCTTGTAGTACAGTAAGACCAGCGCTGGTTGCTATGCAGCCAGCATTATGCTGAGTTGGGGTTGTATTGTGGCAAATGTGTATTTTATTTTATTAGTTTTAAGTTTTAATTCTTGCTTGTACTTATTTGCTTACTATTTGCTATAATAAAATATTTTCTTTCTTTCTTTCTTTCTAGTTTTTGGACGACTCGAACGTTCATCGTATCGAGCTCTTTCAATTACGTTTAAATTATATTTTATATTTTAAAGTTGCCTTAAACACGGAATTGGAATCATCTTTTATTTGTGTAGGCTTGTGTGGTCTTTCGAACACCAATATTTAATACCAGTCTGATACTTGATTTTGATCATTTTCACAGAAACACTGATATCAACTCTCTCAGATAAATTACGAAATTCATTAGCTTTCATTTATGTCATGTTATTATTAGTGCTGTTATCTTCCTGTTCAGAACGGGAGTTTATTAAATCACCACATTAATTTTAAACGTATGCCTAGTATCGGTTTGATGGCGCCGTATGCAATGACCTGGAATAACAAAATTGATACATTAAAAGATGAATAGTACCTTATCGGAGTCCATAACAGTATGCAAGCGATGCGCTATGGTGAGCACGGTGCAGTCTGCGAACTTGTTGCGGATCGTCATCTGGATCAACGCGTCCGTGCTGGAAACGAAAAGATTTAGCTTGAATAAAAAAAACAGAATTCAAATTCAATGTCATACTCAATGAATTAAAAAATAAAGAGTAAAATATTCGTAGGATCAAAATATCTTGGCGTAGTTTACTTTCTTAAACGTCTTGGCTATGGTAAAAATGGTTTCCAAAGATCTACTTCTGTATTTTCATAATCAGTGTTATCGTCAGGTAAAGACAACAAATCAGATAAAGTGGTACTTTATTATTTTAATAATTTTTAGCACACAAATAAACACGTCAGTCCCTGATTCCTAATCAATCAATCAAAATCGCGGCTAGTAGCTGGATCCGATAATTTGTTTCTAGCTGTACTCTGGAGATAGCACGTAAGGTTTAAACAATAAAAATATTTAGACTATTACTCTTAGAAAAAGGAAGGGTTAGACCAGCTGGCGTCAGGATCTCGACCGGGACACATGGCGGGAGTTGGGGGAGACCTTTGCCCAGGTCACATGGTACACAATCACATGGTACATAGTATAAAGCAAAGTCGCTTTTAGAGTCTGTCCCTAGGTATGTATGCTTAGATTTTGATACAGTTTTTTACAAGATAGAATAGAATAGAATAGAATATAACTTTAATGTACACCATAAAACAGATACACAACACACACAGACAGAACAGATTAACGTGATTCAAGAGGAAGGTTTATATGTATAATGACAGCGCGTGAAGCCGCGGGCAAAAGCTAGTAGGAGTAGTTATTAAAAAGGTAAATATATATTACTCCGGGTCCACGTTAGCGGTGGCCTCGTCCAGCACCAGCAGCCTGTTCCGGCGCACGATGGCCCGCGCCAGGCACACCAGCTGCCGCTGCCCCACCGAGAAGTTGCTGCCGCCCTCGGACATGCGCGAGTTGAGACCCGCCGGCAGCTCTGTCACTGCCTCTTTTAACTCCACCTGGAGAAAAAAGTCTCTCTTTGAGTCGTATTTCCTCATGACTGAGGGTCGCGACTCCTCCGTAGAATTAATTCGTTAAAGGAAGTTCTCTTGGGCAAATACATCGTCGTGGGCGCTCAGGTCCTTCCACGCAAGACACATGTCCTCGGATAAAAGTAAGGAAGTGCTAAAACCAGGACTAAAATTAAATTCATAAACTTATTTGGAAATGCAGCATGATTCGGAAGTGTATTTCACTGGAAACGCCAAAAACTTTTCAGCCATGGTTAACTATAGGTTAGTTTATTTAGTTTAATGCTCAAACCAGGACTAAAATTTAATTCATAAGCTTATTTGAACATAGTATATGAAGTATATTTTACCGGAAACGCCAAAATCTTTTCGGCCATGGCTAACTTACAGATAAAAAAATCCACAACCATTTCTAAGTTTTCGGACTAAGCAGTCAAGATTACTTTTCTCTTTCGATTTTTTCGAGTGAGAACCGAGAGTGTAACCCCAAGCGTGATTTCCCTGATGAATTAACGTTTCAATGACTATTCCTAGACCTCCTCCATTTGTTTCAGTCTTTCGTTTCTTGGGCGGCTTTGTGATGTATACAGAACCTGTTTCGCTTCATGGATTATCTTATAGCTCAGAATACATAATACAACTGAAACCTATCTCCCTGTTCCGAACACGCAGCGAGCGGAGGGCACAGTAAAGTACGCTCGACAGTTGTGTTACAAACGGCACATCTCTAAGAATAAAAAATGGAATTAAATGGGACCAGTAACTATATTTAGCTACATACATAAGCAATTTAGAGTCGATTTCGAGAGAAACAGGATTAATTTAGTAAAATTTTTAGAAAAAGGTTTGTAAATATTTTGTTATAATAACATACATAAGTATTAATTTGTCAAAAGGTGATTCACCGTTTGTAGTGTGTCAGCTATAACATTAAATATTAAGCATAATAAATTCAGACTTAGTCATGTAAACACGCCTTTTATTGTACATACCAAGTTGCCACGCTATATGGCGACCCTGCCGGAAATTGAAACGTTGCGTGATTTATTGCAATAAAATAAATCGAAACTAATAAGTAAAATGTGCCAGTCTAAAGTTGAAAAAGAAGACATCTTCATATCCCAAAACGCTGCCGGAGACAACGCAGCAAATCTGAAAAACCTAGGCAACCTGCTCGACCACATGAGCGTGATGATATACGTGATTCTGGCTATCATCATTCTGGCTGTTTCGTATTTTGTAATTCGAAAATACAGAGCTTGTCATCGCTCGTGGATCCAAGAGGAAATAGGACTTAGCACCATTGACCGCATCCGTTCCTCTGTGCGCCGCACCGCCGGGCGCATCACCAGCACTCAGCAGAGCCAGGAATAGCACGCAGCCCTCCACATAACTAGGACTAGCACCCAGTCTGTCCACCCACCATCGGCGTTAGCACCGACATCGCCTTCAAGTTGCCTAAGGTACCCAATATGAGCAAAACGTCAAGTTGTGTATAAAATATGTAATATATTAAAGTGTATTAATAAAATGGACGATGTGCTCTGCGATATTTTAAAACAGTTAGAGTATATTAAAACTAGTATAGTTAAATTAGGACCTACACGTAGAGTCGGGGAAAATTTTTGTAGGAAAGTATCGGAAGCAAAATTGATTTATGGTAAATTCAAAGAAATACTAAGCAGTAGCACTAATGTAACAAGTAACGAAACGGTGTTACTGTGTACAACGATAAACGAATGTTATTCGAAAATTTTAAGCTTCGACCAAGACGACTCACTAATTGATATCACGACACTGGAAACAAAATCCGACGAAATGTCTGAAAAATTTTGTTTAAAGACGGCCACGAGCCTCCTCCCGAAGATGAATGATTCGGAGACTGTTACGCAAGAACTTATAGATGCCATAGAATTTTATAACTCCATGCTTGGCGATGATGGTAAGCAGTTCCTAATAAATTTTATATTAAAATGTAGAATTTCTAGCGGAGCAAAGCTCCGTCTTTCCGCTACTTACACAAGTATCGAGTCTCTCATTCGAGACATGCGCATGCATCTTCTCACGAAAAAATCAGATACGTCTCTTCAACAGCAGATGCTGAACGAGCGACAAGGTGACCGCTCTATAAGGGAGTATGGTAGTGAAATAGAGCGACTTCTCATAGATTTAACCATATCCCAAGCAGATGGTGACCAATCAGCTTATAAGACGCTGCAACCAATCAACGAACGGAATGCCATCCGTTGTTTCGCTAATGGTTTAACAAGTCAGAGGATTGGTACTATAATCTCAGCGCGAAATGTTACACAACTAAAGGACGCAATCCGCATAGCGGAAGATGAAACAAACGCCCTTCCAAAACCACAGGTATGCTCTTACAATAGAGGTAGAACAAATTCCCGTCGTTTCCCGAACTCCACGAATTATTCCGGTTACGCAAGGCCGCCTACTCAGCAAGGTCAGTACTCCGGATATCAGCATACCAGAGGTAATTGGCGCGGCGTTGGCACACAAGGCGCATCAGGTTACCGCGCGCGCGGCAGCGGACACCGCGCACGAGCTGCTGACGCTGCGTTCCGAGGACGGTATGTACGGGACTATAGACCAACTTGTAGCCATTTGAATTTGAACCATTTTAATGCGAATGATGATATCAACCAAAACGCTGACGTGAATGATAATGAAGTGGAAAATAAAGAGGAAAATTCGGGTAACGAAGAGGTAGAATTTTTTCGTCGCTAAACAAATATTATCATGCGATAGTGTAAATTGGGTTAGTTTAAACTTAAATGATTTAATATTAGAATATTTAGCGGATTCAGGAGCAGCAATATCAGCTATTAAATCCGAACTTTTAGAATTAAAACAGTTCGAATTACATAGTTGCAATTTAAGTATAAACGGCGTAGGTGGCACTTTAAAATCTATAGGATATGTGTATTTGCCGTTGGAGTGCGAAGGAATTAATTTTAAGCATAAATTTTACGTATTCAGGGACTTGCCATGTAAGGCGATAGGTATTTTAGGTCAAGATTTCTTTAAGCAATATAAGGCAATAATAGATTATAATATTAATACGCTAACTTTAAAAAAAGGGCAAAGTACAGTTACGTTGCCGATGCAATGCTACGAATATGAAGAAGTTTTGACGGTTGAGCCGCGGTGTGAGGTAATTAAATACATAACAACACCCGCCAAAAACGATTGCGTCGTATACCCGAAAGAAATACAAGAAGGAGTTTACTTAGCCAGTGTCATAGCGAGGCCAAAAAACGGAAAAATTCCGGTACGACTGATGAATACGACAGAAAACGAGGTATCGATCTGTTTGAAAGATCTGGAGATAGATTCACTAGAAAACTACAACTTGTGCGATTTTGAAAGGCCAGGTGTGAATGTTCAGAGAGTGAAAGAATTGCTAACGTCACTCAATTTGTCGTCATACTTAGAGAAAGATGAAGTTTTACCAATACAACAAATATGCGCCAAATACGCAGATATTTTTCATTTGCCAGGTGATAAATTAACAGTCACAAACTTGTACGAACAGTCTATTCATTTGAAAAATAATGTTTCACCAGTGTATCGAAAACAATACAGAATCCCATTTTCGCAGAGAGATGAACTGGACAAACAAATAAATCAAATGTTAGAAAGTGGCATAATAGAAAAAACTAATAGTGAGTGGTCTAGCCCATTGCTGTTGGTACCAAAAAAGTCAAATAGGGACGGTAAAAAGCAATGGAGAGTAGTAATCGATTACAGGCAGTTAAATGAACGTATACAAAATGATAAATTTCCTTTGCCAAACATAACTGACATATTAGAGTCATTATCAGGTGCCTTTTACTACAGTCACTGCGATTTAAGCCAAAGTTTTTATCAACAAGAGTCTAGAAAATATACAGCATTCACAACTAGCACCGGCCAATACCAGATGTGTAGATTACCAATGGGATTAAAGATTAGTCCGTCAGCTTTCAGTAGATTAATGACTATAGCCATGTCTGGTCTAAACTATGAAAAATGCATAGTTTATATGGACGATTTAATAATATTTGGACGAAATTTAATTGAACACAATAAAAACTTGATGACCGTATTTTCCAGATTACGAAAAGTTAATTTAAAACTCAATCCATTGAAATGTGAGTTCCTAAAACGACAAATATTGTATTTAGGTCATGTCATTTCATCAGAAGGTATTTTACCCGACCCAGAAAAGATTCGAGTGATTGAGCGATACCCGATACCAACGTGTGCGGATGACGTAAAGCGATTTGTTGCGTTTGCCAATTATTATCGTAAATTCATTAACAAATTTAGTGAGATTGTTTTGCCCCTAAATAAATTATGTAGGAAAAATGTCAAATTCGAATGGACACCAGAATGCCAAACAGCATTTGAAACATTGAAAAAACTACTGGCCTGTCCTCCTATCTTGGACTATCCAGACTTTTTATTTTATTAAGTTTAACACTAAAATAATTCAATTTTACTATTGTACTAAATCCACATTCATAATGGCAACCATTATAACTTTGAGAGACTCGAACTCTATGCAGTGATACGATGACGATGAAACGTAAGTCGAAACGTTAAGTATTAATTTGGCTTGCGCGTGGGTTACGAACGTACGCTGCGAACGTATTTTGATAGCGTGGCGTGTTTTTGTTCAAAGTTAGATTCCCCTGCTTATAGTGAATATAGGAGATGAAATTAGAATCATACCTCTTCTAGCGCCCTCCAGAGCACCTGGTCCGGGTACTCGTCGAAGGGGTCCAGGTTGTGCCGCATGGTGCCCGAGAACAGCACTGGCTCCTGCGGGATGATGGACACCTGGCTACGCAGCTCGTGCAGGCCCAGCTGAGAGGTCTCGCGCCCGTCTATCACTATCTCGCCCTCGATTGTTGCTAGCCTGGAACGTTATTACCCATACGTTATTATACTATTAGTTATTTTCATATTCAACTTCGGCAATATAAATATATAAAACTCAAAAGTGAATGACTGACTGACTGATATAGTGATCTATCAACGCACAGCCCAAACCACTGGACAGATTGGGCTGAAATTTGGAATGAAGGTAGATGTTATGACGTAGGCATCCGCTAAGAAACGAGTTTTGGAAATGCCACTTTTAAAGGGGTGAAATAGAGGATGCAAGTTTTACTTCTTAATGCGAGCGAAGCCGCGAGCACCCACTAGTCACTAGATATAAAACAAACAATGTTTACCAATATACTCAATGGTTGTTCATTACAAACAAATGACGACCGCGTTACTATTCGAGACAGACTCAATAGATTAGGTTTACATTTACATTACTAAACGTCAGTCGATTTGTAGCCAAGCGTGAGCCTATCTAGTTTAAAGAAAAATGTACAAACAGTTGACGAATGCATTGCGGAGATGACTAGCTAACTTGAGCTTTAAAGGCATGTATGTAAAGTTAAATTTACCTGAACAGTGCGTTGATAAGCGACGACTTGCCAGCGCCGGTCCGTCCAACAATTCCGACCTTCTCTTTAGGCTGAATAACAAGACTCAAGTCCTTCAGTACTGGTGGTTCGTTCGGTGTGTAGTAAAGGAAGACATGTCGGAACTCAATGCGGCCGGCCTCGGGCCACGAGGGCGGGGGCTTCTTTGATGGCTCGGACTGCAGCGGGGGCTCCGACTCGATCTGCGAGTATTCTTCTATTCTGTAGAAAGGAAATTCAAAAATTTTAATTTTCATTTAAGTAAGTGCTCACGAGATATTGATAAAACCATAATGTTCATAGGCAAATCGGACAAGACCGATGACGTACAAATAACTACGTTGCTTCGTCAGATTCACAGTTCAAATGATAAACGTAATTTTATTTAAATAAATTTGCTTAGTGGTGCAGGAAAACATCGTGAAGACCAGCATGTTTGAGGTCCAAATCCGAGGACACGTGTCTTTCGTGAAAGACAGACCGACTTGAGCACCGACCACGAGCTCGCCTAAGGAACAATTTGCGGGGGACTCACGACCCTCAGTACTGAACAAAAATAATTTGAAGAGGATACCGTGGATCGCATTACACGTTAAATTGAAGGTCCCGGGTGTTTGTCTAGTACGGCAGTCGTTAAGCCATTTCAGAGGCCCCTTAGGGCGGCTTGATAAACTCTCGACACCAGAGTTGGCCACTCTCATTCGATAAGAAGGAGGAGGATACCTTTCAACACTGGTCATCTGGTTCTCCAGCTCGGTGGACTGGCGCATGCCCCACTGGAACATGCCGGTGAGACCCATCGCCTGCGTGATGGCCAGACCCACGTTACCGCCGTGCTCGTCTGCAAATACACAGGGATAACAATTTAAGGTAAAATATAATATCCACACTCATTTCCATACACTTCAGACTGAGCGGCTGATGGCGCCACTTGTGCTGTCAGAATATGTCTGTCTGGCAGTTAGTAGACCGTAGCCTAGTGGTTAAGGCGTTCGGGACGGTAATCCGAAATACGCAGGTTCGAATCCTGCCGGTCGTGATTATTTTCGCTCATTTTCCAATAAAAAGTTTAACTGATAATAATTAATTAAAATTTAATTAAATATTTCAATAGTAGCCTAAATTTCTAAAAATCTATTTCCAAAGTAAAAGTAGTAGTTAATTCGAACAATGTGTAGTGGCCATAAAGCGGTGGTTAATATTGCCTTTTCTGTCAGAATGTAAACTTCTTTTTTTGTAAAAGTTACAGCGATTTTCTAATTTTAGTAGATCTAAAATGTATGTATTCTATTTCTATGGAAAGTGTTCTCAAGGGAGGACACTTTCTTAAGTATGAGTAAATAACAAATAAAAAATGATTCATGATTGGCCCAAAAATTGGAACTTTTTGGAAATAAAAACCAACCTTGTCCAAACACCAGGAAGCTCAGTGTGACCACAGCTATGTACATGACGCACACCAAGTCCAGCCAGAAACCAAACGCACGCGAGCTCGCGATGAACAGGTACCTGCAAACATTCACACAATTCAATTATTTTATATGTGCTGGTAAGCTAAAGCAGGCATTACAAGATTTTGGATTGTCAATACCATTTCGTGGAGTTTGAATTGGACGTTTTCCTGCTACTTATTTATTCATTTGAATGAAAAGAATATTCGCAAGAGGAATCCATTATACTAAAATAGAAACGGAAATCCATCAATAGATAACTACTTTATGGTAAGTACTTCGATGTTGTCCTCTTCATGGCGTGAAATGAAAAGTCCGTTCTCGTTTATCGATGAATGTAAAATATTCGAGTCTGTCTTGGTTTTCACCTAACTCTTTGATTCATTAAAATTACAAAAGCGAAAATCTTAAATATATACAATGGCGATATGTATTACCTGTTTTACTTGTGTAAATATATATATATATACTAGTGGGTGCTCGCGGCTTCGCTCGCTTTAAGAAGTAAAACTTGCGTCCCCTATTTAACCCCTTTAAAAGAGGCATTTCCAAAAATCCTTTCTTAGCGGATGCCTACGTCATCTACCTTCATTCCAAATTTCAGCCCAATCCGTCCAGTGGTTTGGGCTATGCGTTGATAGATCACTATATCAGTCAGTCAGTTAGTCACCTTTGAGTTTATATGTGATAATTAAATGACCATATATACACCAAGCCGTAATGACCATAATGATGAAAATGAAAATGACCATAAACTCACCAAGCAGAGCTATGTACATCCTGGTGGTTATCAAACTCCCTGATGAGTGCCTCCTGTGCCCCGAAGGCTCGTATCGTGGTGATGCCTTGCAGGGACGCGTTGAGGTGAGAGAACACTGGACTGCGCGCTGTGGACATATAAGACCACTGTACTATTGTATGGAAATAATTGTACGTGACTTATAAAGAGGTGCGAAAATCATGCCAATACAGTAACTGTGCGTGCTTGTGTGCGTTTCGCTGTAGGTGAACTAGTGGTAAAATGGAAAGAACTGTTAGTACGGTACAATACCATTTACCACTGTACCACTAATCACTGAAAGTTTGTGCGGTGAGTGTGTATGATTGTTAGTTCTTCACACTCAAACGGCTAAGCCGATTTAGATGAAAATCGGTACGGAGATAGATTATGAGTCTGGATTGACACAGGCTAGTTTTAACGCGGGTTGCACTGGTAGTTACATGGAGTGCTACTAGTGTAAAATAACAAACAATTTAATGTGAGTGTAATGTACACTGTTAGTGTGTGTGTGGGTAACAATTGTTGTTAGATGACTCACTCACACCCTCGAGCCGCTTGATGCTGCGCGAGGAAGACAGGTAGAAGATCCTCAGCCCGTAGAATATGATGCAGATGAAGAGGGTGGGGAGGAGCAGCCAGTAGTTCACTATCGCCACTACTACCACGATACCGATGAGGGACAGCCCGATCTGGTATAAACAAGATTAGTTTATAAATAAAAATATACTTAGGTACTGATACAAATTAAAATGAAATTAACATAAGCGCAACTTCTATGATTTTTTATTGTACACCAATGGAACTTTCGTAAGACTTTTTTTATCAATATGTAACTAATACGGATTACACGTGAGTGAAAACCGCATTTGTTACATATTGGCACAGCACTGAGTTACAAAATATTAACACAATATGTTAATACTAGTGGACGCCCGCGGCTTTGCTCGCATTATTTTAAAATAAAAAGGTTTGACATGAAATGAAATAAACACTAAATGTTAAGTTAAAAATGCACCAACATGTTAGTGAAAACCGTAGACAAATCGGTTCAGCCGTTTTCGAGTCTATAACAAACAAACATACCTAAGACAAACATATTTTTTTAAACATGATTTTTGTCTTCTATTGCATCAATGAAGACCCCTCAACTATTTTTATTTTCATTTATCTTCAATGTACAGACACCGACTGGTCACAGCTTTATTATATGTATAGATAAACAATACCAATCACTGAAAATTACCCAAAACCTTTGCCCATATAACAAAATCAACTAAAGTTTACAGATATCAAGCGCATCTTTTGTCCTAGTTTTAAACCAATCGTATTAATTAAGCTAAACTTTCCTGTAGGATTGACCGCGAACAATTGTTTTGAGTGTAATTCCTTGACCATAATTCCTCTGATAAGATATCATTAATCAAAGAAGACTAAATAAATCTCACCTGCAACACATCAAGTAGCGCCGAGGGCAGCACCTCATCCACCGCCCCCATGTCCTTGGAGAACCTGTTCAGGATCCTGCCGGAGGGGTTGAGGTGGAAGAACCTCATCGGAGCCCTGGTGATGGAGCTGAACATGTTGTTGTGCAAGTTGGTGGAGGCGCGCATCGCCATGAAGAAGAACAGGAACGAACGCAGCAGGGATATTACTACTAGGCCGACTACCATCGCTGAGGACGGAAAAAAATGGTTAAAAGAAAAGAAGGTATTTGAAAATTTAAACTGATCCCTGTCAATGCTTACATAATATGTCCCTTCCGATAATGCAAGGATGTCAATAGCAATATCTCGGCAAATGATACAAACGTACACCCACAAGATTAAACATGTACGCAAACTTACAAGAAAACAAGATTAACATACTTACATACTCAAATTGTTTTATCCAATTTCGCCAATATCATATACAATTATACATAAGGGTCAAATAGAACTAAAAATTGTGCAAAACAAAATTTTTTGTTCATGATTTCATTTACAAACCGCGAATAATGAACTCGTTTTTTAAGTTAACAAATATGTGTTCATCAATTTTTATACAGTTAAGTAACTGAATAATGATGACGTAATACTTTGTTTAATAGTTGCACACCGAGAGGAAAACTTATGGAGAATGTTACTATAGTAGTTTATGCAACTGTCATATAATGAAGGGTATTAAAACACGAGTGTGAGTTTATGAAACGAGCGCAGCGAGTTTCATAATAGTAACGAGTGTTTTAATACCCGTGTTATATGCAGTTGCATACACTACTTTATCTAGATAAATTTACGTAGATAAATATTTTTATACCATCTGTCTGTACCCATAAGTGTAATAAATGATTTTGATTTTGAATAATATGAAATTTAAACTCACCAGTATAAACATAAATACAGTCGTATCTGGTGAACTGGTTTGCGTACATAGTGTTATCTATGAGTATCTCACTAGTTGGCTCCGTGACTGCAGTAACGTTGCCAGCGCTGGTGGCGTTTGCAAGAAGCATGGGGTCGACTAGACTGTTCATGTCTAAGTTTTGCTCTTCGAGGTTTACCCTGGGAAAGAGGATTAAGAGAGTAAGTGATGTGATTGTTATTTGATAATAATTAAATGCAATCTTGGCAAGAACTGCGCAAGACAGGGAGTTTTAGCGTAGGAGGGAGGAGGCCTAAACCCTGCAGTGTATCTCATTAGGCTGATGATGATGATGATGATGATGACGAATAAAAATGTATTTGTATTTACTTGCATGAATATTTTCTTACATTAGGTGTTGAAATTATTATTTACAAATATTATTTTTATGATCAGTCGAGTGATGGTCAAATGGTTGTTAGGTAAGGCAGGTTCTAAATAAGAGTAAGAGTAACCGGTTCCGCTAATAACATCAGGCAAGTTATAGTAAAGCGTGAGCCTATCTCATGCAAAAAAAAATACTCACCAGTAGCTAGTCCACCAATCAGAGCCCGAGCCGAGCAGCTGTGCTAACACCGCTATCATCACCATCAGTGTGACCGTGCAAGCGTTTCCGCTCGCTCGAAGGTAAGCGCCGTACACTTTGGTAGAGACGGCGCCGGCGGAGCGCAGTTCTGCTTCTTCCCGCCCGCCCTCTGGCGGCGCTAGGCCGGTGAGGTTGTCTACTGAACTCACCTGGAGAAATCAATCATAACGTTATATAAAACCGCTAAATCAGTTTCTTCTAGGCAAGCGCGCTAGATCGTAGTTTACAACATGGCTTACATCAGGCGAGTTGTAGTGAAGCGTGAGCATATCTTGTTTAAAAAAATGCGTTTGATGGTCTGTATAGTCTTCTTTGACGTGACAACGGAATGTCAAATTTGGTATGAACCGTACTATAAGGTTTTAGGACAACTTATTACCCGGAAACTACGTGAACGAAGTCGCGGGCATCGACTAGTATCTCATTTGTATCTAAACTAACAGACGCACGTTTATTTTCAAGATAAAAGTATTTTAAAGTTTTCAAAAGCAATTCGGATAGTTTTATTAATTCGGAAACGGGTCACTAGAAAGCCAAACGGTTAGTTTTTTTTTATCGAGGTACCAGGTAATAATAATTGTTTTTAAAGTACAGCATTTCCAAGATAATCAAATCAGCTTTCTTTGTGTATCAGTAAATTAAAAAAAAAAACTTTTATAAGTCTTGATAACCTCCTTTTTTGGAAGTCGGTTAAAAATAACATCACAATACACTTACAGAATGTATACTCAGCTGTCGTTTCCTAAAGCTGCCGTGCATGATAATGGACTCGTCCGTCTCGTGAAGCGAGGACGAGTCTAACGCCTGCTGTTTCTCCTCGGTCTTCCGTTCCTTCTCCATCTCCTCCCGAGACAGGATCGCTTGGAAGTCGAGGCCGGACGCGCTGAGTGTGTCGAAGTTACCAGCCGCTGCGATCGCGCCGTTACGGAGGGTTATGATCTAGAAATTATGGGAAAAAAACGTTTTAATGTAAATACGAATATTTTGTATTTTCGATGTCATGTTCGGTGAGAAAACTAAAGTTTTTAGAGAGATACACTGTGAAGCAGTGAAGTGAAATAAATTACAATGGGGAAAAATCCATGCACCTACAAAAACAAGACACGAATGAACATTCTAATCCGGTAGAAATTACTGTTTGTTCGTTCGATTGAAACGTAAAGAAACAAGTGACGATCTAACAAGATGCCTTTTTTCAGGTTCAAATTTTAGAAGTTGAATGTAACATTAAAAATTATGTATGAAACAAATGACTATCGACCCGTTCAATTGGAACGCTTTTTCATATATATATATATAGGTATATACATATATATGTTACGGCTAATACCCGAAGTGCGGCTACACCTAGTTTTAGCCGGTTAGAACTAGGTGTAGCCACTTACTCTTGGTTAAACCTAGTACGAGCCGATTGTTTTCGGGTAAAACTAGGTCTCAAGTCCTGTTGTAGTGCAAGTGTTGGACTCGAAGTCACTTGTCTGTGACAGAAGGTAGATTAGGTTCGTTAGGTTGCTTTCTACCACGCACATGCGACGACGAGCGAAGCGAGGAGGAGCCCACTTCTTTTAAAACATGTCTCGATTCGGGGTTTAACCAAGAGTAAGTGGCTACACCTAGTTCTAACCGGCTAAAACTAGGTGTAGCCGCACTTCGGGTATTAGCCGTAACATATATATATATATATATATAATAGATAGCAAAACACTATCTACTCCACATTGTTTGTGTTCTTTCGGTAGCGTTCCAATTGAACGGGCCGATAGTCATTTGTTTCATAGTATTTTTTTAAATTATATAACTCGATTAGCGAAATTAACCGAATTTCTCTGAACTCACTTGATCAACAGTTCTCAGGAACAAATAATTATCTCATCGTACTTAGAAATAGATTCGAACGCAAAGAAACAAATGACGATCAAGCTCTATTCCATTTGAGAAAGTCACATTATTTCTTTATTTTTTGTGTGTTTCTTAGTAGAATACTAAGACTAACAAATGAGATCAGACCTGGTCGACGTCCCTGAGGAACTGCAGCTGGTGCGTGACGAGGATGCGCGTGGCGTGGCGCAGGTAGCCCACGATGCACGACTCGAACAGGTGGCGGCCCACGTGCGCGTCCACCGCCGACAGCGGGTCGTCCAGCAGGTAGATGTCGGCGCGCTTGTACACGGCGCGCGCCAGGGATATGCGGGCGCGCTGACCTGGAGATAAAAAAATATATAATCTTAGGAATGATGAGAAATCTTGAGTTGCTTATTTATTTGTTAGAAATGAATTGAAGTTAAATGAAATAGTTTATTTGAAATCAAGTCACGTTACATTCTCATAACTCTAACTAATATATTAGAGGGAAAGCACATTTCAAGATGTAGGTACTTCGTCAACATTTTTATAAGTATAACATTTATAGCCATAGACAAATGGAGGCTTGTTAACATACAAACATTCTTAAACACAGTCGTTAAAAACTATAGCGACGCCTTATGGTAGACACAATTTTACCCATTTCAGTTACAGTGACATCCAAGCTCATTATTTTATTTCAATATTCAGCACAGTCCTCATGATACAATTAGTTTTAAAAATACCTCGGCATTGTTTAATTGAACAGATTTTTACAAGGATTTCAGTTTTCCGAAACAAACGGTTTTTTTTTACTTATGTAAAAACTAGTGGGTGTTCGCGGCTCCGCTCGCATTAAGAAGTAAAACTTGCATCTCCTATTTCACCCCTTTAAAAGTGGCATTTCCAAAAATACTTTCTTAGCGGATGCCTACGTCGTAACATCTACCTTCATTCCAAATGTCAGCCCATTCCGTCCAGTGGTTTGGGCTGTGCGTTGATAGATTACTATAACAGTCAGTCAATTTTGAGTTTTATATATTTAGATTAGAAGATTAGATAAGGGAGCTAGCATGTCAAAAACCATGAAAAACCCTAACGAGCAAGATGTGTACCAAATGGTATCATCGTCGTACTTGCCCATTTCAGTGATTCCATGCATCCCAATTTCTTTATTTCAACATCCAGCATAAAGCTCTTGACACACTGATTTGTTCTGATGATACATAATTGATAAGGGTTCATATTAAATGCTGGGACTTTAAAAGAACACTTACCCCCACTAAGACTGACTCCCCGCTCTCCGACGATAGTTTTGTCCCCGTGCGGGAACAGCGAGAAGTCCCTGTCGAGCGCGCAGCGGCGCACCACCGCGTTGTACCGCGGCCGGTCCATCGGCTGACCGAACAGGATGTTCTGACGGACGCTGCCTGGAAGAGAGAAAGATATAGATAAATAATTAGTAAGGTATGAGTGAGACAAGAGTATCGCCACAACTTTCTTAAATCTAGCTTATGGTCTCTAGCGATAACAATCAGATCGAGACCCACATCTTCGAAATCAGAAGCTACGGTAGCGCTACCTTAAAGTGCGGTGACGTGCGTAAACTAGCGTTGTCGTCGTGGCGTAGCGTAGTCTACCTACTATATTTTCATGTATGTACATATGAAACCTCCTTATGCCTTTCTTATGCCGAGCGCCGCCCGATAGTCTTTTGCGCGGCTCCAAGAGTTTTCTAATACGTACTAAAGCCCTTAAAGCCGCATTTCTACTGTTTCTATGAAGATAAAATACCGTACTACATTTACCGTGTAATAACTCTATTGTATGGATGGTATTGGATGGTTCTTCGAGCACATCACTAGGAACGAGGACTCGATGGAAATGCTTGCCGTGCAAGGCCAAGTTGAAGTGCAATCAAAGGTGGGACATTGCTAAACGTGCAACAACTCTAGAAAACAGCAGCGACGGTGCTACGCAACCCTATATACAGCCACGACCTCTCTGTCAAGAGTGACTGACTAAGAAGAACTCTATTGTACCTGCAAAGAGCCAAGGTTCCTGGCTGGCGTACGACACGGTCCCTCCGATGTGCACGCTGCCAGACTGAAGAGGGAGCTCTTTCAACAACACGTGGAGAAGGGAGGACTTGCCAGCGCCCACTGGGCCTATTACTGCTATCAGTCTGGAAGCGAGGAAACACATGGGTTAAGAAAATGGTTGTGAGTTTGAATAAAAGTTTATCTCTCTTTGTAATACTTTATAAGAAACTTTTGGAAATCATGGATTATAAAAGCAGGTCGCTACAGATTGTCCTAAGAGAAAAATAGATTATGAACGCTTATTTGGACTGATGGTGAGAAGTTATTGTGGTCTAACGTTTTGTTCAAACGTATTTTAGATGAAACGATCATTTATTTTTATAAACCTAATTATGTGTTAACAAAATCCCTATTCACTTTTTTGTCTTAACGGAAGATCCGCAAGTGCCTGTAATTAAATTAATAAGCCTGTAATTGCTTATCTATACGCGATTCGTCAATTATTTTATTTTATATCAAAAATGCGAAAATTTATCAAAGTGACAGTTGTAAATGACCATGCTACATAGTATGTTTCACTCACTTGCCCGGCTTGATAGTAAGTGACAGATCCGTGAGAGTATTCTCCGGGTGCGCTAGTATCCATTTAGCAGTGGCGTGCTTCAACCGCACGCCTCTAGAGTCATCTTCTACGCGAGTTGACAGTTCTTTGACATCTTCTTCCGTCGTCTCGTCAGATACCTCTGAAGGTCTTGCTTTGGTACCTGTAACGATAATGTTTTTTTTTTAATTTAAGGCAAATCTAATGTGTTTTATTTTGATTTCAGTGATACACAAAAAATTTAAAAAGGAGAGAAGTTTTACTACGTAGTGTTTCTTACTCACAGTGGCTTACATTATAAGTTGTTTCGGTTTTTATAGCTATAAGATAAAGCTGTGGTAGGTTTTTTTTTTATTTCAATAAAAGGGGCAAATATACATGTTAGATACGCTGGCATTACTTTCGGGCTCCAGGTTGGATAGCTACCATCATCGAATAGAATTTCTGTAGAAAGCACCTAACATTATGTTACGGCAGCTCCGTTTGAGAACATTGGCATTTGGGTTATTGGCAGTAAATGTTCTGTCGTTTTAATGCATCGATTGTCGGTTCAATCAATCCGGAGATTAAATACCTGCAGTCATGTGGCAAATAAAAAAAAAAGAAATCAAATCTCACCATTCCCTTTAGCCTCTTCTAGTTTATCGTCAAGCGGGGTCAGCACTGGTTCCTTAGACTCCACCTTCGGCAGATCTCTGTCCGATGAATCCCGCTTCCCTTTAGGCTTGGTCGAGGTTTGTATCTCGGCGAGACCTGGCACTGGCTTGCTGGTGTCTTCGTACATCATGAAGTTCTGCAGACGACGGATTGATATGATCGCTTCGGCTATTTGGGCTATACCTGGGGGAGGATAAGAGTTTGAAATTAGGTTACAATGACGCGGATAAAAATAGGAAACCGTTTGATTTTTTGTAGCTACGAAATTTAAAAAAAAATTATGGTCCAAAAATACGGGAAATACTCTAAAATTTAAATGAAATATGAGTATGAGTATTTTCCATTTAGCAGTATGTAACAAAAGTGTTTAATCAAGTTTTCAGCCACCAGGCGACCGAATTCATGCCATCGAATGAGAGTAGCCAACTCTAGTGTCGAGAGTTTGTCAAGCCGCCCTAAGGGCCTCAGACATGGTTTAACGACTGCCGTACTAGACAAACAGCCGGGACCTACAATTTAACGTGTCATCCGACCCACGGAAGCGCCCAAAATGGAATGCCAATTTTCGGTCACCCATCCAAGGACTTTGACCATTGCTTAACATTGGTAATCGCATGCGATTGCCTCCGCTAGCTGAGCTACGGGCGCTTCAGTAGTCGAGTAAATTTCAATGTTTTTCTTTTCTTATGAATACGCATTACCTGTGTAGGCAGCTAGCAATCTGCTAAAGCCAAAAATACTGTATTTATAAAATTATAAACTGACTGCCATGACCTTTGACTGATGCAAGATGTATATTAACTATGTAACAGAACAAATATATATACATAATTAATTAATCATATAACTACAATCTAGGGGTCTTCAAATCTAATGTTAATATGTATCTTCTGTAAGCGTGTTACACCCTAGGCTGCAGCAATGCTTAACATCAGGCAGGCTGTAGTCATACGCAAACCTATCCCATGTAAAAATAAAACTAACCTTGCGGGAAGAAGACAGTCATAGTCTGTCTGAGGATGTTGTAAAAGCTGGTGATCACGAACACCTGCTTGGCTGTGATGACGTTATGCACCAGCACGTAGGCGAGGATGGAGCAGAACAGACAGATGCGAGTCGTGAACATTATGAAGGAGGTGAGCACGCCCCGGATGTAAGATGTCGCTCGGATCTGTTTTATTTCGTGTCTGAAATAGAGGCAATGCATTTGTGTAATATCTTCATCTTACACACTATTATGTTATATTGCATACTTCGATACAGCCAATGGTGATTGGCTGAAAATGTGCATTCAAATCTTCATCAAAATAATGGGTTTCTTGGGCTGTGGCTGCCATTGGTTGAACTTTTAAAATGCACCAATGACAGCGCGTAGAATTTGTTTTGATGGGAAATTGTTCGTCGCTCTAGAACAAGGGGTGACCCCCTATTTCTTTCAGTAGAACTTTATTATCCTTCGGGTAATCACGAAAGCTTTACGTATTCTGGTTAGGTCGAACTTAGACTTTTTCGAGAGAACCTGTGCAGCCATAAAGATTTAAATAAATAAATATTTCGGGGCAATCCACACAGCGCGATCTAGTTCCATACAAGGTAAGCGCTTGTGTCATAGGCACTAGATAACGGATATAATACCTACTTGTAAAATTAACGATACGATACGATAGCATCAGTCAATCATACCATTATGATAAAAGCGAAAGTGTTTTTGTTTGCTTTCAACGGAACGTCAGATCGTTATACTTGATAAGGCCATAGTATAACTTTCTGAGATATATGTACATACACATAGTATTATTTAGCTCGATACCATGCGAGAGAAGCCGCGAGCATCCACTAGTTTCTCATAATTTGAGTTATCATCTGTATTGCTAATATCATGAACATAATACGAGTACACTCACAAAAAACATCCAAATTTGAGACAGATGTTACGGAACGTAACCAGGTGTTAAAAGTACGTCGACTTGTCAACTGCAACAACAACAAAAACAACTGCAACTGTCAAATATCCTTGATAATAAGTTTGCTGTGACCGGAATGGACAACAGCTATCTTTGATTAAGTTTTCAAATCAAATCCATCTATTTGTGAAGATGTAGTAAGAATTATGATAAAAAAAAATATACTACCTTACAGCTTACCATTTCTGGTGTGCAAAAATTTGGTATAAACGAATCTATTAGTAATATCGAACTAGTGGTTTTTGAAGTGATAAAACGTCAACCTCTTGCATCGTATTACTCGTAAAAGAAATCCAAACTGAGCGACATACTAACATACACTTTTAATATTGGCTAATATAAACCTTTTGTTGGTAACTACATTTTACACTAGCGGCGCCCGGTGATGTAATCTACCTTAAGCCGAGATAAAAAGCCAAATTTCATTCGAATCGGTCAAGCCGTTTGTTTGTATAGCAGGACCAAAAACACTCGGATAACTTTCACATAAAATAAACTGTTTAACTGTAACTGTTGGGGGAGATATGTGTATATAACCTATAATTTGTCGGTCTTCAAGTCGAGAGTAAACCGGTTCCTTCTAGGCAAGCGCGCTAGATCGTAGATTATAAAAATCCAAATTCAAAATGCATGTGACTTCTGCGCTGAGGGCCGGTGAGGCCCAGCCCTGCAGTGGAATCTCACTTCGAGGCTCAAATGTATAACCAGTCTCATTTAACTGTAACTGTAACCTTTGCCCAGGAGTGGGACAATATAGGTTAACAAAAAAAACTGTTCAACCAGGTTTTTGTAATCAAATAAAATAAAATCGTTATATTAGTAGGCAGATACTCGTATAAATAGTCACACAATATTCAACACAAAAATACTCAGATATATTGTCCTAGAACCAATAGTAAAAATGGATCCCGTTTATTTTATAATGATGACAATAAATCAAGAATAATAAATTAATACAAAATCATAGACATTAAAAATACATTAATCTCATATCTTAATTATTACAACATAAGAAGATTATGACTCAGTTATGTAAAAATCTTTATCTGATAACCTTATAAATAAACGATAGGAAAAAAATATTTTGATGCATCTGTCGAGATTACATCTTATTTTATCTCTTTGTATATGAGGTCAGGGTTTTAAATTAAAATAATATTGTAATAAGTGTGCGATGACAGTATTTTATTAAATCAATTACTTTATCAAATAAATTAACCGCTAATTTTACAGACTAGAAACCAGCTGCGCAAAAATATTGTTATTTACTATTTGATGTATTTTTTTTCTAATTATGAGCGTATGTAGGTTTAAGATTTTTTAAGTGCCCCATTTTTTTATTGTAGTTAGAAGTAGTATGTTTAGTTTTTCTTCCCCTGTTTTTATGTATTATTATTGTGAATAAATAATTCGTTTTTGATCATTATGAGGTTTAAATCGATTTATAATTTTAAGGGTTTTAAGAGATTAATGATTTCTAATGTGAAACTTTTAGATTTATCAACCTTTTTTTGTCTGTTTTCGACTTACTGTGGATTCACTCATGTAATAGTATAAAAAAATCGGTCAACGAACGAAGATTTACAAAACAACTTAATATAACAAATAGTAAAACATCACTTAATTTATGTATTCCCTTTAAATATTACATTTATTACGTTTCAGGGCTTCGTTGAGCTATAAAAATAAAATGTCCCTACATTATCTGAAAAAATAATATAACTATCTAGCTATCACGGTTCATGAGATACAATCCTGATGACAAACAGAAAAACAGACAGATAAACAGACGGACAGCACAGTCTAGATAATATGTATCCTTGATTTTACCATTTGGGTCTCTCTCTTAAGTCGTATGTCCTCATGACTGAGGGTCGTGACTCCTCCACAGAATTTACTCGGTTTACGTCGTTAGTTTTCTTGGGTTGATACATCGTGGTGGGCGCCCAGGTCATTCCACGGAAGACACATGTCCTCGGATATTGTGTTCCTCAAACATGTCAGTTTCCTCACGATGTTTTCCTTCACCTTACCATTTGGATACGGAACCATAAATAGATCTCGCCAATATTACGACTTTCCTGTCATCAAATGACAGCAGTTATATTAGTGCATTGCACTTTTTATCAATTCGACATTGGTTTCTTCTAAAAGCGACCTCCTTGAACTTGTTTATTGTTTTGGCTTCCAACCCTTTACAGATACTGATAAGCAATTACGAAACCCAAACGACAGGACGTTGACGTCGAATTGACGCAAAACAATTGTGAGCCCGTAGAGGGCTAATTATTATATAAATATATAAAACTCAAAGGTGACAGACTGATTGACTGACTGACTGATATAGTGATCTATCAACGCACAGCCCAAACCACTGGGCGGATCGGGCTGAAATTTGGCATGCAGATAGATGTTATGACGTAGGCATCCGCTAAGAAAGGATTTTTGGAAAATCCGCTTTTAAAGGGGTGAAATAGGGGATGCAAGTTTTACTTCTTAATGCGAGCGAAGCCGCGAGCACCCACTAGTTACCTATATATTTTGATGGACATTTTGGAGACGGAAGTGTAATGAGAGCCAACGTTTTTTAACATTAGACGTTTCAAACCTCACTTTCCATTATCGATCGTAATGAACGCTTATCATCAGGCCGGTTATGGTCAAATACAAAACCATTTCATGTAAAAAAAGCGATCCTAGCGGTAAATTTGTGACGTGTTTTATGCTATTTATGAGAACATTTGGACCTCACGGTACACTAGAGCGTCTAGCGGTGATTTCAAAAGTGTTAACTTAATGTGTGGTGTATTTTTATGAATTTTCACCCATAACCTACCTATCAAAGCCTAGTAAGTATCAAAGCCGAAATTAAATTAAAGTAATTAAAGTACTTATATGTTAAATACAGACCTTATTTTTTACCATCTTTTTCATTATTCTTTTAAGGAGACTTTAGTGTAATGCCACAGCTTTGATCTTTATATTAGTTCAAGCCATTTGAATGAAAAATATAGTCAAAACATAGGACCAATTAAATAGGACACAATTACATGCTGTGTCATACAAAATGTTTTTAGCCAAAAACCACAATAGCATGAACTCACTAAAATAATACTAGATGGCGCTGTATTGGCTTAAAACACACAAACGCGTGTCCACGTCATATAAGATTGAAAGTAAATTACAAACTTTACTGTTACATGATATAGAAATGCTTTATTTTATTAGCATCAATTTTTGAAATCTACTTAGCCCACCCCTTTTAGGGGTGGTGTAGCTAAGTAGATTATAGATATGAAAGGATTAATTTTTCTTTCGAAACTCTTAGACCAAAAGTTGTCACTTTTGATTTAATAAAGCCACTCTAAGGCTGGGTTGCACCATATTAGTGGTTAAAGTAAAGGATTTCGACAAATTTAACACTGACTCTACCGTTGACAGCGAAATGAGTGGCACCAGCTATTTTCGTACTTACCATAGTTAAAGTTATCGGGGTTGCAAGTCAAGTAAGGTCTTATTTACCTCAATTGCGACCTCAGGAACATTTTTCAACGTGGCAAGACGAAAGATAGTTTACATTATGTCACATCATGTCTTGCTGTTAGTGTCATTTTCTGTCAACATTTGAAATGAAAACCGTTTTTACTTGAGAACTGGCACAATAGAAAGTCAAAGCTGAAAGACTGCTCCGTTAGCTTAGTTGGTAGTGGCTCTGCCTTCTAATCTAGGGGTGCGGGTTCGATTCCCGCATGGCACAAGTAATTATGAATATTAAAATTTGTAATTATTTGTGTTAAGTCTGGTCGTTTCTATGTATAATAAGTATGTATTTACAAAAGAAAAAGTATATATGTATTATATCCGTTATCTAGTACCCATGATACAAGCGTAAGCTTAGTATGGGGCTAGATGGCGCTGTGTGATATGTCAGGAATTTTTTTTTTTTTTTTTAAACCAAAAAAAGAAAACCCATGACACTGCCACATCTGCACGAAAAACAAATAGTTTTTAGGTATTTATCGAAATACCTTTTTCATAAGTAGCTTTTTTTGATTGTATGGATTTTGGAGTCGCAAATTTTAATATAAGTACATACTAATTTCTTCGCTAATTTTCAACCAAAGAAAGTAAGCCCTAGAAGAAGAAAATAAATAATATTTTCTGTATTTTTAAACGTCATGTTTGACTAGTCTGACAGATATTATGACTTTAACAATAACTTTAACCACCCATCCACGGCCGGTTACGGTTATGATTAAAGTTATGACGTAAGTATGACAATTGTTAAATGGTGCAACTCAAATTTGGCCAAACCATAACTTTGACAAGTTTTTTAAAGCTAAAGTAGCCAGCCTTAAAAGCTTATGGATTTGATTACAAAACGTGGCTTCACTATTAGTCCAGAAATTTGAAAATTATTTATGCATTTAAAAAATATATAATTACTTGTGTTGAGTCTGGTCGTTCGTATGTATAATAAGTATGTATTTACAAAAGAAAAGTATAAACGTATTATATCCGTTATCTAATACCCATGACACAAGCGTTAGCATAGTGTGGGGCTAGATGGCGCTGTGTGCAATGTCCCGGAATATTTATTTATTTATAAAGAATAGATTGTTATTGATTCGACTTACTTCCTAGCCTTAGCCACGAGGTCTGCGAATGGTTTCTCCCACGTATACATCTTGATGACCTGTATACCGGAGAGGATTTCGTTCATGAGGCGGACCCTTTCGTCTGTCCGGAGAGCTGTTTTCAGACGGAGCACTGATGTCCGCTTGCCGAGGTACGCTGGGAAAAAAACATGTTTTTTTAATAAATAAATAATTTAAATAATACTTCTTCTTATCGAATGCGAGTGGACAACTCTGGTGTCGTGAGTTTTCAAACCGCCCTAAGGGCCTTTGACATGGCTTAACGACTGCCGTACTAGACATACAACCGGGACTTACAATTTAACGTGTCATCCGACCCACGGAAGCACCCAAAATGGAATGCCACTTTTCGGTCACCCATCCGAGGGCTGACCGCGTCGACCTTTGCTTAACATTGGTAATCGCATGCGATTGCCTTCGCTAGCTGAGCTACGGGCGCTTCATTTAAATACTAAAACGCAGCCTATGATGTGAGGTCAAAGCTATAACCCAATACCATTGTTTTCTAGCTGTACCAAATTGGATGAAATTTGATGAGAGTCTAGATAAACATATACGAATGCTGGTAAGTAATGGTTTTTAAAAATATTCGTTGTCGTGATAAAAAAACATTGTTTCAGTTTTGCTAATGATTCATCTTAGCAACTACAATAATATACCTACGATTTAAAAATCATATTATGCACGTTTGAAACAAAGACTTGCATCATCGCATTATCCGTGTAATTAACTGCACGCCTCATTTGAACAAAAGTAATTTCTTTAATTAAACCAAGTAATACGATATGTACATAATTTTATTATGTATTGATACTGATATTGTTTGTATAATAATATCAACAAACAACATATGTATATTTAACAAATATTTCAAAACATTTTGTTGCAAACAATAAATTGATTTTATTTGTAATTTATAAAAGAGCAGCGATACAATGTGATAAAATTAAAAAAAATATATCAAAATCTCCTTTTCATTTCCAAATATTACTAGCTACATATGTAGAAAATGCTGTGTTTTAAAATATCTTGCAAGGGTATAAAAGCCAACATCCCCAACTCCAACCACCGCAGCCAAGCTGATCTCCATTCCATTCTCCACCCACATAAGTAGGTGATAATGAGAGTGGCCAGAGGCCCGATCCACAAATAGTGCATGAATATGACAGCCACGTCGAAATAAATGATCAACTTGCTTTATGAAGAATTTTTTAATTAATTATGATCTGTCTTACCTTGCAAGGGTATAAAAGCCAACATGACCCCAACACCGACAACCGCAGCCCAGCTGATCTCCACCCACATGAAGTAGGTGATAATGACAGTGGCCAGCGGTCCGATCCACAAATAGTGCATGAATATGACAGCCACGTCGAAGCGGTTGACATCGTTCGAAAGCAGGTTGACCACTTGGCCGACTGTCGTTTCGCCTAGAGCTGTCTTTGACAGGCGGAGCGACTGAAACAAACAAAACGAAATTTGGTGATCAGTCTGTTAGTCTTGTCCTTGTGTAATAAATAAATAGAATACACTTTTATCTTCTTTAGAAAGGAGGTTTTGACCCCATCATCGAGTGTCATCTTCATACAGAAGTTGTCATATTAGCATTTTTTTATGATTCCAAGCTGTTTCTTTTAGATACTATGGATACTTTAGATTTAAAATCACGTATGTGCTAATGTACAAATGTGGTACACGGCTTCGCTCACATTAAGAAGTAAAAATTGCATTTCGAAAAAATCTTTTCTTAGCGGATGCCTACGTCATAACATCTATGTACCTGCATGCCAAATTTCAGCCCGATATGTCCGGTGGTTTCGGTTCTGTGCGTTGATAGTCACTATGTCGGTCAGTCAGTCAGTCACATTTGAATTCTAATATTTAGATAAAAAAAGATACCTACATATTCTGTAACCTATACCTACAACCTACATACAAGCGTATGCCTGTATTATACAGTGTAAGTGTAAGACAATTGTATTAGTTCCATCGTACTATTTATAAACCAAGAACGACAGACCCACTTAGTAAAAAAAACTGTGGGGATACCTGCCCGTTAATTTTTATCAGGACATCGAAGTCTATTCTCAAAAAAACGCCAGCGATGTAGTTTATAAAAATAAAGTTAATCAAAATTTTAGCTAAGTGTTCTGTGGCAGACTGAAGGACATGAGACGTAATCGCGATAAATTAGGTTTATTCCAACTAGTCCTACCAGTAGTTCGATAGTCGAACTGTTTGGAAGGTTTTGTTCCAAGTAGTTCGACATTCATGGATGGGCGTTCACTGAACGTTATCTGTGTTACGCACAGTCGAGGATTCGTCAAAGGCTTAACTTCCTGCTTGTATAGAAAATTCCAGTCAGATTTATAACATCCACTTTTTTATAGTTAGTCGGAAAATTTAAACACATTAGCAGTTATACTTGGGTTCCATCTCTGCCAGATTGGTTACCTGGAAGAGAACGCTCTTAGCGATAAGGTCGCCAGTCATGACACTACAACTGACAAATTTCTATATTTTCCTGGTATTTTTTATAAAGCGTATATCTATCTATCAGTTTTATGTATGAAGAGAATAAATTTCCAGATTAATTTCAAATATATGGTTATATTGTTTGTAAAAAATACTGAAAAACTGTAGGTGTAGATAAATTGTTGTATATACATATGTATAACATACATAAGTATATAATAATGCAAGACGAAACATGTAATATTGTTACAGGTGCCAGTGATTACGGATTCCTTTTACCGTTTTATTTTATGAGCCGTGTATAAAGATTATATTATTTATATAATCACGCGCGGTATTCTTGGCTAACAAAAAACTACATGTACCTACGGAATATTAAAATCAGAATTATGGGAAAAAATATCTATATTTTTATCAATTTGAGCATTATAATGCTTCTAGTTTTAACAAAGACATTTGATAAACTAGTTGAAACTAGGGAAAACGAGTTTAACTGTAAAAGAATATTATGCATTATCACTATAAGCGATTTATTCCAGTAAGAATAAATAAATATTTCGGGACATATCACACAGCGCCATCTAGCCCCATACTAAGTAAACGCTTGCGTGCTAGATAGAATCATATAGCAGAACGACTATTCATCAGATGATGTCACATGCATTTTTATACGACGCGACGGCATCGAATAATGTGCGAACAATGACAGGAATACATTAACTTGTATTCGTTGAAATGTCTCCACTAGACATGAAGCGAGGTAACAATGTTTGTATGCGTTATGTAAGTTCTTATAAGAACATGTTTTTTAAACCATGATTTTCATTAACAGGCCGTTTGACCATTATGTCGCCGGAAAGCATTATATGTGTACAAATGCATCACAACACTATTTCAGGGAGTCGTATTAATATACATACATAAGTACATATATGCTTGAATGGCGCCGGCTCTCAATTGAGACTCTTAAATCAATAATTAATTAATAATTTATACGCATTTCTTTCGTAGGTTTATTATAATAATATCTAGCTTGAATATAAAATAGCTGTATATCATAAGCATGAAATATAGACACTAAAGACAGGTCTAGTAGGATTAATTACTAGATATTTATATCTGACCTCTATATGTACTCTAGCTAGAGTCTATTTTTAGAATTATGAGCCTAACTGTACTTTCTGCCTTCCTAGCGCGGTTATCTAACTAAGCTGGTTGGCAAGCTAAATCAATTATTACTAAGAATTAAATTATTATAATTTGTATACGTTAATTTATTCATATAACTTAATAATACGTGTAGTAAGGCTCGTCATGCAAAAATATACATATGTAAGTAAAAAAAATATTACTAAGAATTTATTACTAATACTAGATGGTGCGCGCGACTTCGTCCGCGTGGAATAGTTATTACCATAAAAACGGGTCTATTGAGTTAACCTTAAAAGATAGACATATATTGTTTGGGACATTTTGTTAGATCATTTCAAGAGAAATAATTCCTTTATACATATTTTTTTGATATCTTGAACCGTTTTCGCAGCGCACGCAACGGAAACCCTCAAAGATGAATATTTTTCCCCGTTTTTTTCCACATTTTCCATTGTTTCTTCGCTCCTTTTAGTTGCAGCGTGATGTAATATAGCCTAAAGCCTTCCTCGATAAATGGTCTACTAAAAACAAAAATTATTTTTCAATTCGCACCAGTAGTTCCTGAGATTAGCGCGTTCAAACAAACAAACATACAAACTCTTTAGCTTTATAATATTAGTATAGAAGTATAGATTAGCAACGCCTTGCATATTACTTGTATTATGTATTCTGTGATATTACTTGAAACGCGCGACGTACATACACAATCTTATTCTCTTGGACAATTGGAACATTTCTCTTATCAATGGACTTGAGTTTAATTCGTCTATGCTTTGGATAAATGTTTTAATAATTAACTGACTCGGTTTTTGAAACTTAAATATTGACTTTCTAAAATATTTTTTATATTAACAAAACCAAGCAATTAATTAAATACATTTTATAATTTCCACCACTCCAATCTGTTCTATCAATCCTCCTTCACAATTAAAGCTCTCTTACTCTGGAATGACCTGCCTTTACATATCAGGCAGGCTAAATCTCTGTCGATTTTCCAGAGTATGGTGTACAGCCATTACATTTCTACGTTGTAAACTATCAATCGCGTTTATTGGTGTTAAATGTGTGTGTTCATAGTTTATTAATATTATTATTTGTAACATGTAAATTAGTTTGATTTTCTTTTATTTTCTCTGTTTCGTTATAGGTTTTATTTTTAAGTATTATTTATTTGTACGCAACCGACCAAACTGATCTCTTTCACCGCTTTCTTGCTAAGGTTGCCTGGAAGAGATCACTCAAGGTGATAAGGCCGCCCACTTGTACATTATTTTTAGTTTAAGTCCTTTTATTGTAATTCATTTATTTTGGTGTGCAATAAAGATATATTGTATTGTATTGTATAATTTTGTGGAACAAATTTTGGTTATATTATATACAGACAGATTTCAAACTTTACCATGCAAATTATATTTGATATAATCTTAGCTAATCTAAAATTAGCCGGTTTTATTTTTGGATGGTTTACCGTTTTATACTTACCATTTGTAACTGCCAACTTATTATGAATCATAGTATATTTTTTATACTTTAAAATCTATAAATTTGATTTTCAACATATATATTGAAAAAAATGTGTCGTAGTTGCGTTAACATTTTAAACAGTACATGCTAATTGAAGAAAAACAAATCGTGATTGTCGCTTCATGACACTTCTATTAGTTTACATGCAAAATATAGTCAGGATTGCATTACTACGGGCACAGAATAATCAAGAATAGTCAGTATATAGTACAGTACAGAGTACAAGTACTTATTTCGAGTTACTGGGGTGATATGCATATGGGTGCTCGCGGCATCGCTCCTATCAAGAAGTACTTGTATTCCCTTTTTAACCCTTTAAAAGTGGCATCTCCTAAAATCCTTTCTTAGCGGAAGCCTACGTCATAACATCTACCTACATGCCAATGTCAGACAGTCAGTCAGTCAGTCACATCTGAGTTTCATATACATATTTAGACATTTTAGACTGGTAGCAATGTTTCGATTGCGGTTTCAGTACTGAAACACATGTTTCTTATCTTTAACAAATTTACGCGATAAAGAAAAAAACTTAACGAAATAAAATTTTGAGAAAAGAATCTAGTTTCACAGCAGCAAATAATACTAAAAATGTTTGCAATGTTCTCACTCATTTGAGCATAACTAATACAAACCGAAACAAATTATCAATAAAAATAAGTATGAGCAAATGTTGGTTGCAGATGGTTCTATAACAGCTTAAGTGACAGATTTCCAGTAACCTTATTTACTCAGAAATATGTAGGTTTATGAAAGCAGACTGAGAAATCGCATCGATATTTCCGCCTCGTCCTCAATGTTCATGGGATTTAATTTCCCAGACATAAAGCCTTGCTCGTAAACCTAAACAGTTAAACGAAATATAACTCTTATAGCTTTGCAATGGAGTTCTAATTTGATAGAGATTTGCGTAACCAAGAAATGTATATGAAAGAAATAATTTAATCGGTGCAACGAAAACATAATTTCATATAGCGTCGGTATGAGACGTTTAAAAAGAGGATGTTTATATGTACCATGGCAATTAGATTTGTAGTAATAACCGACAGGTATAAACTCAAACATTTGACCACAGAGGTCACCTGAAGCGACACTCGCCCAAGTGGCAGTATGACTTGGCTCTCAAACGAGGTGCCGGATCATTCGGTTAGGTATTTGGACCTAAGGTTTTTAACTCGTTTTTTTACATTCGAGGTTAGTAGCAAGTCAGGCCAGGATATTGTTAACTTATAGTTAACTTATATATAGATACATACATCTTACTATCCAATAAAAAACAGCTATAAAACCGTATTCAACGATAGACAGCCAATTGTAGTTTCATATGGCAAGTGGGCACTTGAAAACCACTCATGGGTAGTATACGGCTTATTTTATGACCGTACTTATCCAAGGACAGATCGCACCTTAGTTAGCTTATCCATCGCAATCTAAATAGATCACTAATTACTGAATGTTCTAGTTGCCTATTTTATTGGGGTATTAGTGGATGTCTGTGGCTTCGCTTGGAATGTTTTTGGGTGAAACGTAACCTATGTAACTTTTGGAAAACTAAACGACCGTCACGGTGCTTGTTCAGTTTTTATTAATTCATAACGTTAAAGTAGTTTTTAAATCAAAAACTATTCAAATACGGTGTGAAAGAAGAAAAAAAAATCTCGGGGAAAAAAACAGCTGTTTTGTACAAAAGATACCCACGACGAAATGTAAGAACGAATTTAGTTCGCGTGTCGCGATATAAGAAAAACCTTTTGTTTGTTTTGCGTATTAACGCCGCCTTTAAAAGTTTATGCGTCAGTTAAAAGTAATCGTTTATTAAAACATTTTTTTTTCAACCTATGCCGTCCCACTCCTCGGCAAAGATCTCCCCCAACTCCATAAATCTCGATCGATAGCCGCTTTGCACCAGTCACTCCGAAACTGGTCGAGATCAATAAATAATAATACCTAATATTAATATAACATTATTTTTTATTTGTATTCAGGGAAATGATTCTGGCCTCGTACACAGCCTAACGGCTACCACGAGGTCAGAGGATTCGAAACATTTTGTCACAAAGTTTCTTAACAAATAAATAATTTTGTTTTTGTATTTATTATCTTACCTTTCTATAAATAAGCGAGCAGCAGGCGACTCGAAATTTCATCCCCATGTGCAATATGGCTTGCATGTAGGGATGTACGACAAACACGTTGAGAGCAGAGCACAGGACCACTGCGCCGGCATATAAGTACGCGTCGCTCTTTTCCATCTCCGTTTCTCGTTTCGGTGCATAGTATTCTACTAGTTTTCCCAGGAAGACAGGTTGGGCTATCCTGGAAGATAAATTTTAAGGGTTACAACGATGATTTTTAAAACTGTAAGTAAAATGTAGTTAGTAATAAGTAAAAATTCATATTTTCTAAGCAGTGTTATCCCCAACGTAGTTACGAGTACAGATGGATCGATGATCGAATGATCTTTGAGAACACTTTTTAGCTCGACTTAACAGATATTAAAAAAAAACAAATATTCTGTTTTTTTTTAAATAGATAAGTAAGTAATAAGGGAGTTATATTGGTATAGCTATGATAATATTTATTTTACGCCCGTCTGTACAACGATTGTTAAACCTAGTAAACATTGGTAAATATGCAGTGAGCTTGTACATATAATATCATTGTAAATATGTATTTACGAGTAAGAGATTCATCTTGATTTAACTACTTCGTATACTTAATTGACTTATTACTAAGAAATGAAACAATATGGGAAATTCGTAACACCAAATCAAATATTGTGCATGCTGATAACAAGAGAAAGGATGTAGAAATAACAATATGGCGTAAATATTTTGTTTGAACAGAGATAAAAACCATATGAATTACCTATGTTTACAGAGTCTGAATTAAGGGACTTACTATGGAAGCAGATTAATGTAAATATGTATTCAGATTTGATAAAACATGCCAAATAAAACACTTAGTAGTTGTACTCATTTAGATTACTATCAGTCTGATATAGATAAAGAGAAACCGTTTTTGTCATTGAAATTTGCATTTTACATCGACGAATTAATGCTGATTCATTTTTCAAGTAAGCGATATTAAAAATACGTTTCTACGTTTTCTGAAGTTTTGCTAACGAGACATTTCAAAATTTACATTAATATCAAGATCTACAAAGTAACAAATTAATATAATAATTAAAATTAATCTATTAACCAACGATATCTACCAACAGGGTTTATTTATGGTTTAAACTAAGCTCATTCTAGGTGTTATTAATAATTAATATTTTGCATGAACTATGTATGCAAGTCTATTTAACCAACAAAATCTAGATTCAATTCAGGTTTGACACCGGCTAGCGCTTACTTACGACAAAAAAACATGTGAAGATTAACTCGAAAATTAGTAATCAATCGAGCACAAGAATCAGCATAATTTTTGACGTACCTAAGTGCTAGCCGGTGTTATACTGTGGTTACACCTAAATATGAACATTTTATAAACATATTTCTTTTATAATAAATGCAATGTTATGACGTGTTCATAGAATTTACGTAAATGAATTACTATGAATATAAATTTAATAATGCGTTACGGCAATTTCAGTACAGTAAAAATCTACGTGAATTAAAGAACATGGTGCAACCTGGTCGAGTTGATTCCAAGGAACCACTCTTGAAACGCAGACATATTTCTCGGTGATCCGAAGTAGCTGAGGAAGGCCCCCAGCAATCTGGGCTGCTGGATCCTGGATGGAAGGAAGTTGATAACAGGATTTAAGGAAGGGATTGGGTAAGTTACAATGCGTATGTGATGGCCAAATTAAGTTAGGTCAGCACCAAAAGAGTAAGCGCTCGTAATGTTTTGTATTTTATGTGTGACTAAACGTCAGATCAGCTTTGATTCTTGATGAAAGAATCTAGTTTCATGTGACTTAGCTGCATTGAGTCGTAAAGAAAAAAACAACAAACTGTTGTTCACTTCTAACAGTTTTAACCAAGAGTTAGTTGGTTTTTTTCTTTACGTCTCTCTCAATGGAGCTACCAAACTTCGAGATTTTTGGTGTTGATGGAGGAACCTGAAATTGGCATAGGATACTTTTTATTCTAAATCACGAAGGCGTTCACTTTAAATAAATAAGTAATTAAAAGCCTGTGGATCAATTTTTCTGTTAAAAAACCATTGTAGTGTTGAGTTGTACTGGTTATTGTACTTGGTTATTATATTTTTTAATTTATTTTATAAATTATTTTTTTAAATATCATTTACAATAATGTAATTTTTAAATGGTAAATCGATCATGTAAATTTATATGAATTGAATGTATAGTGAACATCAATTATATATTATACTCTTATTTAGTTTTATTAGTGTATATGTATTATGTGTATATATGGTTTGTTATTGAATAAATTATATATTTGTTTTTATATGCAATTATATATGTAAAGAAATGACGTATTTATGAATAAATGAATATTTTATTTTTAGTTTGATTAATTATGATTATGTAGCATAATAAGCAAATTCTTTTGTTGAGTCTTTTTTGATTCTTCAGTTGACACTGTGGAAGAACCCTGGATACTGCAACACAGGGAATCCTAAAGCAGTAGACAGGGTCCCAATTTTAATTTGAACTTAATTAATTTAGATACTTCTATATAATGTACAAATGATAACCTGTTTTTAGTGGAAATAAATAATTTTTATCTTTATCTTTATCTTCTTATACGAAGAATAGCAAAATAATGGTTTGTATGTTAAAATGAGGTTACTTACTTAACTCAGATATGTATTGAGAAGATTTAAACACTTTCATTTGAATCGTACTGTCTGTTGGTTTCTCAGAACACTGTACTGAGTGATTGTTGCTATTTTTAACCGACTTCCAAAAAAATAAGGTTATCAAGTCTTCTGAAAGTTATTTTTTTTCTTAAGCTGCTAACTTATTAGTATAGTGGCCGAAGTTTTGTATTCAGTATTTACTGCATAAGCAAAAGACCGAAACCAATGGAGGAGGATAGTCGTCTAGAAGATAACTTAACGGGGGAATCAAGAGTGTCACGACCCCCAGTAATGAGGGAAACTATACGAGGAGGATGAACTAACTTATCTACCACATACTTGAAGCATTTAGTAAGTATTTAACCGCATTCAAAAATAGGCTTTATCAACACGTTTTAACGGACACCTCACTACTATGAATGCGGTGGACGGACAGCGTCATACTTGTTTGTAGGGCAGTTACAAAAATTTTTACTTGACGACGAACGTAACATTTGTTTATAATTTAAATTATGTTTCACGCGTAAGTGATAAATGTCTTTGTGCGAAATAAAGTTCTTTAAACCTAAACCTATTTACTGAAAATCGAAAAGAATCGTCTTGATAATAACTTTTAGTTTAAACACAATCGTGCAGCGCATAAAAACGTGCGCAAAAGAAATCAATATTTGTGATAGACGTCGACATTCCCGTCTGCCTTATTTGAATTTCGTCATAATTATATACCTTACTGTACATTTTATAAAGGGTTTCTAATACACAAGATTTTGTAGAAAAAATAATTAGTTATCGTGAAAATAATTGAAATTAAAGAAATCTACGTAAAAATTTTTTTATTCGCGATTCAATACTAAAAGTGTTCTTCGACTTTGGAAAAAAGAATGTACTTACAAATAGTTTTTTCATGTGTTTCCGATATCCGTACAACACCGTGATACTTTTTTAAAATGTTTTTTGTATGTACCTACTAGTAAACTTGTATAAGTACCTACTATATATTTCATAAATTAATTTTATCAAGGCGCTGATAAAGTTGATTTATAGCTACAATAGATAATTCGGTGATATCACTTTAACAATAAAATGATAATTTAGATTTAATTGTTTGTTTATTATGATAATTTATTCAAATCGTGCAATCTCTTTTGCTAATATGTGATGTATAATGGAGTATATGTTAGGATAGGTCGCGGTGTATCTGCAAGTTAGGTAAATGTTGTGAAACTCGTATCAGGGTCATGTATTAAGATTATGTATTGCGAAAGCGAGCTAATTTACATGTATAAGATTAGCATACGTGAATTGTATGCCGAGGTCTGCAAGTTCAGTGCCATCAATCAATTTATTATATAGGTACCTATTTATATGCTAGCCTATGTATGCCTGTATCTTAATATAGAAGTAGTTTTCAAGAATGCCTACCACAAACTTAAAAATATAGACTACCAGTAGGTACATATATCAAAATATTAATTGTACTATTGTTAATATTTCACGTTTTGTTATTTATCTTCTATTGACATTTCTCGTGTACCTATGTCATATTATTGGCATAATTTCCGATGTAAAGTTTATACTTATATGTACTACTAGTGGGTGCTCGCGGCTTCGCTCGCATTAAGAAGTAAAACTTGCATCCCCTATTTCACCTCTTTAAAAGTGGTATTTCCAAAAATTCTTTCTAAGCGGATGCCTACGTCATAACATCTACCTTTATTCCAAATAATAAATAATAAATAAATAATAAATATTCCGGGACATTGCACACAGCGCCATCTAGCCCCACACTAAGCAAACGCTTGTGTCGTGGGTACTAGACAACGGATATAATACTTATATAAGTACTTTTCTTTTGTAAATACATACTTATTATACATACAAACGACCAGACTCAACACAAGTAATTATAAATTTTAAAATGCATAAATACTTGTGTCACGCGGGAATCGAACCCGCAACCCCTAGATTAGAAGGCAGAGCCACTACCAACTAAGCTAACAGGTCAGCCTAAATTTCAGCTGTGCGTTGATAGATCACTATCAGTCAGCCAGTCACCTTTGAGATTTATATATTTAGATTACTTTTGTACTAAACGTATTATTTACCAATTTGCATTACCTACTAGATATTTCTATATGTTCAGATTAACTCCAGTATCCGCAAAACATTATGTTCTTTATTATTTACTCCCAAAGAACCACCACTATCCACTGAATGACTTATCATTGCTACGCAGAAATGAACTGTTGTGTCACTTCACTTGACTCATGGACAAATGTAAACAGGAAAATTAGCCAGGTGTATAGTGAGCTGCACTTGTGCCTGCTTTATGTTAATAATCATATAACTGTCTGAAGTATATGTATTTTGTACGGGATCCATCCATCAGAACGTGCGTTTTGGGACCGCCAGAACGTTCTGAAGATCCGAAACGCGTAAACAACATACGCGAATTAAACGTGAGTGGAAACCGTTTCGTTAACATATTGATAAAATATCTCACGAAAGTTTTATTTATTTATTGGGCGGCAAATTGTTGATGTGCCCATATCAACAATCACACTGTGTCAAAATTGTTTTATATAGTCCACACAAAGTTAGTTAGCTTTTAATATTAAAATATTTATTTTATTTATTACTAATGGACGCCCGCGGCTTCGCTAGCATTATTTCAGGATAAAAAGTAGCCTATGACTCTCCTAAGACTTCATACTACCCCCGGAATGGTTATAAAGTCACAGAGCATTAATCCTAGTATCATTAAAGCGTAGTTACCTAGTAACAAGAATGAATGTGTGCAAGCTCACTTTACGATGACAATCGTCATGCCATTCAATTGTACGGAGAATCGCAAACTGAATGTGATGGGAAGGACGGTGGATATACCTACCATTGTATAGTAGGTACATAGACAATAAAATTATTGGACAATGCAGGCCAATACGGGCATTCTCTACCTTCGGCAACAGTGTCGTTTGAGAAGTCTCAAAATTAACAGAAACAGAATGAAAAAGTGGTAAACAAAAGTGTTAAAGTATATATATTTTTTTATAAACGCCACATTTGACATATCATGTTAAGTTAGGTAACTGCCGTTGCTGTCAATTTACTGGATGTTAGTGATGTTAATGGATGAGTGACCTATGCAATAACAAAAAGTCGTTTTTATATTTGGACGACTCCGTGGTCAGGACAAGAGTATGTACTTACATTATTTATGTACCATCATACATATATACACATATACATAGTACCTACGTCAGTCATTAAACCAAGAAAATAATGCTAAGTTAATAAGGCTTTTTCCGGGAGAGAATTAAAAAAAAAATAGTTTAAAATAGGTTCAATAGATGTCGCTGTATACTGTTAATGTACAGTTATTTTACACCAATGAGCAAGTAAAATTTATGGTTTTTGTTTTAATATTTCAGTTTTTCTTCATTTTACTTCGAAAACACAAACACATAACAAACACAAATCATGGATGGTGGAATGTCAAAATATATGTCATGTCAGACGAAAACGTTCCATTTCTTACAAAAAAAATGTGGAATATTTTTAAAGACATCGTTGTCTAACTTTTATATTAGTATTTTGTAAATTGATTACCAGAATAAATTAATTTTACCAAAAACTTGTCTCACTCATACTAAATATAAATAAAATTGCATTGTAAAGTTTATGTAACGTTCCGTTTCACGTATTATGAAGAATTCGCTTGTACAGGGGCAACATACAACGCCATCTGTTGAGCATTTTTTACACCATTTTTTATTTTTTAATTCAGCTCTCAGAAAAAGTCTCATTGTAAAAGAATGCAAAACCAGAGTTGCGTCTGATGACGAATTCATAATAATGAGCTATGTACATTTGTACATACACTTCATACATACGAGTACATATGTACATATATACACCTGACTGTAGCTTCATAATCATATTCACATCATTATATAAAAATAAGTATATTTATTGGTTTATTGACGTACCTATGTTTATACAAATAGAAAAACATTTATTTAGATAGATTTACCAAATATACACACACACACATACTTGCAATAAATAAATAAATAAGTCTGCCCCAACACAGCCCCAACTCAGCATAATGCTGATTACTGGAAGCAATCAGCGCTGATCTTCCGTTGGGGCTGGCTGTGACGTCACGTTTCGTCGTGTGTTTCTCCTTCGCTGCAACGGAACGGAGGGACGGATCATCTTAACTTTTGGTATTTGTGCTACTGGACAGGGTTCCGAGACCGGCAGAAGACATTTTATCTCTAATCAACGTAAATGAAGCTGCGAGAATCTAGTAGTACCTAATTACCTACTTCTTCTTCTTCTTGTTATCGAATGAGAGTGGCCAACTCTGGTGTCGAGAGTTTATCAAGCTGTCTTAAGGGCATCTGACATGGCTTTACGACTGCCGACCCACGAAAGCGCCCAAAATGGAATGCCACTCCTCGGTCACCCATCCAAAAACTGACCGCGTCGACCTTTGCTTAACAATGGTAATCGCATGCGATTGCCTCCGCTAGCTGAGCGGAGGCAAATACCTACTAAAGGATATTGTATTGTGGTTAGATTCGCAGTATGAAGGTACAAAGTTCAAATGTTTATTGAGTGCTAACAATTTAAAACGACATGGCTATAAGTACGACAGCAAAACTATTATACATAAAAAGAAGTACTCTGTATGCATTGTTATAAAGTTTTTGATCCTTGACGCTTTAAGAATAAGAGGGTATGTTATAAATCTGACGTAACTGTAGATTTCCGTATTATTGATACATATATATATATTTTCTTTGTAACTCCTCTTTGTATGTGAGTGGAAAACTCTAATGTCCAGTGTTTTCAAACCACCTTAAGGGTCTCTGACATGGCTTAACGACCTCTGTACTAGTTATGACAAACAGCTATAACACGGCATAATTAGTTTAATAAGCAACTAGTGGACACCCGCATCCTAAAACCTCATACTACCTACATACCAAAAATCATGATGATCCGTTCAGCCATTTTGGCGTTATGAGCGTTTAAATAAACAGTTAAAACAGACACAAATATAAAAACTGCTGAACTGTGTTTATTATCGATTTAAAATAAACTAAAACATATATATTTTTTTTAATATCTTCTATGTATACATTTTTGACCCTCTTCAGCTTTATTATATGTATATATAGATAGATTTGAATGCTTTGTGCCTACAAGTTGCCTCAGTATACGTGTGTGTAAAACTCTCAATTCATAGCAAAAGCGAAAGGATAAATTGCAACCAGCAGTTTAAATGACTCTCATAGCCCAGATGATGACATCGGTGTAATTTAGCCACGCTGGAGAGGAATTCGACTTGGGCAATCAAGCGTATAATTAAAACATCGGTGAGACTAATTCTGGGAAAAGACCGCTAATTTACAAAAAACTACTTCATTTAACTTAGACCCGAATTGTAATCCCATGTTCTTATAATAAGTTAAATTTATTTAACTATTTCTTTTAATTAATTATTATTGACTGAGTATTATTGACAAAAAAAAATCACAAAATGTATTCTAATATGCATTTATATTTTGAAATATTAAAATTCTTATACATAAATTAGTAACACAATATGTCAATAAATTTACTCATTAAACTCGAGATCACTCTTATCAGCATTCGAATCAAGATTTGTTAATATCTGTTATCTAACCACAGAATTAAGTAACTCATTAATCAAGGTCATATAGCCTTGATTAATCACGTGCCAACTCTTGGGTACAAAGTCCAGGACGATGGCATTTGCTTAACTCTAATGAGTATGGACATGACAACGTACCTGTCTACTCATGTATTATAGGTAGGTACATATATGTAGTAGCTATAGACATAAGCTTGTTAGAAGGATAATGCCATATAACAATACTATACCATATAACTATTATGTACAATGTATCTGCCCAACAGAACTCCCCGAATGAATAAATTCTGCCGGGGAGTCACGACCCTCAGTTATGAGGAAATACGACTCAAGAGAGAGCTTCGTCTCTTCTTAGTAAGTGATTCATTTAGTGGTTTTTAATGGGGCTAAATTAAGGCAAGAAGAACGGACAACAAAAGCAACTAAAAAGGAAAATATGTACGAAATATACCATGTATGATAAAAAAAATAACCGATAAATAAGTAATTAAAATCTGCGTGAAGTTGAGTAATCGTGTAAAGTGTTAAATTAATAGATTCCAGTTGCCATTAATAATGTTCATCTGACTCGCCGTGAAGTATTGTCAGAGACTTTAAAAGTTCCTGAAGCTTGAAACAATTTTACGAATAATGTAACAAAATATGTCAAATGTGGTGTGCCGCAAGGCAGCGTACTGGGACCACTTCTATTTATATTGTATATAAATGATTTGCCTAGTGTTATACACCATCCTATGGTACTATTCGCCGATGACAGTACAGCAATATTTGTAAATAAAAAGAACGAGATTCCGGAACTAGAAATTAACTCAGGTTTAAATAGAATAATCGAATGGTTGACATGCAATAATCTATTAATTAATTTAAGTAAAACAAATATTATGACATTCTATAAATATAAGAAACTGACATCTAAAATACATTATAATGATGTTGACATAGAGAATATTGACATAACTAAATTTTTAGGTCTGTACATAGACAGTGAATTAAAGTGGACGAAACAGGCTGAAGCAATATGCACCAAATTGAGTAGTTTCGCATATGCTTTGTATAGGTTGTCTAAAGTAGCAAATCAACAAGCTGTACTTGTGTCTTACCATGCGTATGTAACATCTACTTTACGATATGGTGTTATATTCTGGGGGAATTGTTCAAAGAGTAATGCTATTTTTATTGCACAGAAAAAATGTCTAAGATCAGTGTGTCATTTGCGGCCAATGGACTCATGTAAACTATACTTTTCCAAACTAAAAATATTGCCATTTCCGTGTCTGTATTTATTTGAGACTGCAATGTTTGTAAAGAAAAATTTGCATATGTATAAACTTGCAAAAAGTAAACGATTGAATACCAAAGTATGTATACCACAACATAAAACCGCTCTTTTTATGAAAAGTATTTTAGGTATGGGACCAAAAATGTATAATCATCTGCCGAAATCAATCCGTCAAATTCATAATTTGTCAACATTTAAAAGGAAATTGTTTAATTTTTTGTTGTCTAAATGTTATTATTCTGTTAAGCTATTTTTCAATGATAAAATTACTAATTTATGACATTCATTAATATTATCTCAATTGACATTTAAGTATTTTTGTTCCAGACATAATTTTTTGCATACCAGTAATGGTTAAGATGTATGATTCCAAATTTTTAGCACTTACACAACATCTGTATTATCAAACTACATCTTGCAAATAAATATATCTTTATCTTTATCTTTATCTAAAAGGTAGAAACTCAGTCGTAATTGAATAAAATATCAAAAAGTCACTGACCACTAAAATAAACATTTATTTAAAAACATCATAGTGATAGGTAAAAACTGTTATTGTTATTTAACCATTTCAATATTGCAAAATTGCACAAGCATTCGAAATTAAAAACAAACCCACGTAATCAACAAAGTTCATCAAACTGTTGCACCCCAATTGACCATTTTGTTGATGATGTATGACAGTCAGAAGATGAATGACCGCATAAATATGTTGTCTTTTTATTATATACCTACCAAGAAACCGATTTTAAAAGCGAGTGTGGCTCAGTGGTACTAGTGTTTGCTTTTCATCCAGACGCACCCTGGTTCGAATCCGGCCCTGCACCAATAACTTGTATTTTCAAGTTAAGTGTGGATTTGCACTCGCTTAATGGTGAAGGAAAACATCGTGAAGAAACCGACATGTTTGAGGATCACAATATCCGAGGATGTGTCTTCCGTGGAAGGCCTTCGGGTGCCCACCAAGATGTATCTGCCCAATAGAACCCCTATAACGAATTAATTCTACGGGGGAGTCACGACCCTCACTCATAAGGAAATACGACTCAAAGTAGAAGTACCCGATTTTTAAAGATTTTGCCTTAAATTTGCTAAAATTCCTTTTGTGACAAAAATGTAGCCACCAGTGGCGCACAAAATAATCTTGTACTGTACGAATTCTAGGAAGTATTTAAGTAATAGTAAGTACATAAATACAGAAACACTTATTACTTTCTCTCTTTTTAAGTCGAATTTCCTCAAGACTGAGGAAATTCGTCGTGACTCCCCCGCAGAATTAATTCATTATGTGAGTTCTCTTGGGTAGATACATCGTGGTGGGCGCCCAGATCCTTCCACGGAACACACAATATGTCTTCGGATATTGTAGTCCTAACATATCGGTTTCCTCACGATGTTTTCCTTCACCGCTAAGCGAGTACAAATCCACACTTAACTTGAAAATGCAAGTCATTGGTGTAGGGCCGGATTCGAACCAGGATGCGTCTGAATGAAAAACAGACACAGAAACTGCTGAGCCACACTCGCTTTTAATGATCTAGTAGCTGCATATCACTCTTAGGACCCTAAACTATCACCACACGCAAAAATCACGATGACTCGTCGCTGCATGGCGTACTGAAAGCGGAACATACAGACAAACAAACCAAGAAACACACTATCGCTCAGCTCTATAACAAACGATCTGACATCGAATGAAGCTAGGTCAAGTGTAAACAGCTGTTGGACTTTTATTAACGCGGAATCATTGGGCCAGCCTTCTTTGCAATGTCAGGCTTGTTATGTCAACCATATTATACATATGTATTATGTATGTGTTACCAGTCATGTGCATTTGTACAGGTTAGGTCTTGTTTACTATGATATGGTAACACTAGTGGATGCCTGTGGCTTAGCTCGCGTTATCTAAATATAAAAAAAACTCAAAGGTGACTGACTAACTGACATAGTGATCTATCAACGTACAGCCGAAACCACTGGACGGATCGGGCTGAAATTTGGCATGCAGGTAGATGTTATGACGGCTACCGCTAAGAAAAGATATTTGGAAACGCCACTTCTAAAGGGGTGAAATAGGGAATGCAATTTTTACTACTTAATTCGCACCGAGCGAAGCCGCGAGCACCCACTAGCTTTGGAATAAAAAGTAGCAATGTCATTCTCGGGACCCTATATAAAAAATCACGATGATCAGTAATTCCGTTGCAACGTGGAAAAGGAACAGGCATACTTCGAAGTCAAAGAAAATAAGTCCCTATTTTACAAAATAATACATATTACCTTATATTAAACGAGTACTGTATTTATTCTATAGCAATGTAGGACTGATTGTGATTACTTTATTCCCTCCCTACATCTTTCGTGTCCGTAACATTTATACGATGGAAGGTTAAGATTGCATCACTATTGAAATTCATTCCTTGTAAACGGTATCCTACCAAACTATTTCTATTTATATGCATACCTCATCTGGTTAAGTAAACGTAGGTATTTGAACTGAAGGAAGAGTGATTTAAACGTGTCTTTGTTTATTTTAGCTGGTTTTCCCAGCTGTGGGCCGGAGTGTGAATTTATACGTCATTAGAGGAGTAACCATACAATGTGGTGAAACTATAGAATATGGTTATCTATACTAATATTATAAAGCTGAAGAGTTTGTTTGTTTGTTTGAACGCGCTAATCTCAGGAACTACTGGTGCGAATTGAAAAATTCTTTTTGTGTTGAATAGACCATTTATCGAGAAAGGCTTTAGGCTATATAACATCGAGCTGCAACTAATAGGAGCGAAGAAACAATGGAAAATGTGGAAAAAACGGGGAAAATTATTCATCTTTGAGGGCTTCCGTTGCGTGCGCTGCGAAAATGGTTCAAGAAATCAAAAAAATGTGTACGAAAGAATTATTCCTCTTGAAATGATCTAACAAAATTTCCGCAACAGTATATGTCTATCTTTTGAGGTTAACTCACTAGAACCGTTTTTATGGTAATAACTATTCCACGCGGACGAAGTCGCGCGCACCAGCTAGTGTGAAAATATTTGTTGATACATATGTGAAAATATTGTATGTCCAAGGTGAAGCATAACTGTACTAGAATTTAACTGGATGTCAAATGAGGCTGTGACACACTGTTAGGCGCTTGGCGACAGTTTTGAAGTTTGTAGCTAAATGAAACCGCAGGAAAATATTTTTTTTTTTACATGATATAGGCTTACGTTTGACTACAACTTGCCTGATGTTAAGCAACGTTATAATCTACGATCTAGCGCGCTTGCCTAGAAGAAACCGGTTTACTCTCGACTTGAAGACCGACAAATTATAGTTCAAGGGGAATAGAGATTCGGGCAAGGAGTTCCACAGTTGGGCTGTTCGCACGATGAAAGTCGAAGCAAAACGCTTGGTGCGAGTCTTTGGAACCTCAACTGTATAACGGTGCCTCCTTGCCGAACCCCTACTCGTACGATGGTGAAATTGGGCTGCAGGAATTAAACTAAATTAAATTAAATCTAGCTGCCACATTCACATTTGTATTGCATATTACGGAACGGTAGAGGAAAATCCGCTGTTTTGCACGTTTACAATAATTTTACGTTACTTACATAATTTACCTAGCACTTATACAGTAGTTTAGTGAAAACATAAGTAAATATGTATAATACTGCATGTCTATTTACTGTTTAGGCATTGTCTTTCATGCTAGCTCCACACTACTCGCGAAGTTGAACGAGGTTAGACGAATAGAAAAATGTAGAGAGGCACTTGGGCTTACTTCGTCCAACTTCACCTCGCTCGGCCGACTTCCTTTTGTTGTCGGTTTTTGAGCCCGAGTCAAAGGATACGAACGGCTCCTCGCGGTGTTGAACGAGTGTGTATAAGTGTAGCACTTCGGACTTCAGTCAACTTCGGCCGAGTATTTCGCCGAGGAACTTCACGAGTAGTGTAGAGGAGGCATAAGGTTTCATTGTGTCTTTGGTATCATCTTCTATTGGAATATAATATACTTAACACAGCAAAATTACAACACCCTTTCATGCGATGGGTGCATATGCATTTTTACACAATTTTATAACTTTAATTAAAAAATTTAGTTTTTTATTAGACACGGCAATTTCAAGTTTCTAATTCACTTTTTAGCGAAAAAAATTGTAATGGAATAATTGATTTGCAGTTATAATGTAACAGTAGGTATCAACATAATATATAATATTATCTACGGTTCAATTCACCCATATACATACATAAGTACGTGTGTGCTTAGCAATTTACATGTTCGACCTTGTTTCAAAGCTAAGACGTGTTCTATCTAGAAAACTAATCTTTTCTAACACATCTTCTAACGATAGCGCTGGTATGGCGTCATTTCATGATAGCAATAACATGTCACATTTCTTGGTTCCTATAAGAGTAAGTAACTCTGGAAAGTCAAAAAGTAAACTCTGTAACTGCAACAAAAATAAGTACGACTTTCAGGGCTTTAGACTTGGTTAAACGTAAATAGTGTAGGAAGACCTGTGCAACGGTGGCTGGATGATATTAGAAAGTTAGAAGGAAACATCTGGGTAAGACGGGAGTATTGGCGTAAGAGGGAGGAGGCCTATACCCTGCAGTAGGTCTTATTAGGCTCATGATGATGATGATGAAACGTAAATAATTTACGTGGCATACAAGGCACAGAAACTTCTATCTTTTACTTTTCAATCTTAGTTCATTCAGCCAACATAATCGAATTACGTCAAACACTTTGGTAATCATGTAAGAACAGTTAAGTGAGACATAAACGAAAGCTATGTGCTCTAACAGCAAGCCATGGAAAGCTAACAAGGACATTATATCGCAACATAATGCCTCATACATTATTATCTCTGTGTACTTAGTGTGTCTATGTATACATATACATAATGTACTTTTAAGTGTTTGTAATTTAGGAAGTCACTCAAGTCAAGCCCTACTCTAGTATATTGTGATGACAACACAAGGACATTTGGAAATTTATATGTCACATATTATATTATAATAACACTTGTAAATCAAACATACATTTAAGCAATTATTTATCAGTGTGTTTTGGGTATTATGAGCACCCATTGTCAGAACATAAATTAATAAATTTAATAGATATTTTAATAGAATTTTGGAAAATACAGCTTTTCTACACAAAAATGAGCAATTATTTATCAATGTGTTTTAGGTATTAACAGCAACCATGACAGAACATAAATTAATAAACTTCATAGAAATTTTGGAAATTTTTAGCTTTTCTACCCATAAAGTTCATCACTCATTTAATTATTATTTCACGACTCTGACCAAACTTATCAAGCATCAATTCATTTTTCACAAATTTTAAAAAGTTGTAAAGCAGAAATTGTTGCTATGGTACTAAACCACCCTTAAGAGTAGATAATGTATTTATACCTGTTAAGTAAAACATATATTTTATAAAACTCACCGAATCCCACACTCCATAACAAACAGCACTACTCCGTACAGCATACACCTCCATGCATATGCTCTCATTATGACCCGCAGTAAGCTCGGCTTTCTCTTGGCCCCGGCGCGGGCCACCTCTTCGTCCCAGAGACGAGCAAACTTGTCGCCCAGGGGACCTAGAATGGAAGGGTTAATTTGAAAAAACATTTTCATTTCTTACTACTTAATATTCCACAAGTACATAATATACAAAAAAACTGGGCAAGTGCGAGTCGAACTCGCGCACGAAGGGTTCCGTACTATCATCTATTTTATGTATTAGTTTAGGTATTTATTTTTATAGTTAATATATTTCTAAATATTTACTTACAAATATTCAAGTTTCTATCTGTTTATTAAGATCAAGTAAAAATTACTTTAAAATTACGTTTGTTGTATGGGAGCCCCCCTTTAATATTTACTTTATTGTTATTTAATTATTTATTTTGAAAGGTAATATACAAGTAAATATTCTGAGAAAATTTGGAGCGTCTACCTGTTACCGTTTTTAATATTGAACAAAAAAATACGAAAAAAACACGTTTATTGTATGGGGACCCTTATTATTTTTTTTTCTATTTTTAGTATTTCTCTATCAAAGAATTTTTTGACAATGACTACAGCCAGTAGCAATTTAAGTACCTATATTTGTTATATTATGTTATGTCCAATAGCCCATTTACAGCTATTGTAAAATTATGAATGTAATTAGACATTATTTATTTTAAGTCGACATTTTTTACTTTGATGATTCCTAGTAGTTTAATTTGACATTTCATTTAATTTGAAATTTTAAGTTCATTTGACATTTCATTTTATTCTGACATTTTTACCATTATAAAAAATCACAGAACAACGATCGGGCCACATCGCCCCCGCGCGCGCCCCCCCATAGAAGCGAAATGACTAATAATACGTGGTTCTCGTTTGGACCAGTAAACAGGCCAACCTAACCTACGACAGCGCTTGTCAGTCTGTTGTCAAACATAGTCCGAGCGAGAGAGAGTTTTCGGTCGTTTTACTCGGTTTTACAGCATGATAAACTATTAAATATGTCCTGGTGTCAAGTTAAAAATTGTAAGAACAAGTTCCAGTGTTACCGGCGTGAAATACCATCGGTAAGTAGTAAAATTTCGTAATTTTAATAAATAAAACTTTGGACATTTTGAATGGCATTAACACATTCGTTGTCTTGACGACGCTACTTCTCGATAGCAAAGTGATGTGTATATGATGTTTCTGGATTTGTATGGAAATGTTTCTGGATTACGGTTTTTATTTAACACATACCTACTTAATTTACAGATTTCCAAAAAATCCAGTGTTAAAAAATAAATGGATATTGGCGACCGGTAGATACAACTGGTTTCCTCATAAAAATGCCAGAATATGCTCCAGTCATTTTGAAAATGATTTGATAATAAAATAAAATAGATAAAAATAAATTTGCTATAGAGATAGTTTCAGTCCCCGGTAAGGACATAGGATAGTTTTTATCCCACGGGATAAAAAAGTTTTTACAACGGATAACACCGCGGGCCATAGCTAGTTAACTATAATTTGTACTTAAATAATATAGTTATACTAAAGACATATATTTCCATCTTCGAAGTAAATGTGTAAATAATCGATAAAAAATATCGACATTGCACAGCCGATGAAGTTGAAGCGTACTGTGTACATGAACATCTCGTGCGTCGTAGTGTGCGTGCCGAAAGTGTGTTAGTTTTAGTAAATGGTGACACCTGTTTTGTATCGAATAAAGAAAGAATTCGCCTCTAGTCACAGGGCGACAAGCATGGACTTCAAAGCTCTGTGTAAAAAATGTATTATTTTTGGAAAATTTTATACATCTTTCAACTGATAAATATTTTTGTAAGACGAGACAATAGAATTACCAACTGTTAATGTTTAGTTCATAAGTTGAGTATTTCTATTGATGAATAAACGATTATCTTATCTTATCTTTGTTGTTATAGCGGCAATGGAAATACATCATTTGTGAAAATTTCAGCTTTCTAGCTATCACGGCTTATGAGATACAGCCTGGAGACAGACAGACAGACAGCGGAGGCTTAGTAATAGGGTCTCGTTTTACCCTTTGGGTATGGAACCCTAAAATGACTTCAACAAAAACTGAACTTCTTACTAAAGGTGCTAAAGGTGACTGTCGACCGGGACTCATAATGGGAGTTGGTGGAGACTTGTCCAGAGAGGACAGTAGTAGTATTTTTTGTTATATCAAGACCAAGACAAGATCAAGACCACTTGCTGTTAAACATACTTGTATAAAAATTGTAAGCAAATGACACTTAGAATATAAACCTTAAATAACTGATTAACTAATATGTTTTAAAGTCAAGAAATTGCCAAAAACCCAGAAAGAGAATGGTGTATGCTTCACAGTAGTATAATTTATGAAATTTATATTTCTTCAATGTTCAGACTTTCAACGCTCTTCAGCTTTATTACATGGTTAGATGTATACAAACCTGATGCATGCTCTTCCAGTGGTTCATAAAGATCTTGCTCCTCCATCTCTTTTTTTAATCCAGTCCAAAACATAGGGAGGGTCCATCTGTGAATACATTACATTGATTAAAAATGAAATTATGCATTTATGAACTTTTTTTAAATGGGATAGGTTTATGTTTGACTACAGCCTGCCTGATGTTAAATTACTTGTGTACATATAACACTTTTAGAGCAATTTGCACAACAATAATTCTTAATTATCTGCACTTAACTTTTTTTTTTGGTAAGAAATGGCTAAGTATAAACAGGAATAAAAGGAATAGTACAAGGGGACCTCTATATTCAAAGAAATATTACTTACAGAGACCCTTAGGGTGGTTTGAAAACTCTGGCACCAGATTTGCCACTATTATATGAACTTACTTACTGAATACTTACTTTGAATTGTAACTGATATTCAAGTATCCAATAAAATGAAGGTTAAGTAATAAATAATATTATGTGATAGGATCTCGTCAAAAATCTTTTAAAAAGGCTTTTATTCTAATAATAATTAAAAAAAAAACAAATTTCCTATAAAATTTAAGTAATCAAGAACAAATCTAATACAAGAATTGTCTAAAAATAGAATTATTAACATACTTAAATAAATAATAATCCAATACAACAAGTTCAACTAATCATACAATGAGAAGTTTTCCTATAAGTAAACTATAATTGTTTGTGCACATGTTTTTGTCAAATAAACTTATGTATTTCCCTATCCTACAAAAAACCCTCCTACTAAAAAGTGCTGTACATAGTTTATATTAATTATAAGTACTTACGCAAAAGTTAAGGCCGACAAGGGATTTGCCGACGCCCTCGGATGCCGAGGGCGTCCTTTCTTCTTCAAGGACTCCATGGCAACTGCAGAAAAACAATTCTTTAGCAACTTCGACACATACCTCTTTCTTGACTACAAAACATGATGTAATATTTTTCTTGCTAATTATTTAAGTAGGTACCTACCATTAAGAGATGAATGAAAAGAACTAACGTTTTCTATAAATAAATTAACTGTGTACGTACCGCAGTCCTTGACGGTTTATTTCTGTGAATTTATTTACACAAGACACATGAGTACCACTTCTCACTACCTGCTTCTAACTTCCCTAGCGACCACGACACAACAAAAAGTTAATCCACTTATTGAATACTCGGCTACCTGTTTTTTTTTATAATAAGTACACCCCCTTTTTCGTACGCCGAAAATATTACGTACGAGACGTGTTACGTTAACGATCTAAGGTTACAAACTTCCGAACCGAAAACGGAGGGTTTGATCCACGTGAATTGAATTATTGAACGCGAACAATATCTTGAGACTTTATTCTGACCAAACACCCGGCCGGCTTTAAATTTATACGCGTACTGTGGAATGGAACAAACAAGTGACCGGACTGCCTCCAACAAACTTAAAATTCAAAGTTTGCTTCGTGAAGTTTACGTCTTCCGACCGAGGCCATTAACTAAATAAAAAAAAAAAAATATTTTTGACAGATCAAAAACCTAACCGCAACTTATTTACCTGTCAAAGACTAGTGCTGCATGTTACTTGCACAGTACGTTAAAAGTTGAATTTACTGTATTCTGTGCCAGAACCTTTGACTCACAGACACACCAAGCGCTGGATTTTTTGTGCAACACAAAACGCAATGAATTATTTTTTTAAATGCTTTTACTAGTTTCTTATCTTACCAATTGTCTAGTACGGCCGTTGTTAAGCCTAGTCTGAGGCCCTTAGGGCGGCTTGATAAACTCTCAACATCAAAGTTGGCCACTCTCATTCGGTAAAAAGAAGAAGATCGTATTCATATTCGAATTTTGCATGGATTTGTAGTTCGAATGACAGTATGTAGGTACTTAGTAGGACTTGATCATTGGGCATTGGTTCTCCTGGGTTCTCCAAAGCGGAACCACATATACAAACTGTATTTGGGCTTGTTTGGGTAGTGGTCTTTACGTGTTGTTATTTATAGAAATGTAAACATTTAAGTAAAATCTTGAATGGCTCATATTATATTTTGGTATTCATTTATATACAACTATTTTTATTTTTTTTACAATATTATGTACCTATGTATAAAAAAAACAAATAGGTATCATAAAAAACTTAAAACTAGTGATGCCGCCGGTAACGGGGCAGGACTCAAGCTACCGGTGGTAGAGGCTACAAAGAAAGGAACCTCCGGACAATACGCGCCGTGTCAAGGATCACTGCCTTCTGTATCTGGCCCTTAACCCAACCTTCCAAGGAGAGCCTCTTAAGGTGTTGGTCGAGGCTCTTCGCTATAAGACCGTTCACCGAAACGACTATCGGGACAATCATCGTCGAATGGCAGTAATCTCATGTGCCAAGTCAAGGTAGGTACTTGCTGACTTTGTCCTTCTCGGCCTTCACAAGATTCTCGTCATGGTACCTATGGTGAAGTCAACAATAACTGCCCGGCGCTGGGACCGGTCCACTATCACGATATCAGGCTTATTACAAGCAATAGTCCTGTCCGTGATAATTGATCGGTCCCAGTCAAGCAATGCACGACCATTTTCGAGAACTGACTCTGGTACATACTGATAGTACGGTAGCTGAGACTCAACAAGGCCATATCAAAGAGCAAGTTGCTGGTGGATGATCCTGGCTACTAGGTTATGCCTGTGCAAATGCACAGGCATAACCTAGTAGCCAGGATCATCCACCAGCCAGGCTCTTGGCGTTACCTAGATGACAACAACCGGAAATTATATGCCTGAGTGACTCTCCGGGACTGCGGCATGCTCGACAAATGTCGACCATAGGTACCGTCTTTCAGGATAAATTTCCGATAATTGTTCGTCATCATAACTTCGTCAGCAATTGCACAAGCAAAACCTTCGGTTTCCCCAAAGAGGTCTCCGAAGCGTAGACAGTTCACCGATGCCAAGAGATTCACATCCGGTCCAGTAAGGGCCTGATAGAACCTCCCATGCAGCTCTTTGCTCTTCCATATCTCCTTGCGGTCCTCAACACTAAGTCTCACTGGTCTGTGACAGTTCTCATTCGCCAAGGAGAGCGGAGTGATGCCTTTGTCGACAACTACAACATCGAGATTTCGAGATGTATCCCACACTCATTGTTGAGGAAATTATAGGTATTATTAAATTAAATTATATTATATTATCATTATATCAGATTTAGAGTAAGTTTTATGGACTGTGAATACAAAAATAAACGATTAGCTTAAAGAGCATGGTGTTATTTTAAATGATTGATGATACAATATCTCTACGTGTATTGAGTTCATAAATTCGCCTCTAAATGGCACTTTTACTGACAGATCAATATTAATCGATATCGATATTTCATCGCTGTGACCATCACTATATCTATATTGAAGGTGACATTGATTACATTTGTAAACAAGACGTTGATAGTGACAGCTGAAGAGGTAATGACAATAAATGATTTGATTTTTGCACAGCCAATTAAAATAATAATTATTGTTATTTTAGCCATTAGTTATAGATCGCAAATCATTTTATTGGTTGTACATATTTATTTTATACATCTGTTTTTGTTTACACCCAGACAGAATGTGAATAAGAATTTTATTATTTCAGAATATTTACATGATATTTTTAATATTACAAATGCAATGAGCATTATTAAATACCTAATATAGTAGAGTTTCATTTGTCCCAACTAAACAACTAATGAATATAATCAAATTAATCAATGAGTTGGCTAGTGCTTCTGTGAAATGGTGTCTATATTTATACGAAGAAATCGGACGATGATGTTCGCTAGCGCAATCTTCTTCTGCCTGGGTTGTATGTTCGCTTTCAGCGTATCTCGTTTAGATTGTGCTGAAACTTCTTTAACAAATGAGAAACTTGACCTATCTAATTCCCTAAACAAATACTCTTATGCTGTGCTAGTGATTAGTAGCCCTGGAAATGAGGCTAAAAGAGATGCTATACGAGCCACCTGGGGCAAGCTCTCCGACAATATATTTACAGAAAACGGGGAGATATTGTACAAGTGGAATCACACATGGATTGGACATAAAAGTAGTGAAAAACTCATAAAATTTTATTTTGCACTCGGCACACAAGGTCTTAGTGAATCAGTTATGGCTAAACTAACAACTGAGAATATGAGGAATAATGATTTATTACTCTTAGACAGTTTTGTGGATAGTTATAATAATTTAGCCATGAAAATGATGCATTCGCTGAAATGGATGAGTAATCATATGAAGGGTCTCAAATATTTGTTTAAATGTGATGATGACTCGTTTGTAAGAGTTGATTTAATTGTTAGAGACCTAGATGCCTACGCACCTCACATGAATGATGCAGCTCTGAGTGAATATGTCAGCTTTAAGGTGATTAACAATGCCCGTTTGTATTTGAATTACTTTTTTGTGCATGTTACTTGTTTCTATCATGTGATTCAAATGTTATTAATTTAAATAGCTAATTTTTAACTGAGGAGGCCCAATGTTTTTTTTGTTACTGGTCCAGTATTAATTAATATTCAGATCCTCTACTATAATATGTGTCTAACATAATAGGCTGGGTTATAATATTCTTTATTTTGTGTTGCCATTATATTAATAAGGTCAAGAAAATCTACAAGATAGCAAATGAAACTCCTTAGTGCTTTTTCCAGAGTTTCATTTACAATGGATTTCTGCGAAGTTACGCCTATAGCAATTCAAGTAGTTGTACAAAATCTCCTTCTGATGAATTAATATTTTCCAGAAAACTCTACCTGCCTACAAAGGTCTGTACTGGGGTTATTTTGACGGCCGAGCCCGAGCTCGCCTCGGAGGCAAATGGAAGGAGACTGACTGGTTCCTCTGTGACAACTACCTACCATATGCACTGGGAGGTGGATATGTGTTGTCCAAGAGTATAGTGGACTATATTGGCAGGAATGCTGAACTTCTTAGGTAAACAGTCTTTTATAAATTTTGATTTACCTACTGTTAAAAAAAAATACTACCAATAATAGTTATAGAGGGATTGGAAATGTCTGAGAATAGCAAGATCTCTATAATATTTCTACTTTACTATATGTGAGCATTTTTTTAACTATACTTACCTTTATTTTAACTTCACTGTATCTCTCATCTTACTCATATTCCACATCATAGAGGATTTACTCTTTTGAGGAGATTTCTCTTCAACAGACATGTACATTGTGGTCAATCCCAGTCGAAAAATAGCTATGCACCATTAGTGAATACAAATACAAATCCTTAAAATAAAGAAACACTTACTATTTACACAAGCATTTGCTTACTATGGCACTCTCGGAATATTTATTTATATACATTTGCTTTCCAGTGTCTACAACTCCGAAGATGTATCAATGGGAGTTTGGACAGCATCCCTAGACGCTATCAACCGAGTCCACGATACAAGATTCGACACAGAATGGCGTTCCCGAGGGTGCTCGGAACAGATGCTTGTCCGACATAAACAGAGCCCTACGGACATGTTCCAACTTTACAAGACATTAGTACATTCTAAGGGAGAGAAACTGTGTAAAAGTGAGGTGTCCCATGACCCTTATAAGTATGATTGGACTGTGTTGCCTAGTCAATGTTGCTTGAAAAGAACGTAAATATGACTGAGGAAAATTTATTTTATCTATCTATACATGTAATAAAGCTGAAGAGGGTCAAAAGTCTGAACATTGAAGATATTTAAAAAAAATGTTTGGAGATCGAGCTGGGACCTCGTACTCTGGGTGAACCTGGTTAGTTTGCTATATGTTAGGAACCTCATGAAATAATAAAATAAGGCCATTATATCTTTCTATCATGTACTTTGCTATTTTTACATACTTGTGTACATAAAGTTTTCTAGTCAATTATACTTACCTACATATATGGAGATCAGAAATAAAACATTTTGAACAGTGCATGAAACTGTTTTTTATTTAAGTATATAAACTTTGAACACAAATTACAAAACAAATACATTTTTAATTTAAAAAATCTTATTCCTTATGTCAGTAAAATAAATATTTTTACAGAAGCCACCAAATAAATTGTCAAGCAAAACATTAAACTTCTTTCGTTACCTTGGTTCCTATTATGTATTTACTCATTTCAAAATTCCCATGGATTTTGATGAAATCTTGACTATTCCCCATGTTAGAACATCTATATTTTTTTCGGACTGAATATTTTGATTAAATCATAAGAACCATAACTAAGGGTAGCTTAATTAAAAAAAATATGGTCTCATCCATACACCTATGCAATTTTGCATATACATGGAACATGGATGCCTAAATAAAATAGACTATCTTACTTATTTTTATTAAATTTCCACAATATCAGATCAAATTCATAATCTTTTTAAAGAAACATATGGTTGGCTATTGTTTTCCATTTATATATACCTACATACTATATTTTGTCTGTCTCACACAAGCCAAGATCTTTGGCGGCAACTGTAGAGACTGTTTCACGAAATAAGTCCCACGGAAAAGTTTGGAACTAACATTTTATTGTTATTAGATAATATAATCATGCGATTATGGCGCCTTAACTGAGGGAACTCGGGAAACGGTCTGTACTCATAAGTCTTTTTACAGATTAAAAACATAATATATATTTTTACAATTATTGAGGCACAACATTGTCAAAATTAATTATTTACACAAACCTAGATATATAAAATTACACATTTAAAATATACTTATGTGAGTTTTTGTGTACTTTTCAACTATGTAGTCATATTTCATCAACATAATTTTATTAAGGACTAGCCTTTAAAATTATATGAATGAAAACTAGAATGAATTGGTTCTTAATGGGTAGGAAGCATGCTCCATTATAGAACATAATGATCGCTTACCATCAGTCGAAATTGTAAAGTATTGTGGGTACTTATTTTAATATGATTTGATACCTTCATTTTGGTTCAATAAATTAGTTATTATACCGCTCGTCCTGGTTTCATTCGCATATCTTACTGGCGACGAGGATGGGATTATGCGTGATAATTACCATGCCTTATGGTAAAATAGACAGTTTTGACCTTGCGTCGCGAAAATGGAAGTATAAATGCAAACCCATTCCTGTCAAAAACAATATCCTGTTCAGTATTTTTTCAATTTACATACCTATCTAATCTTTTTGGTTCCTTTTTTTAAAGATTAGTATAGAAAATATGAGAATTTCCCTTTGGACTTAAAAATCCTTTTGTTTACAAAAATATAAGAAATAAATCTTCAATCTCGGACATCAATATTAATGACTTACTGCGAAAACAAAACGAGTTAGCAAATAAAAATAAATCATAACAATTTTTCAAAGGTAGGTACAAGTTTGAGACCCGCTCGGAAACGGCCAAAAATCATCATTGTTAAAGTGCAGTTGTGTGAAAAAATGTGCTCTTTACATACATAATAATCTCTTCAACAAGCGTTGTGAGATTCACATCTCTTAATTTAATAATTACATTAATGAAATTAGTTCGTTTCCGAACAGACCCTTTCGGCGCGTTGTCAAGCTTCCATTTTCGTAAAATAAACAATCATACTCTTATTTATTTAATTTCTTGATATAATGGTTTGAAATTTTGGCCGTGCCCTTGCGCTTTTTTTTAATTATTTTCCTTGATACCCACATGTGGGGTAGGCAGTGTAAAATATGGTCCGCCATTTTGTTGAGGTGGCCATTTTGGATATTCAAAACTAATACTATCCTATTTTCTTGCTAGTATAAAATTGTTTAAAAATACAAGGTTCATACATTCATGAAAATGGCAGGCAAACAACACGCCGTAAAATTAAAAAAAAAAAACAAAAAAGATACTCCAGAAATACTGGCCTCCTATTATCACAATAAAAAATAAATTTATTTCGGTATATAACAATAACTTACGCTATGACTTCACGTTTTTACATCTATGTAGGTCTGGTTGTTTGAGAATGTGGTCCTCGACAGCTCTTCTCTGAAGTACTTTATGGTTCTCTGGAGGCCATCTTGTAATGACACCTGAAAGAGGAATTATTTTAAATGGCTTAATAATTAACATAATCTTACCGTGTAGAAATAATACTATCATGGGGTTCATAAATACTATTGGCTAGGGAGAGTAAGAGAAGTGATATATACAATATAATAAGACATACAACAATATGGGTATAATAGCTGATCTCTTTCACCGCTTTCTTACTAAGGTTGCCTGGAAGAGATCACTTAAGGTGATAAGGTCACCCAATTGTACATTTATCTATAGTGTAAGTCATTTTGATATTGTTTATTTATTTTGGTGTGCAATAAAGATAATATATTGAATTGAAATAAAAATTCATTAACAAAATTTTTACCATGTCTGATGTCTCTCACACATTTGTAGTTATATGGTGTGAATCATATTGTTCTCTCTTTAGATGTAATGGTAAATCAGATCACACAAAAAAAAACTTCCGTTTTCGAGAGAAAAAGTTTCCGAATTAGTGAAACATCCTTTTGATGACACTTGCTTTGAATACCGTAGATCGGGACAGTCAGACTTCAACAATTGTGATGGCTAAGAGCTTTCTGTGCGGAAGAGATGAAATATTGAAGCATTTTTAACGCAAAATATGTAAAGACTTACAATTATTTGTAGCTGAAGAGTGACAACAAACTTGTTAAAAATATAAAAACAGTACTTTTTTTAGTATATTCCACCTACGTCCCTGGCGATGCCAAGGTTCTTTTGCATCTTATCTATGTATTTGAGCTTGATTTTTATTAAATATTTTCTAACTAAATATGCTGTCCCAACTGATTTTCCTATAATTTTATATAGTATTCAGTTTGGTTTATATATCTATTTGTATATAGTAACCTAAATATATAAAACTCAAAGGTGACTGAATGACTGACTGACTGATATAGTGATCTATCAACGCACAGCCCAAACCACTGGACGGATCGGGCTAAAATTTGGAATGAACGTATGACGTAGGCATCCGCTAAGAAAGGATTTTTGGAATTGCCACTTTTAAAGGGGTGAAATAGGGGATGCAAGTTTTACTTCTTAATGCGAGCGAAGCCGCGAGTACCCACTAGTTAATAATAAGTAAAGTAGATATATGTTTTTTTATACATACATAATGTATATTGTAAAAAAAATAAAAATAGTTGTAAATAAATGAATACGAATTAGTAAAGTAAGTACTTTAGGCTTCCAATGCAGGTGTGTCTCCGCGAGGGTGATGTCGGGCCGCCGCCGCTGCGGGTCGTCCTCCACCGCCGCCCCCGTCGACACCGTGCTGCGGCACCCGGGGACTAGATTCTTTATTATCATCGCGAATTCTGGAACAAGTGTAAATATTACAATAGAAATTATAGTACAGTTTTTTACCTTGAAGTCAGTTAATGAATATAATTAAAAATCTGTAATAAAAGCATTCCTTTGATGAATTTATTTATTACTAGCGGACCCGACAGACTTCGTCCTGTCTGTTGACTCTTTTACTCTTTAGTTAGTTAGAAAACGTTTGTATGGGAAAAGAAAAAGGCGGTTTTCAGGGATTTTCCGGCATATTTTCGAAATTTTCTCGCCGTAATAACCATCCTTGAACTTCAACGAATATAAAAAAAAAAGAATTGGCCAAATCGGTCCAGGCGTTGTTAAGTTATGCGCTTACCAACACATTTTGCGATTCATTTTTATATATAAGAAGATAAGAAAGATAAGAAGAAGATAAATGCTGCTAAGTTTATCTGCCGAATTATTACCCCTTCGTAGCACCCAAAAGCATACTTACCTTGCGGCGATGATTTACAATTTGAAGTCTTGTATTACCAGATTCGTTAAACCTAACATCTATAAATGGCAGCGAAAATCATTCCATCCTTTCCACACTAATGGAGGAGCTGTATTGTGTGAGAAGGATGGAATTATTATTATAATATAGGTATTTTATTTTATTTAGTTCGGTACAGTCACAGACAATAAGTTATAAATATACATATATACTAAACACTTTTAAGAATAACTTTAAACTAAGAGTCCAGTTACGACTATACACAGCGTTATTTCGTAATTATTCAATCCTTTTCGTAATCGTAAACGTTTGCTGATTTTACTGCAGTCTTTTATAAATTTACCTTCAATAGTATGCTCTACCGGGTTGCCAATGTTAACAGGTAGAGTATAACTGGACGCCATGAGCGCCAATAACCCGTCCACCAGGTCCGACACGTAGCAGAACGAGCGCGTCTGCTTGCCGTTGCCGTATAGCTGGAATGTAAACATTTATGTTGAAATGACAGGGCAATTTTGGCCTAATAATATTATACACTTTTTAAAAGTTTTTGTATTTTTTATTTAGGTTAGGTTTTGTGTTTTTTAGTTTTGAATAGGATGTAATTTTCAAAACTTCGACTTCAAAAAAGGAGGTTTAAAAAATCTTCTGATTGTTTTGTGGGTATGTTACACGAGTCCGCTATTTATGAACCGATTTATATGTTTCTGTTTTTATTATTTTACATTTGTCAGTCAGGCATTTGGTCGTCAAGTCGTCTGAAGTAACACCCGCACAAGCGCCGCCCGCACAAGCGATACTATTGAACTAGTTCTTAAGCGAGGTTAAAAGAACACAATGTTAGTTGCTTGCTACATTCTTCTTCTAGTCCAATCAAGTGTGGCCAAGTGCAATTCTATTTTAGTTTAAAAAAAAGTTTCAGCTAAAATTACGAGGCGAAAAAAGTGGGAAACGAGTGATTCTTGTTTAAGTAAGGGTGATTCGAAAGTATTTTAACATCAGTCAGAAAGTCATTGCAGGTTCTTACGATGGTAAGCAAACTCCCAAACCGACACCAGAGGTCGCCTCTTTCATTTGTACACTCTTTTACATGGTATTCATCTTCGGTATTCATGTATTTTTTCCATGTTTATTTTGTTTTTATTATCAAACAAGCGAGTCGCTCGTCTCTTGTGACTCATTTGAAATAAAACAATTAACTCATTGAGGTACTAAGTGGGCAATAATCATAAAATGTTGTATCACTGTTGTCATGATAAGTACAAAGATACCGTGTAACAATGATCCATCATTATTGGTCCAGTTAAATCAATATAATGTCGTAAAACTATTATGGTTTCCGTGAACGGTAATGTGTAAAAGATTTTCGGTACTATTTGTGAATTTCTATAAAATTATTGTTTTGAGTAAATGTCTTCGACAGTTTAATAATATAATACACGATTTGGTCGAAGCAATCGTTCATGGTATCCTTTGATAAAATCTTTAAAAGAATTCAAGTGGCGCCCTTTTTAACCACTTTAAAAAAAAGGAGGTTATCAAATATTCTGAAAGTTTTTTTTTCAATTCTTTTTACCAAGACTTTGAGGTGCAAGCGCGGCTCGTATATGTCGAACATCTTAACCACAACCAAAATCTAATCTTGATTCTAATGAAACTGGAGATATTTCGACCACCACTTGGCCTATTTGTTTAGTAGTCGAGCTATAAATGTATGTTGAACTAAACTTAAAGCTTGTTAAATTGTATGATGATGCGATTAACAGTACTCAAGTTATGGTCGATGAAATATAAGTATGCAAAACTACCTACCCGATTTCACTACATTTTAGACCTTTTAGAGTTATTTTAATTATTTATACTTACAGTGATAGTCAAATTCTGCAACGCCTGCATGAAAGTTGGACACGACCCGTCCGTCGGCGACGTGCACGTCGCCGACGGACGGGTCGTGCGAGGTCCGTACGTGTTGAATATCCGAGAAACGCGTACTGACACGTTCTCTTTTTTCTAACTAAACTGACAATATCGCGACACTCGGTTGGCCAATTTGCCTATAGAACTATTAATCTACAAGCTAGCTAAATTTTGTAACAATACACTTAACAGTAATAAAATTATGGTCGATCAAATATAATTATCAAAACTTTAGCTGATTCCATAAGATTCTAAGTTATTTTTTGTGCTTACTATTTTGATTAGGTATACTTACAGTGATAGTCAAATTCTGCAAGGCCTGCATGACAAAGTTGGACACGACCCGTCCGTCGGCGACGTGCATGCGAGGTCCGTACGTGTTGAATATCCGAGCAACACGTACCGACACGTTCTCTTGTTTCGCGTACGAATACGCGAGCGTTTCCGCCACGCGCTTGCCTTCGTCGTAGCAAGCCCGCGGTCCTGTAAACGTAAACAATATTTTTATTATAACAAAATTTCGTAGGTATTGAGATGTTTCTATTTTTGAAGACGGTTAATTATAGGCGCGAAATAAGATTAGTATATGACATGATTATGTGTGACTTTCATTCGCGCTTTAAAAATCAACAAAATCATGAATAAATTAAGAAAAAAAAATCGACAGCTATGGGCTGGCTTAAGGTAAAGGACTCTTTGACAGTTTCAAACAAATTATTGAGACAAACAAGATATTGTATGTAGGTATCTCATTCCTGCTGTTATATGATATTTATTAATCTAATCTATATCAAGGAAGGTATCGCCGCAGATCGTCACTAGTATCTCACTAGTCCATGAATATTACGAATATGGTGATGAGTTTATTTCCTTCACAAATACTACTCAGTTACATGTATGGTAATTGTACTACTAAGATTCAATGGAGTCAACCTTGACTTCTTTATTTCCTTTGAAAAAGACATGAATATTCATGACAAAAAATCCATGTATTGTACATACATAATATGTAAGTAGTTTGTTTGCTTTAGCATACTTATGTAGGTACTTACTTTTTTTTTTGCTGTTCCATCTATACTTCCTCCGACAATGAATGTCAGAGACATTGTTAGACTAAACATATTGCTTACGCAGTTTGCTTTATATATATATACTTATGTACATATACTTATTATACGCTATATATATACTTATGTACTTTGAATATGATGAGTCACCATTTCAAGTGATGAGCATAAAATTTCGTTAAGTACTTATTCATACCAGCGGGTTTCAAGAGCCAAAAGTAAAGAACTAACAAAAAACAGTTTGCTACCTATGTGTTGATTGTGGTTCGTCGTCAATCATCGTTAGCCAGCTAATATTGGTAGCAAACAATTATAAATTCACTATACAAAATACAAAAATCTTTATTTTTCATTAAGTTTACTAAAAACAATGTGCAGGTGATACAAAAAATAATATAATATGTTCATGAAACATCAGTGGATCCATCCCAGAGGTTGACCCTCAGCCCCGAACTAAGCTGAAGCTTGTGTGTCGGATACTGGAGAACTTCCCCAAGGATGGAAGCAAAGTCTAACAAGTATTAAGTATTTTTTATCAAAGTGTAAACACCTACACAAACCTACACTAGTGACACAGTGTTGCCTGCATTTGTCCAGGATAAGAGGTAGCCTTATTATTTTATCTATCTCCATATTTGTTATCCAATTTAGCGTAGTAAAATATTTTAACTAAGTAACTTATGTACATACATACGAGTACACACACACTCACCTTTATTATGTATATTAATGAAAAAAAATGTTTGTTGTATGAATCAGGCGACAATATCAGCAAAAAAGAGAATATAAACATATTTCCAAAGTTATCTTCGGCAAAGTGATGCCAGATTCAATAAGTTAATTATCTTAATTTCATTATCATAATCAAAATCATCTTTATTCATAAAAAAATATTGCATGTCAAAAAAGAAATTAAAAGAATTACAATTTCCTAGGTAGTTTTGTAAAATTCGTTTTACGAATTAAATATTTAATTTAAATATGTCAAAATCATAGATAGTTTCCTGGATAAGCCAGCGTTTCAGTCTACTCTTGAAACTTCCTAAGCTTGGTGCCGAGTAAACAGTTTCTGGTATTTTATTATAACCTTACCTATAGGATTAACATGTCCCCAGTAGGATTCCGGCTGCGGGTGCACCATGGGGTCTCCATATACTTCAGACGTGCTCGCTATTAAAATCTTCGCGCCCACTCTTCTTGCTAAACCTGTGAAGTAAATAAATTGAGAAAATGATAAGTTGTTCTATTAGTTTTTTAACTAACTTCAAAAAAAAGGTGGAGGTTCTAAATTCGTTTGAATGTTTTTTTGAACGAAATAGACATTTGACCATAATTCGCCTTGTGGTAAGCGATCATTGTTGCTTAGGATGCTTGCCTAGAAGAAATCTGATATTTAAGTAATAATGTGAGACAGAGATATTCACTTTCGAACCAAAAATATGTTACTAGAAACTCATGCTATTCAGGGATGGTTAGGTTTACACTAATACCAAAAACATTAATTGTTCTTTGGCTTTTGTAAAATATCACGAAAATCTTTAAAAAAAAGTCTGTCATGGAAATATTATACCAAATGTGTGTGAAATCAAATTAATTAATAAAATATAACTTGTGGTATATATATTTTTCATTCACAGTGCATCTAATGTTTCACCCCAATATAAGTATTATATCCGTTATCTAGTACCCACGACACAAGCGTTTGCTTAGTGTGGGGCTAGATGGCGCTGTGTGCAATGTCCCGGAATATTTATTTATTTTATTTTATTTAATACATACCTAACATATTGATAGTTCCTAATGTATTTGTCTTGATAGTTTTCACAGGATTCTGCATATAGTGCGGTGGGCTCGCAGGACTCGCTAAATGGTAGATTTCGTCCGCCTGAAATTATTAAACACAAAAAATTACTTTCATGTTACATTCAAGCTGTTTCCTGCAAACTACAATCCAGGGGTCTTCAAATCTAGAGCTTATAGGCATCTTCTAGGTAAGCGTGTTTAACATCAGGCTGTAGTCAAACGTAAACCTATCCCATGTAAAAAAAAAACATCATACAGTGAAGAAAAACATCGTGAGATAACTGACATGTTCAAGGACTCAAAAATTCGAGAACATGCGTCTGTGGGAGGAATTGGTAAGAATCCCCAATGAATCCATTCTGGTAGATTCTGGCAGTCAGAACCCTCACATATATGGTATCTGGCTAGATATGATATAGTCAAGTACTTAATAATCAATAGAATAAGTGTTTAAATTTCTTTGCACAAAAGTTTTCTATTCTTATACAACTTATGAAGAAATATTGTTGTTTAGTCTCCGAGTAAGTATGTAACATAACATGATGGTACTTGTTCTAATTACGAAGATAAACTTACGAAATAAGTTAACCTCCTAACGATAAGATAACATAAGTTTGCACACAATAAATGTAATCTGTTTAAAATCTTTATATATGCTTGTATGTATATGATGTAGGAGGTGGCTAATTGGTATTCTATTTGGGTGCTACAGTGGGTCAGATGACATGTTTAATTGTAGGTCCCCGCAAATTTATGATAGTTTGGCAGTTGTAAGCCATATGAGAGATCTTTAGCGATGATTTGAAAACTTTCGACACAAAAGATAGCCACTCTCATACAGAAAGGTTTAAAAAGAAAAAAAAAGTGAAAGTGGTTTTTTTTTCTAGGAAAAAGTCTTGGGGAAAGAGAAATGTGATAGATTACCACCACCATCCATGTAACACTATTATAATGCTATAAATAAAATTAATATTCATAGACATATTACAGACACAACATTAGAGCTAGGTATGATAATTTTACATATAATAAAGCTGAACAGGGTCAAAAATCTGTACACAGAAATATTAGAAAAAATAAGTTTGGGCATATTTTAAATTAATAATAAAACATATTTCAGCAGTTTTTATAATGTATCTATCTGTACATATAATAAAGCTAAAGAAGGTCGAAAGTCTGTAAATTGAAGATATTACAAAAAAATGTTTAGAAATACTTTGAATATGAAATATTTGATAACAGAACACGTTTCAACAATTTCTAGAAATTTTGTCTGTGTTTCTCTGTTAATCTGTGCCTCTGTTTGTCTGTTTATTTAAACACTCATCACGCAAATACGGCTGAACAGATCATCATGATTTTTGCTACATTTTATCAAAGTATACCCTAACTTTTTTTTTTCTAATATCTTCTGTGTTCAGATTTTTGACCCTCCTCAGTTTTATTATATGTTTAGATTAATCAGTCTCTACATAGATATCATCTCTCATAGACGAACCACGACCAATGATAATGATTGTGTATCTATCACGAATAATTATAAAATACAAACCTCAACATACAGCGGGCTGACAATGTCATGGTGAATCATCTCAAAGTTGCGATGGCCGAACCAATGCTCCAGGTTCCTCTTGCGGCCGGTGAAGAAGTTGTCAACCACTATGACTTCGTGGCCTTGTATCATAAGCACATCCACCAGGTGGGAGCCCACAAAACCTGCTCCTCCTGTTACCTGGAAATAACTAATGTGATAAAGGAAGATATTTGTTTAAGATGGAACCATTGATTTATTTTTTTGCATCATTCTATACAACATAAATTATGTATGGGTGATCCATACTGTTATTCAAATGACATGTATCTATATATATAAAACTCAAAGGTAACTGACGGACATAGTGATCAATCAACACACAGCCCAAACCACTAGACAGATAGGCTGAAATTTGCAGGTAGATTTTTTGACATAGGCATCCGCTAAGAAAGGATTTTTGGAAAAACCACTTTTAAAGGGGTGAAACAGGGAATGCAAGTTTTACTTCTTAATGCAAGTGAAGCTGTGAGTACCCACAAGTCTATATAAAGAGTAATTTATGTTACTGTAGGGTCTGACATAAATAAACAAACTACACAAATTTAATTTAAGTACCAATGAAATGTTTGTGTTATTTGTATATTGCTTAAACAGAAGATTATTTTATAACTATTGCAGAGAGTATAAGTAACTTTTTGTAATTATTATAAATAATAAGTAATATTGTTGGTCACATATTTTTTTTAAATATTAGGTACTTGTTATGAATGCCAATTTATAAAAAAAAACTAATCAAAATTCATTTATTTGCATGATATTGTCCCACATAGTGAGTGTTACATAAATTTGTTGAATCAAATATTGTGCCGATAGGCATACAAACGTTAGTTTTGTGGCTAGTCAAGCTATGTGTATAATTTCTTTTTCTCTTCAACAAAGTCATTTAGTTTATAAAAACAGATAGTAGTCAAACATGTTTATCTTGAAAATATTCCAGTTCTGTTAAACTCACTTACCAATATTCTCTTTCTTTCTTTGTATCCCAAGAATTTTACATTGGGATATTTCTGTGGAACCCTTCCCTCCAAAATAGCAATTTTCTTCTCCAGCTCTTCTATCCTAGATTTTGCTTCTAGAAGCTCGCGTTTAGTATCTTCTTGATTTTCCATTTTGTTCATACTCTCATAACCTTCTTTATTAAAACCTCTGTATGTTAGGTCTTGAAAATCATCCGTTATTTTAGGAGATTTATTAAATATATCGTTTTCATTATCTTTTGTTAGTATCAAAAATATAAGGATCACTGAAAAATAGAACAGAATTAATTTCGCCACAAATGCATTATTAAATACGTTGGTGTCTAAGCTGCTGCTTTGGCTATAATAATGTCCTGTAATATATAATGTGTGTAATACACAATAGAGAGCTGGCAAGTAAAACGATACATAAATAAAGCGGATATGTATAGGAGCAACTATTTAACTATGCAGTGAAATGTAATAATAATATTTATTTGGCTATATGATTTTTATAAGACATTCGAATGGTCTGATATTGGTAAAAGCTATTGTGTTATACAATTCAGACTTAGTTTTGTGCATTAGGCATACATATATTTTGTAATAAAACCAACAAAAACTATGCGAAATAAATACTTACATAGAAAAACGAAAGCTACGACAGTCAATGTCTTTCGAAACTTTAGTGACTGTCTTATCATTGCTAGAGATTATACATCGGTTTTATAAACATTTCTTTGCACAAATATTATTACAAAGTCGTCTCCTGATAATCAAAACCCGATTTTTTGGAAATTGCAAAGAAAATACCGACGTGAGCTAAGATTACCAAAATATTCGAGACTTCGAGACGAGACCACTCAACTTCATTTGACAATTGACTGACTGATGACTGACTGAATTTTTAGCTGTCATGTCAATATTTGGGTAGTGTGCTACCAGCTTCATAAAATTCTAATTACTAGGTACTTTGTACGCCCGTGCGCGATAACATGTGCGTGGCCCGTGGAAGATTGAATGTAAAAAATTATATCCACGATGCCACGATGTAATCTTTTTATCTAAGGCTGAAAACGTAGCAGATATACTGTCAGTCAAAACTTGTCAAAAGCAGAGTTATTTTGTGGGTGCTGGCTGGATTTTAATTATCATATCTTTTAAAATGACACAGTGATTGGTAGTTTCCTAATCTAACCTATAATGCCTCATTTACATTCAGCTGTAGTGAGCAGGGAAGTGGGCAGGGAAGTGGGCAGGACGAGTATGTAAACGTATACTTCTCATGCCACTGCTTAATGCCACTCGCGCTGCCCAGCGCTCCCCAAAAGAGCGGTTTTTGTGCGGACTTCAAAGGACCGGCAGCGCGAGCGGTAGGGCGTGTTTACATTCTGCTATAATGCCTCGTAGAATTCTTCTGCATTATAAAATATTATCTTAAGCAGGTTGGTAGGTACTTACAAAGTTCTATTACGATGAATAGATATCATCCACCATCTTCTACGACGTCTTTTCTTTTTTTTCATTTGATTTATTTTTAACTGACGCACATAATTATGTATCGCTAAAAGATACAGCGCGGACGCTGCAAAAATTTCAACGTCTGCCATTGCCGGAACTTGAAAGCGAAGTGAGAGGAAGGGCAGTATGTAAATACACATTTCCCTCGATCCTGCCACAGCAGTATTTAGGGAATTATTGCCGGCAGCGCGAGGAGCAGCGATAGGGGCTGAATGTAAATGAGGCATTAGATATTGCGGAAATTAATGAAACCTTTAGTTACCTTGAATAATTTTTATATGGTATAACAAGAACTGTGAGAAGTTTTTAAAACTTGGTAGGTATATTTTTATATATATTTCGTAGATGTAAGATGTAAAACGCCAAAGTCACTCCAAAAAACTGTCACTGTCAAATTGTAAGGTTTTTTTGTAAGATTTGGTAATGCTCGTACACGGCTCGTACACAAGATAAAGCCAAATAAAAAACTTTTAATAGATTATGAATTTTGCCATACATTTTTAAAACAAATCTGAATGTTAACATCATTATAACATGTGTTATCCTGATAGATTGGGAAAGGATTCATACTCTCTCTACCTCGGAGGAAGGACAAGCCTGGAGTCATAGTAATAAATTGAACGTGTTCTGTATGTCTGCACTCTTTCGACTTATGTGCGCACCAACGCGGAAGAAAGAGATAACTAGTTACTATATAGATCACCTTCAAATGACAGTGTAGCCGTTTTTTAATACCTCAATTTAGTGATGTGCCTACGACGTACGAAATAAAAAACCGAAACCGAACCGAAACATACATTCTGTTCTGTCACGTTAACGATTATTCTAGTAGTTTCGCTAACTAAACCATATTAAAGTGACGTAATTGTAACATGAGCAGAGCCCCGTTCACAGTGCGCCACGCTCGCAGGTAAATTAAAGGTAGATATATTCCTATAAATTATGTAGGTAGGTAGGTCCTGTATAACGATAGATCTACGAATAAATATATTTATGACGGACATAAACATGCTGGATTGACTGGTTTCGAAATATAAGTTCGATTTTGAGACCCGATTTTAACCGAATTCAGAACAATTGTGCACAACACTATAAACCAAACTTTTGCGTATTTTTAACATATAATGGCAAAATTTAATTGTTTCCCTCCAAAATGAGGTTCTAAAACAGTAGAAATTTGTTATATTTTAATATTTTGATTCAGTTTTGTATTGTTTTGTGGAAAATGATAAAAAACTCTAACCTGTGAAATGACAAGCTCTGGATTTCGTCACTTTTCTTCGAAGCATGGCTCTTACAGCCATAGGCAACGCACGCCATTTGTTCTTCAGTAGAAAACACTTCTCAAACAAACTCATTTAACCAAATATTCCAAAGATTCACGGTTTATTCGCCAAAAATCCAAATCCACAGCTAGTATCCAAATTGGTTACTCGAGCTAGAAAAACCGGCTTCACTAACGTAAAGGGCCGAACAGATTGTATATAGTTGTCTCTTTTTAGCACACTAAAAACATTCATTAAAAAGAGAGGTTCCGATAGTGCGCCACACTTCAACTTATTACTATGTCTCCAGGCTTGTCCTTCCTCCGAGCTCCTCTCTACGGATTCGCCGGTACCAAATTAATTTTAGTAACAAACGTTGCTAAGAGATGGCGCCACCCAAGCACTAATCATGTGGTATACTGAAAAATTGCTAATTGTGAGAATATATGTAACTAAACAGTTCCCTGTAGGTACGTTTTTCTTCTCTATCGAGACAGAGTGATCATGGAAATGGAGAGGACCTCAGAAGAACGAATTTTCATGCTATATCTAGTTATAGCTGGCGCTATCTCTTAGCATTAGAAATTAGTAAAATAAACTTCAATGAATGAATGAATGAATGAATGTATTTATTGTCCGAAAACTAGGTATAGTACAGATCTTAAATAATATTTTACATTTAGCACGCTAGTTTTTACCTTGTTAGGTTTACAGACATAGGATATCTAAGTAATTGAATTAAAAGAATCCGTCAATATAACATTTAAAAAAGTAAAAATATTATAACTAATGTCAAAAACTTTTAACATAGGTATTTCACAAATTATGATACTTATTATAATAAAAATGTCAACGATTATATGATGAAATAATTACATTACAAATAAAATGTCATTAGGTACACAATACTTAGACTTAAGACTACTCATACATTTTTGTGTTCATCTTTGAGAAACTCATCAACGGTGTAGTATGCTTTTGAAATCAGAAATTTGTGTAGATCATGTTTAAACTTGTTTATATCATTAGTGAGGCGAATTGACTTAGGTAGTTTATTAAACACAGTAGGTAACATACAAATAATACTATTTCCTAAATAAGCGGTACTACAAGTTGGCGTTTGCAGTTTTCCAGCATGTCTGGAGTTTTCAGGGAACCATCTGAAGAGCTCAGAGTTAGTTTTAGCAAATATTGCTACTTGACTTATGTATAAACAAGGCACAGTTAAGATTTCAAGTTTGACGAAACGCTTTCTGCATGAAGTTTTTTTACTAATTCTACAAATTGATCGAATGCAGCGCTTTTGAGCCCTGAGTACTTTCATCCTGTCAGTTGAGTTGCCCCAGTACATAATACCATAACGTAATATAGATGCTACGTGACCGTGATAAGCTGTTAATAAAGTTTTATCATTTGCGACTTTACGTAATTGGTATAGTGCATAAGCGAATTTGTGTACCCGCTTACAGAGGCCATCAATATGCTCCTTCCAATCAAGCTTCTGGTCAATGTTCACTCCTAGAAAACAGGCAACCTTTACTTCTGTTACTTTTTCATTCTCATGGTAAATTTCCAGTTCCGAGTTTTCATTGTGTCTATTTCTGAAGTACATTATGTTCGTCTTATTTATATTAATTTGAAGATTATTATTTAATAGCCAGTTAATAAGTGATGTCAAAGTAAAATTAATGTCATATTCTATATTGCTAAGTTTGTCATTTGAAAATAAAATTGTGCAGTCGTCAGCCCATAGTGTTACATGATTTTTGGTAATATTTGGCATGTCATTTATATATAATAAAAACAACAATGGTCCCAATACACTTCCTTGTGGGACGCCATATTTCACTAGCTTTGTTTCAGAAGCATATGTCACCATTGTTGTAGTTTTAGTACACAAGCTATTTAACTGTGTAACTTGAAACCTGTTACTAAGATATGACTTAATCAATGAGTGTGCATTTCCCCTGACCCCGTATTTATATAATTTATCCAAAAGAATATCATGGTGAACGTTATCAAAAGCTTTAGACATATCCATATAATAATGCTATAACTTTCTTTTTTTTATCAACATCTGTCAGTACCCTATTTAAAAAGTCAAAGATTGCCATGTTTATAGTTTTATCTCTCCTGAATCCATATTGATGTTTCGTAAAAAGTTTATTATATTCAAAATAATTATATAGTTTGTTGTATATTACTTTCTCAAAATTTTTAGAAAAGACAGGGATTAATGCTACTGGTCGATAGTTACTGACATTAGATCTTTCACCTTTTTTATATAGTGGCTTTACTATTGATATTTTCATCTTATCAGGATACATACCAGATTGCATACACACGTTTATAATATGACTAAGTGCGGGGGCTATATATACGCAAACATGTTTAATTATATCTGTACGAATACCATCATATCCAACACTAGCCGTATTTTTAAGCGCATTAATAATTTTACATATATCCTGAGGTATTGTAGGAGTGAGAAACAATGATTTTGTCAAGTCTATACCATTTAATGTTTCGTGTCTACCTTTAGTTTTATCTATATGACATTGGCCAACACTCAGAAAATAGTTATTAAAATGATTTGCCATGTCATTAGGTTCACTTATTTTTTTACCCTCACTCGTAATAATGCAAGATATTGTCTCATTCGGAAATTGTAATATTTGATTATTTATAACGTCCCATGTCGCTTTCGATTTATTCGTCGCATTCTGGATGTGGTAGTTATTTTGCGCTTTCTGTGTAAGCTTAATAACTTTTTTGAATCTCTTCGTGTAAGTTTTTAAAGTGTCTTTAGCATCAATTGTCTTTTTCCTTCTATAGTGCCACAGAAGATCAATTTTTCTCCTAGCGCATCTTTTTATGCCTTTTGATACCCAGGGAAGCTTTTTGGTATTTGAGCATTTGACTTTTATTTTAGGAAAACACATGTCATATAAAAGTACAAACATTCTATGAAAGTTATTGAAAGCTATGTTTGGATCATCACTCATGAACACATCCTGAAAGCTAAGACTACTAATGGCCTCTATGAACTTGCTTCTATTTTCGTTACTGTATTCTCTTTTAGTGATGAACCATGACTTTATACGGCAGCTCTTTTTTACGGGGCATTTAAAGTATTGACCTGAGTGGTCCGAAAGTCCCAGTTCAAGTATTTCCCCTGTACCGCCTCTTACGTTATGAATTACGTTATCGATACACGTGCCACTACGGATTCTAGTCGGGACGTTAAATTGAAACTTAAGGTTATATTTAGCCACTAATTTTCTGAAATCTTAAACTCAGTAGTCAGGTACTTACTGGATGCGATCGTTCATTATCTAATTTTCTTGCACGTCAACCATAAAGTTATTACTACTACGTAGGTAAAGAGAAGGCAACGCGTTGCATGATCTTACGCCACGCTTTTGCTGCACGCTGTGCAGCAGCTATCCAGTGAGTATCCAACGCCCGTGGAGAGTAGGTAGTTGTGTTTGGCTCGCATAAATAACAACATCAAATGCCTGGTTGTGTTCTTAAACCCTTAATCAAATAACGGGAAATATATTCCCACCTCGAAAAAAACATTTTTTTCAACAATGGCAGCACAGACCAATACCCACCGTGTAGAAATAAAGTCTTAGAAATATTTAGAAAACGTTGTATGGCAACACTTTACTCACAGTTGCTATTGGTCGTAGTGAGGTAATGTCAAAGTCAAAAATTGTCGGTTTTATCGAAAATTTTCGGAGCTCGTCAGTTTTTTAATTTGAATTTGTGAAGAAAAAATCTGGTAAGTTCTTGAGTATAATGTTGTTCTAAATTAGACTATTTTCCCCAGCCTTTAGCTTGAAAAGAACTCTGATAACACTAAGATTTGTTGGTAAAAATCCCAAGCTAAAAAGTGGGTAATATTTTCCCCTTGTCTGTTACCGAGATGAAAACAAAGAAATATCTATATAAAATGTTTGTCTGTCGTATGCCTATCGATCAGAATCACATTATAAGTTCAAGTTTTTTTATTTTTGATATAAATTTGTATTATTTCCAGCTATTTCGAATAATGGACAAAAATAAAATACCTCTTACAAAGAAAGATCTCGAAAATTTGGCGGATCTCTCCGATTTGTCCAATTTTGTTTTATTCTAGTATCTGCGTGTAAAAAAGATAATTCCCATATTTATTTAAATCTATAAGCAAAGCAGGGGCAACTAGCTAGTCTAAAAATTGAAGAGAAATGTCGTTAGCCGTACCGGACAGCGGGAATTATTTTCCCACATGCTGAAATTTTGCTATGCTATTATGAATAAGGGGAAATAATTTCCCACCGCAAAACACCCCCTTCCCCCCACTTTTCCTAAATTTTACTAAAATTTTGGAAATCTATGGACGAAATTTACTTCAATCCGATCTCAGTTTTAATTTAACTCTTAAAACGTGCCGCGTTTGATAAAGGGTTAAAGACTGCCGTATACACTCCAGAACATCAAAAAAAAGTGATGGTTTAACATTTCATCGGTAAGTAGACATTTAAACGTTGAAAACTCTTTGCTTTAAATTTTTTCACGATGTAACAATGCCTACGAGAAACGGGCTGCCGGGCGCCGCCATTTTGTAAATACACGGCGCTTAAGTCGTTTTGGTGGCGAGAAAACTGTACTCTGTACGCTTTTAAGCGCTGCATATTTTAATAGTTTGGTTAGACGACATAACAATGGTTTCGCGCTGCAGCGAATTTTAGTTCAATCTCTTTTCAAAATGGAGCAAAGCTTTGGTTCGGGTTGTCTGTTCTATACTAGTAATATATTTCGATGACGTTAACAAGGGATACAAAAAACCGGCCAAGTGCAAGTCGGACTCGCGCGCGAATGGTTCCGTACTATCATCTATTTTATGTATTAGTTTAGGTATTTATTTTTATAGTTAATATATACCTATCTAAATATTTATTTATTCAAGTTTCTATCTGTTTATTAGGATCGAGTAAAATTTGCTTTAAAATTACGTTTGTTATATGGGAGCCCCCCTTTAATATTTACTTTATTGTTATTTAATTATTTATTTTAAAAGTTAATTATCAAGTAAATATTCTGTGAAAATTTGAAGCGTCTACCTGTTACCGTTTTTAATATTGAGCAAATAAATACGAAAAAAACACGTTTATTGTATGGAGATCCCCCATTTTTTTTTATTTTTAGTATTTGTTGTTATAGCGGCAACGGAAATACGTACATCATTTGTGAAAATTTCAGCTTTCTAGCTATCACGGTTTATGAGATACAGCCTGGAGATAGACAGACAGACAGCAGAGGCATAGTAAAAGGGTCCCGTTTTACCCGTTGCAAGATTTAGGCCATAATTGTAAGTGTACTAACTTGTTTAGTGAGTCTAATATTTTGTTACTTTCCTAACGTTTTTTGTTTGTTTAAGTACTAATCCTTAATAAATTGAAGAAAAATCGATGTGAAAATAAATAGCATCAATCATACGCAATTATTTTTAGTGTTGAATATAAATATAAAATTGGATTCTTTTTGAACATGCAAAGGCGTAGATAGAGGGCGGCACTTTTGTATTAAACTTAATTCGTGTAACTGCTTGGTATTTGACTAATATTTTAAAACATAACTGAAGCAAGTAGGTATTATTTACACAATTTGTTCTGTATTTTCTATAGTTCCCTACATTATTCACTTGATTTAGTGCACTTTCCACGCGCACGCACAGCTATATCTGGCTGATCAGAAAACAGACCATCAACACCAGCATCGAAGTAAGCTTTTATTTCACTCTCTAAATCTCCAATAGCACCAGGAAACGGAATCCTGCTTTTTAACTCTTTAGGTAAGAAGGCATTTTCTGCTCTGAACGTATAGGGATGTACTTTCAAACCTGCCGCATGACAGTCTGCTATGAAACTCGTTGGTTCTCCTAGCATGTTTTTCTCATCTCTAGGAATAACATACGTCTTATCTGGGCCAACGGCTGTTGCGTATTTAGCAACCTCTTGAAGTCCTTTAGGCGTGGCCATGTCCCCATAAGTCAAGCCAGTTCCACGCTCCACTTGGTCTGCCGGTTGCAGCGATTTGTCACTCTCCATCAACTGGATTAGCTTTAGTTTGGTAATTTTACTAAGATGTTTCAAGTTGGTTACTTCGAACGATTGGATGTAGATGGGGGCTTCGGCGGTCCAGTATCCGTTCCTATGTAATGTTTGTACTAGACTCATCTCCATTGCCAAACCGAGGCGTTGGAAGTGTGTTGCGTGTTTAATTTCCGGGTATATTCCTATGGTTCGCTTCAGACTGACTTGTAAGCCTCGGACGAGGTCTATGATTTCCTGGAACGTTGGTATTGTGAATGCGCCGTCCATTCGAGAATTGCCCGGTCGAATTAACGGGATGCGTTCCACGGCACGCAAAGTTTTAAGCTCTGCCAGAGTGAAGTCTTCTGTGAACCAGCCTGTCATGTTGGCACCGTCGATGGTTTTAGTTCGATGTCTGTCCGTGAATTCTGGGTGCGATGAAACGTCTGTGGTCATGCCGAGTTCGTTATCATGTCTTGCTACTAGGTATCCCTCTCGTGTGCTAACGAGGTCAGGTTCTATGTAATCAGCTCCCATGGTTACCGCTAACGCATATGCTCCAAGTGTGTGTTCTGGAACGTAACCGCTGGCTCCTCGATGCGCGATGACAATCTTGTCACAAATGTCATGGTCGCTGCCCGTCATCAAAGACTCGATGTCTCCCAATAATTTTCTATCGTCTATTATTCCCGGCTCCGGAGCAGTAGATGATGATAATCCAAGTATAGTGAGCAACGCAAATGTAAGCGCAAACATTGTGGCTGTTTCTGGAAGTAAAAAAACGTTGAATTATATTTTGTGTAAATAAATAAAAATAGGCGACAGTTTGCGGTGACAGTTCGAAACTGTTTTTGAGTACCTAAACTGTAAGTAGTAGGTCTTGTATGAAGATAGAATAACAAATGAATTTAATATTATACGTATCAAGTGCTTAACACCTACTTAGATAGTTCACTATAATTAAAGATAAGTACGAATTAAATGTGAGTTTGATGAATAAAAAAACTTTGTATAAATAGCAGTACCTAGTAGGAGAAAATGGAATATCTAATTAATTTTATTCTTAATTTATTTATTACCATGTGCCGTTAAATTCATCTGCCTAATGTTTTTCACGTTCAGAGCATAATCTATACTATATAATATTATAAAGCTGAAGAGTTTGTTTGTGTGTTTGTTTGAACGCGCTAATCTCAGGAACTACTGGTGCGAATTGAAAAATTATTTTGGTGTTGAATAGAGCATTTATCGAGGAAGGCTTTAGGTTATATAACATCACGCTGCAATTAATAGGAGCGAAGAAACAATGGAAAATGTGGAAAAAGTTTGAAAATTATTCATCTTTGAAGGCTTCCGTTGCGTGCGCTGCGAAAACGGTTCAAGTCGTGGGTAACAGCTATAATTTATAGAGCTGAAGAGGTTGTTTGCAAAAATAAATATGATGCCCAAAATAGCTATTCCACGCGCACGAAGTCGCGTGCACAGCTAGTATAAGATATAAAGATACTCAAACTTTGTTTTGGATCAAATTGATTACTTACTCGACCCGTTTTTGGAAGTCAAATAGAACAATTAGTCAATTATATGTAAGTAATTAATTTGCAAATCAAGTATGTTACGAAAATATATTTTTCTTACCTTATAAACGACAGCCAAGAAAAACTACACAGTCTTTAACTAAATATATTTTATTCACTTTCAAATAAAATCTAGAAACCTTCCTCTCAAGTTCACTATCGTTAGATACGGTCCAAACTGTACAGGTGAGGCCAAAAATATGTTTACTACAAACTAAATAATACAGGAAAATGTAGGGACATTAGACTATCACTAGTTAAGAAACAGGGTTACATAACAACGACTGAATGAAGTAAGGCGTCGTCGTATTGGACCTCAATAGATCATTTCCACTATTTTTAATTCAAATTTAAATTCTAAATGATTTATTTCGGACTACAATTGATTGATTGATCCATATTTTGTTAATAGCTGCCATGATAATCTAAAATATTGGTTTAAAAAACAACACATATAGTGCTGTATTCTCTGGTGAACATGCATAGGTATCTGTAGGTACTGTGCTAAATATCGTACGAGTTAAAAAGTATGAAGAGAACTAAAAAAAAATGCTTTCAAAATGAGGTCACTATCCTTTAAACAACTATGAATAAACTACCATGAAACATGTAATTTTTTAATTTATGTAAAATTAGGTATCTTTCACATAAAACAGCGTAAACTTTATGGCATTTGCGATAAACCATTTTAGTGACACATCGTCACACAGTTGATAGCATACATCAGAATAATTATAATATTACTTACCTGAAGCCACAGCATACCCACTTCATCGCAAATATTGTCCTAAAATTCGGGACACAGCATGAATCTTCCTCCTAATGTGCTTCTATTGAAGGGCAGGTTGACATCTATTTTCAAATAAACTAATAAATGATCGAAAATAATCATGATCGGCAGTATTGGAACCTGCATATTTCTGAAAATGTCAGGATGATCTAACCATTCAGCCACGGCCCTTACTCACAGTCAGGCGCGAAAAATTACTCCCATTTCCAAGTTCTTGGAATAAGCGGTAAATGGCGCCACTGGTGCTATTAGAATTCGTCTATCTCGTCATAGTGTTTCTATATAACCCTGTAGACAATCATGTCGTATGAATGCATATCGTGCAAGGTCAGAATCACGGCTCTTAGGTACTTGCAACGTGACTTGCCTGGTCGTATCAGTCAAAATACTAATTACTCTTTCTTATTCATTATTATTGTTTCATTCTTTCATTAGGTATTTACGTAATTATGTAAAAAACGTCATTATCATAGAAGTTATACAAAGTTAAGCAACGCTGGCCGCGGACACTTTTTTGGATGGGTGACCAAAAGTTATATTTTCACTGGCATAAGACAGCTATTTGCCATATCAAACCGTCGCCAAGCCATGTCATAGGAGTCTTGATTGACAAAAAGACTCCTAAGAAAAGATTATTTAAAATGCAACATTAAATTTTAAATATTATTTATTTTAATAATTAAATTTAATTTTAGGTTTTTATATTGCATTTAACTACAAGAAAACGAGTAGGCGCTTGTTCTTAAGTATCTTTATTCTGTTATCTGCGTGACTGTACAAAGAAATGCCATATTGACACGATTATCATTCCACTCGAGATAAAATTCAGATAGGTGGGTGAGTTTTTCTTCATTATCTATCAAGGTATTGTACAAGATGGTACTTATTATTTAAATACAGTGGCTTATCTTTGAATGTCACTCAAGCAGTCGCATAGTTTTATTGCTTCAGCAATTATTGCTAATTTAAATATCCACTTAGGCAAGTGTCTAGAAAACAACAAATACAAAGACAGCAAGACAAACTTTCTCATTTACTTGATATTTCATACAAAAAAGCCAATAATAGTGTGAAGAAACTAAAGAAGATGACAATTCATACGAATAACTTTGTCTAAATGTATACACATGTAGGCTTATATCACGTAAACATTTCAGTAAGTACAAAATAATGGTAGTTAGGTATACTTTACTACTTTTACACGCACATTATATTATATTTTAGTCAACACGTCCCTCGAAACCGTATCGACAGATCTGGATGTTCAGAAAACACTCCATCGATGCCCGCAGCAGCATATCTTCTCATTTCTCCACTAAAGTCTCCAAGGGCCGTCGGAGATCCATTTTCGCTTCTAAACTCATCAGGCAGGAAATGATTCTCTGCTCTAAATGTATACGGATGTACTTTAAGACCAGCTTTATGCGCGTCTGCAACGAAAGTGGTTTCTTCCCCAAGCTTATTGTCTTCTAAGGCTATAATGTAACTCTTATCTGGACCAACTGCATCAGCATATTTTGCAACTTCTTGAAGCCCTGCTTCAGTAGCCATGTCACCGTATGTCAAATTTGTACCCAAAATCGCTTGATCGATCGGCTGTTGGTCTTTCTTATCGTATAACTGGAGCAATTTTAAATCTGTATAGTTATTTATCTCTCGCAAGTTACTCACTTCGAAAGACTGGATGTAAACTGGATCTGTTGATTTCGAGTAGCCTTTTCTTCTGAAGATTTCAACTACAGTTTGTTCCATGGATAGGTTCAAGAGTTGAAAGTGAGTGCTGTGTTTGATTTCAGGGTAAATGCCGATGGTGCGTTTTTGGCTGATCTCTAAGCTTTTGACTAAGTCTATAATTTCTTCGAAGGTTGGTATTGTGAAAGTGCCGTCCATTTTGGCGTTATTTGGTCTCACGTTGGGTATTCTTTCCTTAGCTCGTAGTGTCTTTATTTCTGCTAGCGTGAAGTCTTCCGTGAACCATCCGTCTGTTGGGGTTCCATCGATGGTTTTGTTTTGTCGGCGGGAGGTGAACTCTGGATGTGAACCGACATCTGTCGTCATGCTGAGTTCGTTATCGTGTCTTGCTATGAGGTGTCCGTCGCTGGTGCTGACCAGATCTGGCTCGATGTAGTCCGCTCCCATGAGAGCAGCCAAGGCGTAGGCTCCAAGAGTATGTTCTGGAGCATATCCACTCGCTCCTCGATGAGCTATCACTAACAATCGGCAATGATTCGGGTGTGCTCTTGCTGTGGTAGTTTCCAACTCTACGGAAGCCATTGGCACTGGTGACGAGATCTTCAGAAGACACAATAAAATAAACCAAAATTGTCTACACTTCATTATAAATCCAATCGTTACGTACGTACAGTTCAACGATTTCACGAAATTTGTAATATCATAAAAAGATAACGAAGTAATTTTAAAAACCACTTATTTATATGTGTAAGTACATGAATTTATCGAACTGTATTTGTCTTTAGTAAAAACGACTTAAACGATTAGGCGCTACAAAATTAATATGGAGTTTATTTATATTTCCGGTAAGTACAATCGTTCACAGAAATAAATTCATTTTGTATTAAATTAATCAAATTAATGACCAAGTTTTCAATACATACCTAATTACCTACATAAAACATCGTGAGATACCCGACTTGTTTAGAGAGCCACCAATACCAAATATTCCTGTACTTGTACATACCTATGCTTCGTCTGAGGAGAGACTTGGATTTATCATCATTCATCACAATCACTAGTACCTACATAAGAAGAAGAAATAGGTAGGTACCTACAATCCAACACGCCCAAAATACTTTAGTACCCACCTACCATCATAACCGCAAATCTGTAGCACGTGCCTATCAAGAACATGATTCATTTGTCTGCACACATGTACGTAAGATAACTTGAACCACACGGTCAACAGTGTGATAGGGTTAACATCACGCGATGACCTGTCCTACTGTGATATTACTTCATATATATCTTTATATGAATATAAGTAGTGGACGCCCGCGGCTTCGCTCGCATTATTTCAGGATAAAAGGCCTATGACACTCCTAAGACCTCATGCTACCTACATACCAAAAATCATGATGATCCGTTCAACCGCTTTTGCGTGATGAGCGTTTATATAAACAGAGACAGATCAAATCAATTCAAATATAAATTTATTTACAGTACAGTTATACATGGTAGCACATTTATATAATTAGATCAATACATTATTATAAATACAGAACTAGATTGTGTGCGCTTCTAACGGGCCCCGAACTAGGCCAGGCCTGTGTCTCGGTGGCCCAAAACCGAATTATTATTTAGATTTAGGTGTATGTTCGCGCGTTTCTGAAGATTTTAGACACAAAAACAAGGTAGATAAACAAACAATATTAATTTGAAGTATCTCCAAAAACATTTTTTTTTTATAATATCTTCAATGTTCAGACTTTCGACCCTCTTCAGCTTTATTATATGTACATATATTATAGTTACACATTATAGTCGTATGTCTTATGTACAAATTATAGATACCACGAGGGTCTGATTAGTAGTTATAGTTTCTTTAGATGATAACTTTAAAAATATGTCTAAGTAGTGCCTTTTTTTTAGTAGAAATGTTTTTATTACGTAGGTTCTACATATTCATCTGGCATCTACTCTGCTGTAACGAATATATTTGAAAAATCCTTAAATACATTTCATTTATCTTTTTTGTAATATAAGTACTCTCCGGTTTCGTTTCGCTTATTTTCCTGTTATAAGTATTACATTGTTATGTTGAGTGATATTTAATCAAGTCACAAATATTTTCAGGTATTTACTTTAGCACTGAAGTATACATACTCGTAGGAATAGCTATAAATTTGACATATTAATTCATTAAGTTCTAAAGACTTATATACCCAAATAAAGAAAGGCAGGTATTAAATTTAGTTCAAGAGAGATATCTTACCGCTATAGTGTTTATCAAGAGTGTTAAATGCACCTGTTTAAATGTCTGCCTTTATTAAATTATATACATTGTTCATTTTGTACCCATCAAAAGGCTCAGCCAACTGTAGTATTTGTTCGCGATTATAAACAGTAGAACGTTTAAAACTTAAAATATAATTAAATTACTGTCGCTTACTTCTAAAAACTCATCTAGCTCGTAATAAATAACTTGAGTAAAAAAAACAGTTGTTTTTCTGTCACTGATCACACAATTCTGTCATGTCCATTAAAATGTACTGATCTATCGTCGGCAAGTCCCTCTAACACGTATCGACACGTCTGGTTGGTCCGAGAACAGGCCATCGATGCCTGCATCATAGAACGCTCTGATCTCTCCAGCGAAATCTCCTATAGCTGCTTGAGAAGTGTCATTGGTCTGAAACTCCGCTGGAAGATACACATTCTCTGCTCTGAACGTATAAGGGTGTACTTTTAGACCAGCGATATGAGCGTCTTCAACAAAACTTGTAGGAGGAGCGAGGTTATTGTTCTCGTCTCGAGGAATCACATAGCTCTTGTCAGGACCTACAGCGTACGCATACGTCGCTATCTCTCTTAATCCTTCCGCAGTGGCCATATCTCCGTATGTAATATCGGTGCCCAAAGCTGACTGATCGACAGGTTGCCCCTGTGGTCTACTCGCAAGTAACTGTATCAATCTCAAATCAGTCATCGTTTTCAGCTCCTTTAAGTTGCTAATCTCAAATGATTGGATGTAAATCGGAGCTTCTGGGCCTTCATATCCGTTCTGATGTAGAATATCTACTAGAGGTTGTTCCATGGCAAGTCCGAGACGTTGGAAATGCGTGCCATGCTTGATCTCAATGTAAATGCCGATGCGCCTGTTCATACTGATCTCCATGCCTTTGGCTAGGTCTATTATTTCTTGCATCGTCGGTACGTCTTCTGATCTGTCCATTCGTGCGTTACCAGGCCTTATGGCTGGGATTCTTTCTATAGAGCGAAGCGTTTTGATTTCTTCTAAAGTGAAGTCTTCAGTGAACCAGCCTGAGACTGTTTGGCTGTCAACAACTTGGGTTCGGTAGCGATCTGCGAATTCTGGATGTTGAGCTACGTCGGTCGTTATTCCAAGTTCATTGTCATGTCTGGCGATGATGTGACCGTCTTTTGTCATGACTATGTCTGGCTCTATATAATCTGTGCCCATGGTGATGGAGAGGGCGTAGGCTCCGAGGGTGTGTTCTGGGACGTAGCCACTAGATCCTCTGTGAGCTATGACTAGTGGGTAGCAGAATTCTGCGTCGTAGTCGATGGTGGAGGAGCCGCCGGTGTCTCTCATGACTGCGAAGGCGATGACAGCGCTGAGACCGCCTGCCACGGCCAGCCCGATCACCACCAGCAACCAAATGCACGAGCTCTTCATTGCTGGTCACACCTGGAATTGACAATGAATAAAATTACACGAGATAGGTTAGGTACATACACGGTAAAAAAGGAATTGTTAAATTAAAGCAAATTGCTTTAACTCAACGCAAATCGTGTCTTCCATAAGAGGAAGACAATATTTACTTAAATATGCAATATAATATTGATAAGAATATAGTATTCACCCAATAAACCGTATCGCTAGTTCAAAAAAAAATGTTTTGTTATTATAACAATAATAATTTTCTTGCACCACGTAATCTTATTGATTTGATGTAATACTTTAGTTTATTTGGATAAACAAATAAAAATGTTTGTTTCAACTATTATATTATCTTGTTTCAACAATATGTACATTGTCTTTATGATAATATACAGTAGATTAATTCGACAACATAGCTTTTTTACACCAACAAAATATTGTTTCGACTTGATACCAGTGGTTCACTTATTTTAACGATATCGATATTGTCGTTATAACAATACGAATTGTATTAGTTTAAAATGTATGCTTCAGTTAGTTTGAAAGTAAACATATTATTCGTTTAACAGTAGACGTTTTATTGCTTCAACAATATACATATTTTGTTGCGACGGCTAGTTTGAGAATACCTGATCATTGTTTCAACACTAAGATGTACTCGGTTCTACTAAACAGATTTTTGTTATTATACGCATGGTTTACTTGTTTCAAGAATATTTATTCTCTTTAGGAGAATACACCTAGCTTGTTTTAAAACTATGATATAATTGAACCAACAAAACAGATATTTCCTTTCAATACTTTTGATTGACTTGTTACAGTAATGTTTATTGTCTGTATAAGAATACACGACATGTTGTTTGAACAATATAGTGCAATTAGACCTATAATATATATATTTCGTTTTGAAACTCATGGTTGTGTTATTCTTACAATATATTTTACTTCAATTAAAACTCCTGTTGTTTTATTTTAAAAATATATTTATTCCTTTAAAAAAATCAAATTATTACTTTAAAACTGTATTATTGTCTAGTAAATGAATCATGCAATAAAATAGGATCATACACCGCCCCACCCATTATAATTCTTATTATACACACACACATGATTATGATTATGACTATGCACACACCATCTGAACTTACTCATTAAAATTTCCGCCTAAACCACCAAAATAGATGATTTTTGATACTGGATTGAATGCTGTGCCTCTTTCAATCGATCTCTCGATTTTGACCGCATGTACCCACATGCGGTCAAAATCGAGATTAATCTGTAACAAAACCAGCTAGTATTAAATCAATGAAGTTATGTGTACAATTTATATCTCACTCAGTAATACTAAATTAAAAATGTGGATTATGCAAGTGAGAGGGAATGAATAACATGTAACTCACTTTATGTTAACTCAATTTGTTATGGGGAACAGCGTGTTTAGTTAAACAATGGACATATTTTATGTCTACTTTTTTTAAATTGCTACTATTTATTGCAGTCCAGGTTAGTCCATGGTTATTTATTTATTTACTGACTTACTCATTTAATCTTTACAGCACTAGCATACATGTTGGACAAAGTGAAGGGCAACATTCATATTTTTTATGATTCTGTGGTAGACAGGTATAATCAACAGAAACTTACCAATACTTCACTCCTTAAGTCATTTAGTACTGGCCATTTTGCTAGAAACTCTCTCAGGTTGTCTTGCTCGCAAAGTATTCTTTCGTTATATGTGTTCATCCATTTCTGCATAACAACATCCCATGGTTCATTATTACTCTTTAGCCAAACAATGTCTTCATTAACACCTGGAATTTACACAATTATATACACATACATAATAATTCATAATTCATTTATTAGCAATGGTATTGTTACACATCATTACATAAATTATATCTAGGTATTACAATCTTGCATGCATTCCGGGCACACTCCATGAGCAAGGTATAATCTTATGCATTTCAATTCCACAATCAATAAAAATAATAATTAATTAAATAAATTAATAATCAATTCAACAAATTAATAATGAATAAATAAAATCAATTAACTTAACTTATTTGCATACATATCAATCAGCTGTTGCCTAGGGGATTGACCAAGCCAATTGATGATGATGATTAAGCGGGATAAAAATAACAGACTACATTTAGGTAGGTATACTTACACTTATCAATGTGACTGGTTTTAGATATTTTAGAGCATCCAGCCTCACTTGATGTGGAAGTTCTTCTTTTTTCGCCAGACTTGTAGAGCAGATTCCGAATCTTATCTAACAGCTTTCCTTTAGCAAATACTGACTTGCCAGTTTTTGATTGTGATTTAGGTATAGGCCGCACAAAATATGTCCCAATATTTTCAGTTGGAAAAAGAGTAATTATTTTTCCAGCCAAAGAATTGTACTCATCATAGGTCAGCTTTCTAAAATTTGAATTAGAAAATGATATAATTTAAATTATTGATATAAGTAATAAGTAAATTAATACAACAATAGTTGAAATAAATTGCAGTTCACTTACTGATTCACAGCATGTGTGTACATATGACGTGCAATTACATCAGTGAGTCTATTTCTTCGGGTGGCGTCTAACTTCCCATAAGTACCATAATAATTTAGAACTGACTTGCCAAGAGGTGAAGTTAAGAGAAGAGTCTTTAGGTCAAAATCAATCACTCTTCCTGAGTCTAGGATTTCAAAGTCTGAATTTAAAATATAGTTGATACTATCCAGTGAAACATTCCCATTTTGAACTTCAGCAGCTACTAATGTCGATGTGGATTGTTCAGTGCTGCTAGATGCTATTGTTAGAGCGTCTGCAACACTTTCTAGAAATGTGTCAATATGCTCTTTTAATTCCAGACGAACACCTAATATTGGGCAAAGTTCTTTCAATTCGGATTGTGTTAGTTTAGGAAGGTGTTCTGAACTTATTTTGTTTCCTGAAAAAAAAAAGCACTTCAGGTCACACTGTTATTACATGTTTCATAATTTTGTGTGTATGTCACACACAGTTTACACTGAACGGGATAGGTAAGAGAATTTGTCACACTGCACGAGTTCTGCATCCTGCTGTCCAGGATGTGGAAGGGCAACTTGGCCCACCTCCCGCTGCTCGCTGTCCGGTATCAATTAAGGATGGCGATCTCAAATCGATTAATCGAAGAATCGATTCCTCGGACCACAAATTTCCCAAAATCGAATCACAAATTAACTGTCTAATATGGGTATATTATCTTTAAATCAATACTGAACATATAAAAAGGTTAAAATAGTGCTTGAATTGAAGTTATTAACTTTCTTAAGTGCCTGTTTGAGCACATATTGTGATGTAAAATAATCGGTCTGTTCTGATCGGTTGGCCGCTGTTCCCCGCGCTGCGCGCACGTTCCGCTAGCATCCGACTACACTTGCGTGCAGTGTCAATAGGCTATTTCGAGTTTAGAAGTTTTGTTGTTAAAGTTTGTAAACTTTATATTTAAGTTTTTACGTTTTTATTGGTTGCGCAGCTAGTGGCTAAAACTTGTCTCGTTTACTTAAATAAAAATAATTACAACTTTACAGAATCGCAATAAATTATAAATCCGAAAGTTTGCGAGTATGTAACTGTATGAATGTATGTTTGCTCTAAAGGCTACTCCTTCATGCTCTAACGGCTTGACCGAATTTGATGAAATTTGGTATGAAGATAGCGTATACTCTGGAATAGGACATAGACTACTTTTTACCCCGGATAAACGCGGGTATTTATTATTATTTATTTATTATTATTTATTTAATCATAACGGAATTACACCAATTACATTAATTATAAAATTATCGAGTTTAAAAAAAAATACAATTACATAATAATTAATGTGACAATATAAAATTATTATACATGTCAGTCAGATACTTACAAAATTAAGTAAAAACATAATCAGTCAAATCATTGTATACATATCTATATAAATTTACTAACCTATTTCTCGCAAAAACTCAAACATACTAACATAATAGCGGGCCATGCATCCGCAAACAAATCGCATGTCTGGCTGCAAAAACGCAGGGCGCAGCTATTATTTTACAAACGCCAATAATGACCAATAAAATATGTCCGGAAGTGTACATGCGCGTACTTACCCCCACTACATCGACTTTGGCTCAAGTTGTTCTGTCAGATTCTTGCATTTAAAATGTTAAATTTTGAACTAATAATTTGCTGCGTTATCTAAATAGATAATATTCTTGTTTTGAAACAAATAGGGTGGAACTTATTACAAATTTTAAAAACATTTTGGCTGAACAATTGATATTGTTGATAAGAAATAATCGATCTTCTACCAAAACCGCTTGTAATTCATATTAACCATATAACAGATTCTCGCAATGAAAATGTTTAATCTTCATTTAATAATATGCTGCGTTATATATATAATATTCTTGTTTTGAAACAAGTGTATGTGGAACTTATTACAAAATTTAAAAACGTTTTGGCTGAACAATTGATATTGTTGATCTAAGAAATAATCGAACTTCTATCAAAATCACCTGTAATTCCTAATACCTAACCATATAACAGATTCTAGACATTAAAAATGTTTAATCTTCATTTAATAATATGCTGCGTTATTTATATAAGTAACATTCTTATTTTGAAACAAGTGTATGTGGAACTTATTACAAAATCAAAAACATTTTGGCTGAACAATTGATATTGTTGATCTAAGAAATAATCGATCTTCTATCAAAATCACTTGTAATTCCTAATAACCATATAACAGATTCTGACATTGAAAATGTTTAATCTTCATTTAATAATATGCTGCGTTATTTATATAATATTCTTGTTTTGAAACAAGTATATGTGGAACTTATTACAAAATCAAAAACATTTTGGCTGAACAAATTGATATTGTTATTCTAAGAAATAATCGATCTTCTATCAAAACCGCTTGTAATTCCTATTAACCATATCAGATTCTCGCAATGAAAATGTTTAATCTTCATTTAATAATATGCTGCGTTATTTATATAATATTCTTGTTTTGAAACAAGTGTATGTGGAACTTATTACAAAATTTAAAAACGTTTTGGCTGAACAATTGATATTGTTGATCTAAGAAATATTTGATCTTCTATCAAAACTACTTGTTAATCCAAGTTACCATATAACATATTCTTGCATTGAAAATGTTTAATCTTCGTCTGAGAAGTTGTCAGACTTTTCATGAAAAAGTACATGTTTTAAAATGAGTAATTGTGAAATCTTGATCGAATTATTTGACATGTTTTAAAAGAACAACGACATTGTTAGTTTGACAATTATTTTATCTTAATGTTACAAAGTGTACTATATTCTTAATAGGACAATGTAAATCGTCGATTTAACAATATAATAGTGCCCAGTTAACAAATCTAGCATTGTTAATACAAGATTAATCGTTATATTGTACTAAAAGTTTCAAAATGTTTACCTGACAATATTTACTTGATTTGAGACAATAAATCAACAATATTTTTTTGTACTTTGAAGGAAATGGAAATTTTCAGAGTGACAATATATTGTTAAATTAAGTAAATATTGTCTTGGAATTGCTAACAATATTTTTTTTATTGACGGGACAATTCTTTTTTTACCGTGTACTTAAAACATTTTTTTTATGGCAGGGCTTTGTTAAACTCTATAGTAAGCCCAACAGCATACCAATATTTACAATTTAAGATTCTCTATTCCGTAACTATAAGACGAAAACTATAGGCGATAACTATTTTAAAATTAATTAAAGTTTTAAGCTGAAGAAAACACGATACTGACTTATAAACACAGTGATTCGATGAAAGTTGTAGGTATAATTTTGATATTTGGTTTTTTATAATTAATATTGTTTTTATTTGTTCAGTTATAAAAGGCACACTTTGAAGATAAATTAATAATTTGGGTACAAAAATCTACTGACATTAAATTAAATAGTCTGTTATTAACAAAGACTTTATCACAACAAAGGAAAAAACGCGACTGTGTAAAAATCACCTATGGAGAGCGGAATTTGTAATCGCAAAAGTTAATAAACTAATTCCTAGGATTAAATGCCTACGATAACAATATTGTTATTGTCACGGGACATATATAAATATTGCTATTAATTTTGCATGAACGATATTTTTTTTTCTCTAAATAAACATTTTTTTATTTCAAAGTGTACTTATAAGGCATGTTCTACCATACTGTCTCTTGTGTGTGTGTCTACACATACTCATCTAGTGTTCTTGTGGTTGACTGTTCAGAAAAGATTTCTAAAATGTTAGATTTCGTTGTATAGTAGATAAAATAAAGCCTCTGTCATTGATTTAATAAATAAATAAATAATTGTTCTTACATTTTCCATTAGTTGGATATCTTATTTTTCTAGGATTAATAAATAGTAATATTACCTATATAATAATATTATTAATAGTATTATAATATCTTATTATCCCGAGTGGCCGTCGTCCCGTTGGTCGGCCGAGGTACCGCTGGAAGGACGTTGTGGAGTCAGATCTACGCGTGCTTCAAGTAGCTGACTGGCGGGAAGCGGCTCAAGACCGGGACCGGTGGCGATCTCTTGTATCGGAGGCCAAGACTCACTTTGGGTCGCTGCGCCATCGGAGTAAATAAGTAAGTAATAAATAGTAATAGAACTATGACATTTGTATTTTATTCATAGGTATACTAAGAATAAGTAACTGAAATCAATAATGCTCATCCATTGTGATATTACTACTACGTACAATATAGTTCAATGTGCTCATCATGGTTTTTATTGTCAGTTTGTTGATTATTTGTTATATCCTTAGTATGACTTATTCTTCTGTGACAGTTGCTGGAACTTTTTCTCAGCTTCTATATACATCTACATATGTACATTTTCTTCATTGGTTCAGAGGTTAGATTAAATAGATTTAAAATTCACGATTAAACAGGCATTTAATTGACCGTCGCCTTGCCAAATAAAAAGGTTTAATAAAAACAAACGCATCCCTCGGTGCATGGTGCGCCCCTTTGTTGACATTGGTACCTTGCTTGTTGATAGGGTTGTCTCAGTTTTACAACCATAATTTTTTTTTTTGGTAATTTTTTGTTTTGAAATTATTTTGTGTTTTTTTGCAATGATAAGGTTACTCTTTCCAAAAAGAAAGAAGTGCACGAATGAAAATACTTATTTTTTTATTCTACACTAATTAAGTAGGTATGTAGTCACCGTTTTATTTTTAAACAAACCTTTATTATATCTTATTGTTTATGATAATAACAACATTAAGATTACGTACGTATAACAGACGCCTTATTATTTCATGTACTTTTCAGACGTGTAATAAACTACTTATTTGCGTTTTGTAATTGAAAACTTGTGGCTGCAATCATAATGCCTATCATCAGTGATCAGCTCGTCTTATCATCTCATATCATAATAAAAAAATGCTTTTGGTATTTGTATCTGTCGTAGTTAAGTTTTACTGAATATACCAATAGATATCGATTTAATGATTATACATTCTTTTAATACTATTACCTACCTAACTATGTCAAAATGGATAAATATGTAATATTAATTAATGTAGTAATGTAGTATTTATAAAACAAAATTGTACATTATATGCGATTTTTTTAATAGATATTCCTAAATATTTTTATAAGTAGGTATGAACTAAATAATATCGAGGTGTACAATTCCATGAACTATTAGTTTTATATATTTATCTTATAATATACCTACTATCAAACTGTTTACAGCTGTGATTAGATAAAATACATTGCAGCGTGGCTAGTGCTGCCCTCGTGGGTAGTGGGTGTGTTAGATAACTAATTGATATTATACTTTTTAGTGAACCGTCATTTGATTAATCGTGTGATTGCTCGGTAATCGATAGTATAGGCTTTTATTCCTTTATTACGTGTTATTTTTATTACTCATTGGTCAACAATACAAATGGAAAATTTACTAATTTAATATTAAAAGCTACGCTGGAAAGGACTGGGTACCAAGATACAGGCTAACGCCTAGTTTGGTATCTAGAGCCGCAACTTCTTCTATGTACTTTTTTCTACACTTATAAATAATTTTGAATTTTGAATCAACCCTACTCCCTAACAGGGTTCCGGCTACACACGACAATCCCTCGCAGAATCCGTTTGTTTTTTCCCCGCCATCCTAATCCAAGGAGATCGTATTAATTCAATGTCGTTAATCATTATCGTGAGCTGTGAATACTGTATTAGACACTGATTACAGCGGAGGGGCGGTAAGCCGACTTTATTAGGTTTGAAGATTTGGTCTGCTGTGGGGATGTTGTAGTTCCTTTTAGATTGGAACTTATTTTGGTGCTATTTCTGACTAAATTTAAGTTTTATTTTGCGTACCTAAACTATTGTGATTACAGTAGGTTTTTGACTATTGTTAGCTTTTTGATGATAATAAGATATTATTATCGCTTTAGTTATGTGTGGCGTTTTTAGTTTTAACAAGAAGGGACTAAATTACTATAAAGAGATTTGAGGCGTTTGTTGTTATGTTTATTTCAAAAGAGATTGAGTATCTTTAGATACCTACTCAATTCGATTCGATTGAGTGTCTTTTTAGTTTTTTTATCTGCTGTAATTTCAACATAGTTTGTCATATTGTAAATTTAGCATTGAGTAAAGTAATTTTTAAATAATTTCTAACTACCTAGATAACACATAATAACTTCAAAAGATTATTAATAAAGTATAAGTAAACTGATTCCTACATACTTTATTGTGTTTTGATTCCCACAAATTTTATTTCCCTAGAGCAAAATTGACTGCTACACTTCGTGTGAACCGCAATGGTAATATCTCCCTAAGGGCTTTAAACGTTATGTTGATAGTCGCGGTTACAGAGTTGAAAAGAATAAATAACTGTCTTGCACCGCAAAAAAAAAAAAAAAAAAGAAAACAATTAATGGACATTTCATTCAATCACGAGGATTTTTACAATTTTTATTTATTTACGTTGCTTTAAAGAATTTAATCAAAGTAATTATGCTATGTTATTGTGCTTTGTCGAGGTTTAAAAGACACCTGAAATATCTACTTGATGCACTATTATTGCTTGACTTCAATATATGTTTAGCTAATTCAGTAATCTACGTTTGTTTTTGGAAATACCCATTAGATAATTATAAGTTCTGTGCTATTATATATGTTATGTATGGATTTAGGTATTGGTTGAAAGTTTAATACTAGAGCATGCCAGCTACGCTTCATTATCTAATTATTCTACTTATACTAAAATCTTCTGCTAAGACTTCTTCTTATCGTAGAGGAATAAAATATTGAAATATTGACTGACCTGTTAGCTTCCTTGGTAGTGGCTCTGCCTTCTAATCTAGAGGTCGCGGGTTCGATTCCCGCATGACACAAGTATTTATGTACTTTAAAAATTTATAATTACTTGTGTTGAGTCTGGTCGTTTGTATGTATAATAAGTATGTATTTACAAAAGAAAAGTATATAAGTATTATATCCGTTATCTAGTACCCACGACACAAGCGTTTGCTTAGTGTGGGGCTAGATGGCGCTGTGTGCAATGTCCCGGAATATTTATTTATTTATATATAAAATAGGTAGATTATTAATTATTAGTTTTAAGGTTTTGTTTATATGTACGCCTACATGTAAATCTGGAATTCTATAAATAAACATTTTCTTTCTTTCTTTCTTTTTTCTATTCTGACATCATACAGTTGTCGTCTTAAATGTGCTGAAAACGGTCGCCGTAGCCGAAAACGGCTTGGAGGGTTATACATATACGAGTATATAGATATGTAACGTAAAGTCAAAATCGGAGCGGATCATCATCATTATCATGTACGTATGTGTATCAACATCTTTTTTACCAAATAAATTCCAACATTCCAAGCACTCAAGTGAACACAGAAGTGATGTGTGTAAGTGGATAATAAGTGGGTTGGTGCGAGGCGGGGCAGCTCCGCCTACGCCAGGCTTCGAACTAATGTATGCTTGTTTGCATTTTTCACATTCTTCGAGTGTCTTTTTGGGTATCATGTTCAAAAGAAATGAAAAGAAAAACAATCAACTTGTTGTCAATCAAATTAGGTATTTTAGTAGGTATATATGACTTTTGACGAGAAATCAGTGTCGGAAACTCTAAAATATTGTTATTAGTTATCCTAGGCAATCGTGCTACATCTTAGACTACAGGTACCCTGCCTTTGACCTGGTACTATGGGATGTAGTCAAACGTAAGTCTAAGCGTTAAAATTTTCAAAATAATTCATACAAAAATAAAATCTTGCTACAAACAGAGTCCTGGCGATATCAGAATCAAAAGCAAACGTTAGCCCCTAATTATTCAATTCCTCTTTAGAGAGGATAAGAAGAAGTTTGTATTAGAGATTTTTTTAAATGAAAAGCACATAACGTAGGTATTATAAATTACCCTGACGGGTTTGAAATTATAAGTTGTACTTTTTTGTATTTAACAATCTTTATTTACAATAAATAACAATACATAAAAAACAAGGGAAGAAAAACTGAACATACTACTTCTAACTACAACATAAAAAGGGGGGCACTTAGAAAATCTTTAGAAAAGCCTAAAGATAGTCTAATAGTTCCAGCCCACTGCGCCAGAGGGCAGTTGTTCTTACAATAAACTAATTTTCTTAGGCGTACTCATAGTAACAGGTCTAGCCGGTCTCCATTAGGTCAAATGTCATGGTCTTATTAAATTTCAATCTAAAGATAGTATCGGTCATCAGCTCGACAGTTATGGGGTTACGACTTACGATGACGACATTTGATACGATTCAAATTGTTATTGATGTTTCATATTGATGTATATAATAAAGAACTTAAAGTATGTACATATGTATGTATCTCCTTATCAGAATTATTATATATCTGTGACTAACACACACACGCACGCGAAAAAGTATATCTGAACCCCTTAATATGTAATACAAAGTAGGCTAAGAATATTTTAAGAGGGAAATTGTTTTCTTTTAGGAAATGTTCAGTATTATTGGCGTTGTAGTCAGGTTGGTAGCTAGTGAACTACGGTAAAAAAAATTGCTAATTATTATTGCGCTAACATATCAGGTGAATAACGTCATGTTGAAAACAATGCCTATTCCATAATAGTTTGAGCAACAGGAGGTAATCCTCTCGAGTATAAGATCGGCGCCACAGAGCGCTGATCGAATTGATTGAACAATATGTATCGAATGATCGCTGGACGATTCGATGACGCGCCTTGTAGGGATGTGCTTGTGTCGATTTATTTATTTATTTTATAAAGGCACACAAAACAGAATGTCTTCTTAAATGAACTGAATATACATTTAAAGGTTATGATCCAGAACAAATTCCAAAATATGTGTACACAGCTTGATCTAAATGTGATTAATAATTACAAAAATATGAGTTAAAGAGAGAATACAGCATTAGTTACTCATAAACAATAATGATACACAAAGACAACATATTTACAGATTAAATTTTATCTAACAATTAGTGATTATATCAAGTACTAGCTGTGCCTGCGACTTCGTCCGCGTGGAATAGTTATTTTGGGCAGCCTCTTTAGCTTTATATAAATTATAGCTGTTACCCACGACTTGAACCGTTTTCGCAGCGCACGCAACGGAAGCCCTCAAAGATGAATAATTTTCTCTGTTTTTTTCAGATTTTCCATTGTTTCTTCGCTCCTATTAGTTGCAGCGTAATTTTATATACTTAGCCTAAAACCTTCCTCAATAAATGGTCTATAAAACACAAAAATAATTTTTCAATTCGCACCAGTAGTTCCTGAGATTAGCGCGTTCAAACAAACAAACAAACTCTTCAGCTTTATAATATTAAGTATAGATTCGTATAAGAAAAATATGCTAGTAAATGCTTATCTCAAAACTATAGAAAGTATAAAGAAAACTATAATAACTGTTTTAGTATAGCAACATAGGTTATTTTAGAATAGGACCCCAGGATAGGACAGAGCCCCCTTGTAAAACACTGTGATTGTTGTGCAATAAGTAATTTTGATTTGAAAGTCGTCAAATCATATTTTGTACTGAGTTCGATAAGTTATTCCAAACACCAGACTTCAACATTATCATTCGATATTAGACACCACTCATTAATAAGGTATTTGTAGAACCAAACTAGTAGAATTGTACTTACTCGATTTATTGAATTTTTTTTTTGCTATTTTATTTTTATCCTTATTACTAGCTGTGCCTGCGACTTCGTCCGCGTGGAATAGTTGTTTTGGGCATCATATTTATTTTCGCAAACAACCTCTTCAGCCTTATAAATTATAGCTGTTAACCACGACTTGAACCGTTTTCGCAGCGCATGCAACGCAAACCCTCAAAGATGAATAATTTTTCCCGTTTTTTCCACATTTTCCATTGTTTCTCCGCTCCTATTAGTTGCAGCGTGATGTTATATTGTCTAAAGCCTTCCTCGATAAACGGTCTATTTGACACAAAAATATTTTTTCAATTCGCACCAGTAGTTTCTGAGATTAGCGCGTTCAAACAAACAAACAAACAAACTCTTCAGCTTTATAATATTAGTAGGTATAGATATGTAAAAAAATAATCGGTGCGTGTCAGATTTTATGGAGATGTGATTAATAACCAAGTTTTTTTTTAATTTGTACCTATGTTACGACAAAATAAAATAGTCGATAAACCTTTCTCATCCCTATTCCAACAATAAAGACTAGTGACGAAATACATTCTAGCTAATAAACTGAAAAACGTGGTAACACCGTATCAGACATAATTGAATTGAAGTTCTCAGTATTATTGTAAGTATTCTAACCGTGAATTATTAATTTGAGCGCCATTGTCTGCTCACAAGTCTTTTGTGATTGAATAAAGCATTGATTGTATCGTAATTAAGCAACTATCAAAAATCGTTCGATAGGTTACATAAATTAAATGATCAATCGTTATTGATAAGTAAGTAAGTACATTTAAACATAATGGTATGTTATTTACAAATTACTCACTTTCAGTCAAATAAATTTCAAAACTGATTAATGATTTATTTTCTTGTATAACATAAAAACATTTATTCCAACATTCACAAGGGCTTTCACAGTAAGGCTGATGTAACATAGGATATTGTACAATTTTGGGCTTAGTGTATTACTGTACATTATTAGGCAAACCCTGGATCACACTAGGTCTATTCCAGTGTTGCGACATCCAGTCTTTCCCACTCCGAAACGCAACATAGCGAGTGTATAACACGAGTATACGTAACATTCTGATACCTATATTTTTTATCATCAAACAAGCCATCTATTTTCAATATAGCTCTTCAAAAAAGAGGACCTCAATTCCCTTAACGAATAGCTTAAAATCGTACCTTTTGAAAGCACTTCATTATCCGTGACAATTGACTATCAATCATTCAAAAGCTCGCAAAACAATAATCACATTATCATTCTCCCATAATAACAAATGTAGGCCCGAAATGCATAAAGAACACGCTTTGTAACTGTTTTTTTTTTTATCAAAATAATTTTAAGAAATATCGCCGTAAGGTTGCCTTCGACCAAAATCGAACAATGTAAACTTATGAGCGGACATATTATTTATTGAAAACATGAAAAAAATAACAGCGGCTTGTCATATTGTTAAGGGTCCTTATAAAATTACTTGCTATCACGCCATACCGGCCACTACGTAGAAGTAAAAGAAGTTATCTTTAAATGTACAAGACCTCATGTAACATTTAACTTGTCTTTTAGTAAAACAATAAGTCATTGGAAGATTACGAAGGCATGGGTGATCTTCAAGGCGGGTTCGTCTTAGGATAAACGCCGTCTTCTCATTTTAATAATCAGAAGAAACCTTCAAGAACGCCATTAATAATGCTTTGAATGAATTTTTCGAATTCCCAAATGTCATCCAGCTTATTAACCGGCTTCATTTTTTGTTTAAGTTTTATTTGTTTTCTTTTTTTGTTTTGGAGCATTTTGGTTTTGGCGCGGTCATTCCGACCTTTTGTTTTTTGTTTCGCGTCATGCAATCTCATAAGATGAAATATTGTTTAGAGTTAATTAGTTATCTGCAATGGCTCATTTTATAAAACGCGTCATCGATGACTAGGTCATTAGAAAAAAGTTAAGTGTCAGTTTACTGGATTACTTCTCTATCAGTTCTGTAAGATAACGAATTAATTTACAATACCGATACTGAAGGCCAAAGGTAGCAGTTCTAAGATGTTTTGCCTGGATATAAAATAATATACAGGATATAATTCTGCCGATCATGACTGATCTCGGTCTTAAATAAATTGCGAATAAGTTAATAAATATAATCAACTCTGTATTTCAATTGTTAGTAGTTTACGAGTTGCTTTTACAACCAACGTTTAGTTATTGTAGCTGCAAAAACGACAATCTATATATATAAAACTCAAAGGTGACTGACTGATTGACTGACTGATATAGTGATCGATCAACGCACAGCCCAAACCAATGGACGGATCGGGCTGAAATTTGGCATGCAGGTAGATGTTATGACGTACCTAGGCATAACGTCCGCTAAGAAAGGATTTTTGGAAATGCTACTTTTAAAGGGGTGAAATATCTATGCAAGTTTTACTTCTTAATGCGAGCAAAGCCGCGAGCACCCACTAGTTTATTATAAAACTTAAAACTATTTACTATAGACCGCTCTTGTTTTCCATGTCCGTCCAAAAATAAAATAATTGGACACACTTATTAAAATTACAATTTAAAATGTGAACACGAACAATTAATCAAAAGCTCCATACGTCAAACACCGTCCGCAAAAAGATGCCACTAAATGAATAAATTTAGATTCCTATGCGCGTGATCGATAGACTCATAGATCGGATCTATAGATCATATCGACTTCGAAAATGGAATGCGTGAGTAAGACAAAAATATAATTAATGATCGTCCTTCGAAATTCGAATCGGTCTGGTGCAGACAAGTTGGCGTCGACGCATAAACAAAAGGCGAAACGTTTTAATTTTTTTAATGTTTTTTTTTAATATATAAAGCGTTTGGTATACATGTATAGATCATTAATCACGGCCGGCCACAATGTTGTATCTGTCGCTTTGGCGTGTAGTTTTGTTGCATGCTATTGTTGGTAGACCTTTAAACCTATTGATAGGTGCAAAAAATACGAACCACCTGTACGGTTAACGGTATCACAACCAATTTTATTGTGGACTGCGAAAGAAATTCAATTTCACATGTAGAAATGGTCTCAATTGTAGATGTTTCCTACAATCTGTAGGCCGTATCAACTGGCCTGTTAGCTTAGTTGGTAGTGGCTCTGCCTACTAATCTAGGGGTTGCGGGTTCGATTCCCGCCTGACACAAGTATTTATGCATTTTAATAATGTATAATTTCTTGTGTTGAGTCTGGTTGTTTGTATGTATAATAAGTATGTATTTACAAAAGAAAAGTATGTATAGGTAAGTATTATATCCGTTATCTAGTACCCACGACACAAGCTTTTGCTTAGTGTGGGGCTAGATGGCGTTGTGTGCAATGTCCCGAAATATTTATTATTTATTTATTATTATTAATCTTCATAAGTTATAATTGTTAAGTAATGAACACTCAAGAAACGGATTTTATTTCTATGCAATGTACATAGGTAATAGATATTAGTTTTACATCCCTGAAAATTGTTTCACCATTTTCTATGAGTATGTGAACTCGTAGAAAAATACTGTGATCCTTTCCCATTTTTAACAATATGATTTTTTTATAGATTTCTTATAGTAAAAGCGTATGAGAGTTACAAAATTTGATGCTAGAGTTTTCGAACTGCCCTAAGAACGTCTGACATGCCTTAACGGCTGCATCTGACTCTTTCTGTATATCTATATAATATATGGTCGTTTCTATGCATAATAAGTATGTATGTATGTACATATTTACAAAAGAAAAGTATGTGATTTTTATATCCGTTATCTAGTACCCACGATAGCGTTTGTTTAGTGTGGGGCTAGATGGCGCTGTTTGCTATGTCCGATTTTTTTTTTATATGTTGCTTCCAACTTTTTTGTTTCCTAACTTAAGCACAATTTTGGCATATACCTTATCTTCCATAATCTCATTACCAAGCCACACTACAGGTATGCGTCATCAAGTACCTCCACCATCGAGTCTGACGGATGGTCGGTCTGTCACGTCGATCCGTCATAACCTGTGCAGGCGCATGCGTGGGAAAAGCAAGGATTTATACAAGTTATCTGTATTGAGGTTGCAAGGTTTGCTTAATGGTCTTGTGAAATTGAAACTTCTTTTTTTAAGTGTTTTACTATTTGTTTAGAGTCTATATTCTATCGATAAGTATTTAACTTGGAAGAAAGTTTGCATATTTTTGTAAAATGGCAGGTCTTTATCATTATTATAGGTATAAACCCTGCACTTTTGTTAAACGGCAGGAGTTTTTTTTAAGTTTAAAAAAACAGAGCCTGCAATTTAAGATTTTAATGTGTTAATTGATGATTTTGATATGTGTTAAATGATAAATTTAAAGTAACAAAAAATGTCACGACCGGCAGGCTTCAAATCTGCGTAGGTGTTTGATTTTAATTAGCATACATATTATTTACATGACGCATGCAAACAAATTAGCTTATGATGAATCTTCCCGATATTACAGGATAATGTAATATACATATGTTAGTACTAAAATCCTTTAAAATAATTTAAATCTAAATATATAAAACTCAAAGGTGACTGACTGACTGATATAGTGATCTATCAACGCCCAGCCCAAACCACTGGACGGATTGGGCTGAAATTTTGAATGAAGGTAGATGTTATGGCGTAGACATCCGCTAAGAAAGGATTTTTGGAAATGCCACTTTTAAAGGGGTGAAATAGGGGGTGCAAGTTTTACTTCTTAATGCGAGCAAGCCGCGAGCACCCACTAGTGTTAAATATATTACACAAGGCACAATATGCATGTGCCTTGTGTCGATCACTTGAAACGATTACTTTGTCTAATTTTCTTTAAAAAGAGATATCTCATCCATACACTACTCTACTTATAGATTTTACATAGAATTATTTAATGAAGCATACACTATTTTTTTTTTGTATAATTTATGGATTAAATTATCCTCGAGATGTGTACCTACCATTAATAAGTTGGACTAAAGTTAAAGCATCATGAGTTATTGTATTTGTTCCCCGAAAACACATCATTTTTCTATCCGACCCACTAAACTACGGGTTAACATGTCAAAAAAAGAAACAAACGAATGTGCGACCGTTTTTTCTTTCTTGTTTTTCACCTGACAACACCCAACGTTAGTTTTTATGGATATTTCTAAAATTAAATTATAGGTTATAATTTTAATATGATAGGTGTGTAATATATTTCAGGGTTGGAGAGATTTTTATCAGATTAAAGTATGTATTTTATTCGAAACTATTTTAGTCTATTAATTCGTCCGTGTTTTTGTTTGTTTAAATTATAGCTGGAAGGTGCAGCAAAGGCTTTGATGATAACTCATTATTTGAATTTTATATCTAGTCTTGTACATATCATAATGGATTTGTAACATCTGTACAATCAGAACTTGTTGTTTGTGATTTGTAAGTTACATAAATGTGCACTTAATATACTTAAGTATATATGTAGTTTGAAGACTGTAACATAAGCATTTTCTGCTATCATAATGATTTATAGAACTAAATTGCAAACTGGGTTATGATACTTGAAAAAAAAAAAAAGTGCGTATACTACAAAATTAGGTATGTGTGTGTTAATTTGCTACAAAAATAAATTTTCTTTCTTTCTTTCTATCACTTAAAAAGAGCACATAGGGCTTATTGGAATCGCTGTAGCGGCAGATAACAAAAGGCAATCGACGCATGTATCAATACGGTATAGTCCATAAAGATAGAAATCTACAAGGAATCAGCAGAGATTCTTACTAAACGACCAATAGATGTACCATCTAAGATGGAACTCTGTTTTTTGGCCGTAAAAAAACTGCCGGCGACGACAAAGATTGTCGCTGATCGCCTTTAGAGATAAAATAGCAATAAATAACACTATTGTTTTTTTATTTTGCTATTCGCTGGGATTTGGTGATTGGGTAAGTTTATTGTAATGGAAGACTTTTTTGAAATGTCTGAAAAAATTTGGTGTTAGGTCCACGCAACACCCTATTTAATTAATTTTATTCACATTTTTAAATATATAATAAATATATCAGGACATATCACACAGCGCCATCTAGTCCCATACTAAGCTTACGCTTGTATCATGGGTACCTACTAGATAACGGATATAATACATATATACTTCTCTTTTGTAAATACATACTTATTATACATACAAACGACCAGACTTAACACAAATAGTTACAATTTTTAAAATTCATAATTACTTGTGTCATGCGGGAATCGAACCCGCACCCCTAGATTAGAAGGCAGAGCCACTACCAACTAAGCTAACAGGCCAAATTACAAATGACATTGAAGAATGAAGAAAATTATTATAAACATGAAATATATACAACCTAAAACATTTTGGGTACGCTGCTTTTTGATAAAGTAGATTAATTAGGTTGTATCAAATCAAATCAAATCAAATATACTTTATTGTACACCAAATAAAAAGAACATATTTTACATAAAGGTGGAAGGTAACCAGGGACATTGGGCGACCTTATCACTAAAGTGATCTCTTCCAGGTAACCTAGTTTGGACAACACTAGAGGAAATCCGTAAAGCTGGCGTACTTAACACAATATTAGATAATTTAAAAATAAAACACAATAACAAATATAACATTCAAAGTAACAACATACAAACATAATTACACACAGAACTACATTTTACTGATATTTAAAGGAAATATGTATATATATTGTATATTATAAAAGATATTTTCAATTTGGGATTTTGTCTATTCGTAGAATTTTACATACATATTAAGTATTTTTTACGTGTCATTTAACTTGGATAGGTTTTAAACACTGCACTTATTAAAATTTTTCATATTTTTTGTATTTTTTTACACAAATCAGTTTTTCTCATTTAAATTCAATTACAACCAAACTTACTAACCCCAACTAAAAAAAAACAATAACCACACCACCACCTATATTACGACATAAATAAATAAAACAAACAAAGTTGATCTGCCATAATAGTATGGGGTGTAAAGTGTTGGTCTGTGGTAGCTACCCCTATGAAAGTATACCCACGGGGAGGTTTATTAAATCTTGCACGAATTCATTAAGAGGGGTTACTATTTTACCCATAATCATCATCATCATCATATCAGCTCGTATTCACCCACTGCTGAGTATAGGCCTCCTCTCCAACGTGCCACATAGTACGGTATTTATTTATTTATTTCTATTTTACCCAGGAGTTTTCAAATCTAGAGTAAATAGGTTTTTTCTAGGTAAGCGTGATACATCTTGGACTACAGTGGCAATTTAGTTTTATCCTTAGTACAGCAATTGCAATGTCATCGAGTGAAAACCGATAATCTGGTAAATCATGTAGATTGGGTGCTGACCCTATAAAATTTGGATTATAGTTTCAAAAACAAACTGTCAGAAGACTTGATAACCTCCTTTGTTTGAAGTCGGTTAAAAAGGCAGATATGTATATATAATATTTTTCTCTACTAACTTTGATCTATGTTGTATATTGAATGTAAGATGACACGGAAATTAGTATGTTTGAAGTTTTATAAATACAGCATTTTATATAGAAGCAGTTTTTTGACAATAGATGTCATGACAACATTTAGCTTGGTTTTTATTTCCAAAGCAACACAAATCTAGGTAGGTCTTGGAGGAATGATTCTTGGTCCGAGAGGTAGGTACATACCTAATAGTGTTTACATTACATGACTAATACATAAGCATTCAATACAATTTATAGAAAAAAATCGCTTCATTCTAACAAGTCTTGCGAAATGTAACAACTGAGAACTCAATGTATATAATATTATCCCCATAATATTGAACAAGTAGTAGGTGTTTAAGCCATTTCTAAATTAAGTTTCTCGCCCTTCGCTTCACTTTGTCGTTATAGCCTTGTTTTCGCTGAGCTGATTTAATTTAAAATATTCTTATAAGTTTTATCGTCTACAGAGAAAATGTGACCAAAGGGTGCTATAATATTAAAGTTAGCGTTACTATTTTATTAATAAAATTGTTTTTAATTTGGTATATATTAAATTTTGTATAAATAATAAAAATAATAATAATTTAGACCAGTTTAATTAAGTCAATGACCAACTCAACACAATAGCCTGTAACATTAATACCATGTCTGCAATAGTTACTTTATATACCTAACATCCTCTATCTGTAATTTTTACTTAATTTTAAGTATAATATTGTAAAAGGCCTCTCAGTGTTGGCTACGGCCCCACTGATGCCTTAAAAATACCGGGCGTAAGTCCCGAGAATCTGTGAAGAGAAATAAAGAAAATAATAATAATAATAATATGTCTTTATTGCACACCAACATGAAAGAAATACATGGAAGGATAAATTTATGATAAAGTACATAATGGGCGGCCTTAATTGTCTTTTTAGTGATAAAAATGCGCTTTGAAAGATATAATTCTATTTACTTTTTTAGTATACAAATTAACAATTGGCTTGTACATTGTGTTAATAGTGATACAATTAACAGGCACATATAGCTACCTACATGCGAGTATTTACTTACATTGAATTTTGATATTAAGATACACCAATACATTAAAAAGGTGATATAATATAGGTGATATATATATAGTCGTGTTTCCTGCAAACTACAATCTCCAGGGGTCTTCAAATCTAGAATTAATAGGTATCTTCTAGGTGGGCGTGTTACATCCTAGGCTGCAGCAATGCTTAACATCAGGCAGGCTGTAGTCAAACGTAAACCTATCCCACGTAAAAAAAAGGTTACTTGTTTTTTGTTAATATCTAGTCATAAAAATAACTTACCTACATATGTTTCCAATTATAATCCTTCAACGCCAATGCGTGATTTTTTTAAAACATATTAAGACAAATCAGTAAAAATTTTACACTGATATTAATACACAAAGTCAACACAATGCGTCAAAATGTATTAAAATCTAATAACCAATCACAACACATACAAATCTATTCCATCACTCTCTCTAGAAAACTAACCGGAAGCGGAAAGTGCTAGACGTTGGTAGGCGGGCGTCTCTATCCGTAGCTAGGCAACCGAGGGCGGGCGGCGTCCCGTTGCTATGCAACGCAGGGCGGGCCAGGGCGGATCGATGACTCATTCATTCTTGTACTTACGAGGCCTTTTCACACCTATGAGATGTTTGCTGTAACACTAAAAATACTATTAATAAGGGCAAGACTTTGTAAATGTGTGAATTTGTGAATGTGTGTTAATCTATTACAAACTAAGTAGCCTACTAGAAGAGAGACTTGTGCTCAGCAGTGAGCGAAAATAGGCTAATGATGATGATGATATATCAGACTTCAATGGCTGACCGATTCAGAAACCATAACTAATAACAACAGTTTTCAATCCAAAACAAAAAAAGGTTTCTTTTTAATCGGCTTCCTCTAGAAAAGCGTTCTATATACATTATTATCTTTAGTAGACATAAAGGGTGGGCCATAAAAATATCAATGTAAAAAAGTTATTTTCGTAGTTAAACCAAAAGGTTTTTCATCCCGAAATAACCAAAGCCAAACACGTCTTGGACTTTTGTCTTCCAGGATTTAGTAGAAATAATGGGTTACATTTGTAAGGATCAGTGAAATTCGAGGTCGGTTTGGAATCTTTCTAAGGAAACAAAGATTTTATTAAGACGTATCCAACTAATAAAACAAAAGCTCTAAACCATTATTTATACGTAAAATCTCGAATGAAGGAGTTATTAATTGCTCAATGTGTTTTTTCAATTTATTCACTTAAACTTGAATGTCTTCACTTATTTTCATAACATTAAAGCTCCATATTTTCTAAGTTCAAAACATCCAAAGTTTCTAACCATCAAAATGATCACAATCTTTACCAATCTGAATCTCGCAACAGACTGTCAAAAAGAAATTGCATTTCCTCCTTTAGGCCTGCTAGCGACATATCCCATCATTTTGCATCTTTGTAGTTTTTCTTAACCCTTATTTCTAGGATATAAGGTTGATATTTGCTTGGTATTGTGATGGAAATATGGAGGGTACTGTTATTAGTACACAAAGGATGTCGGTAACATTCAGAGGGGCGCGAATTATGCCCTGCCAGTAACAGATACTGATATTCTGTGTACATTGATTATTTTTGTACATGACCTTCCTGGATTGTATTAAGGTAAGTATTATAAAAGGTAAGTTCGTGTACTTGTGGTGTTGACAGTTTTCGAACCGCATGAAGGCCTCTTCTGTTTCTTTTTGTCGAATGAGAGTGGCCAACTCTGTTGTCGAGAGTTAATCAAGCCGCCCTAAGGGCCTCTGAAATGGTCGAACAACTACGCTATTAAGACAAACAGCTATTCAAAGTGTTATCCAATCTAAAGTAACGCCCTAATTGAAATGCCACTTTATATTTTGAACCAAATATTACTATTTATTAATATTAGTAAAAAAGAAATTCAATGGAACAGTGATGTGGTAGGTTAGTAAGTATAAATCATTTTTTCAACAATGCACTAATGCACTAGTGCATTAGTGCATTGTTGAAACAATAATGTTAGGTACATAATTTATTTTTTTATGTTGTTTAACATCAGGCAAGTTGTAGTCAAGCGTGAGCCTATCTCATGTAAAAAAAAAACATTACACAAATGATATTTAAAAAAACCTGTCAATAAAAACATCTTTCACACGGTAGAAAAATCAATCCTTCAACGATTAATAAACTGTCAAACCAGGCTCCAAAAAACGTCCAAAATCAAAATAGACGACGAGCAATTTGATGAACAAACAAAACTTTTAATTATATTTCGAGAACAAGATATCTACGCGTCACAGTAATTAATATTAACTGTTCTTGGTTGTCCATTAGACGACCTATACTTTTAAAAATCAAAATATATGACCCATAAAGCCATGGTTACGTTTTTTTAAAACACTACGTTATACAGAGGAACTCGTTACAAAGGAGAAGAAAACCTGGTTATTTAGAATTGTTTTATTAATATTGCGATCACGAGAATTATGGAATATTCTAATATATGTATATTCCGTGATATCTTGTAGATATGATGAGTCATGACATACGACGAATCGCATACAATGAAGTCTTTATGAAGTAAATGCAGACAATGTTTCTAATCATGCACTTTTTATTCATATGCATAGTAGTTAACGTTTTTACAAACAATGTTTTTTGTTGCAAATGTAAGCTATTTAAACTGATTTGCGAATTAGTATTTTACATACTTACCAAAGTTCCATAATATTATATGTACAACATTGATTGACTCCTAACCTGTCACACTTGTAACACTGTGACAGGTTAGGAATTAATTAGTAGGTAATGTGGCCATTTCTAACCTGTCACACCCCCTTGTAACACTGTTTCTGGTTACTTAAAATTTCATTTGCAACCGGTAGAACACATAGAAAAATTATTGTGTAAAATGATTATCTAGAAAATGTTTTTAACTACATAATAAGGGAGCAATAACCCTGTATGTAACAACTACTTCATGATTGTATTATTTATTTTAAGTAATATATTACGTTGTGGTGGAGATTTCGATTTTTTTCTAACTTGTGCTTTCAAATGTTTAAAATTCTCTGGCGCAGTACACTCCATTAATTTATAGAGGTCCGTCGGGATACCATTCTGTGGAACAGGCTTCTTTATGGCACTCCTTTTAAAAAATGTTAAATGCAAAAGTAGGTATTGCAATTGATTTAGACAAACGTTACAAAACAAGGTATTTAAATCATCATCATCATCATTTGATCATATAGTATGCACAGTCGTCAAACACGATCTTAGATATTGGAGAAAAATAAATAAAAGTGTCTTGAGATTATTTTCCATTTATTTGGTCGTAAGCCATTCTACTAATTTATGGTCCGGTCCCGATCTTATTATTCTATAATTACCTACTTATGTATAATTTCTCGTAAGATTAAAATAACTTGGAATGTTACTGAAACTGAGCTCTGCCTAAGTATCTACTTCGTATTTCAGTAGGTTTATATTATCTACTTAATAAATGTCATCTAAATAAAAATTCAAACTTCATACCTATCCAAAGTCAGTAAACCTTCTCCATACCAGTCCAGCCGGGGTAAATCCCAAGTTGTCCCGTCCAGGCGCGATCGGGACTCGCGCGCACTAAATTTGAATATTTTAATCCTTAATTTAAATTTTTGACATTTTTATTTTATGTTGGTATTCGTGTAGTTTCATGTTATTTGTCATATTCGAGGAGTGTAAGTCCCGGCTGGCGCCTCGGTTTAGAAGTTATTGACAATAACTGCTTTTAAAAGATGTTTAGGAAAGAAAGGAGGGTATAAAAAGATTTTTATTGTATTAGACCGTGTTATTTGATTGGGTTTTATGGTATAATACTCTGTGACGTACTTTATATAAGCATAGCTAAGTCAGTATCCATCCTGACTAACAATAGTATCGTTATTATAGTTAAACAAATCTATAATAATAAAATATGTTTTAGAAAACTTTTCGTGGGCTCTTATACCTAAACCAGTTTTTATTCTAATTTTATTTACTTAATAAATAAGGCCACGAACTTCAATAATACACTAGTGGCGCCCCTCATTATTACAAGCGTTAATTCGCTTAAAAAAAACATTATAATAATCTCAACGAAACTAAAAAGTCTATCTAACTACTTAATAAATTTCATCTAAATCAATTTAGCCATCATCATCTTAACAAACAAACAAAAAACACACTCACACATACATACATAGCAACACACATTCACCTTCATAACATAACATACATTAGTATGACCCACACATTGGTATCATCTTCATATCACGATTATTGTGATAGTACTGTAACGTCACATCACTTAACATGTAAGCATATATACAACTAGAGAAAGTGTACCCTTATTTCGACGCCTGTTACACAAGACGAGGTGGCCGAGTGGTTAAGGCGTTGGACTGCTAATCCAATGTGCTCTGCACGCGTGGGTTCGAATCCCATCCTCGTCGTATCTTTTTGGAGGTCAACTTTGTTTATTGGTAGCGTAGCAAAGGGTTGTGCTATTTTTGGCGCTGTTTGTGTAATTTTTGGTGTTATTTGGCTGTTTGTAGATAAAATTTATGAAAAAAAATATTCATGTGGTAACATATGATAAACATTTGGTTTAGGTATTAAAATGGGCATGTTAAATACACAGGTGTGATTTCATTGTAATATATGTATTAATGTATATGTATCTAAATAAATCCGGGACATTGCACACAGCGCCATCTAGCCCCACACTAAACAAACACTTGTGTCGTTGGTATTGTACTAGATAACGGATAAGGAGGCAAGCGAGGTTTTTTTTTTGTCGCTGGAAGTAGTGTGTTTATTTATTTTCCTTCCTTTTCGTTAATTATATCTGTAATAAGTGTTACATTCATAATACTAACAACAACCGCGGCCCAAATCAATATTCTTATACACATCAACAAAACAATCCGAACTGCAGATGATGATGATGGCTTTATTAAATCCTGACCTTGCATTATATTTTTTAATTCCGCCATGAATGCAGGGTGGTTGTCAATAAGTGGAGTTGCGACCCGCGGCGACACGCGGCGGGTTATGGAGTTATAAGCAGGAGGTTACTGTGGAAGGAGTGAGTGAGTGTTATGGGATTTATGTTACTTTAGTGTAAAGTAGGAATGTAATTAGTTTTTTTGTTAATATACAAATTATTTTGAAGTGCCTGGTTAAATTTTAATACATACGTTTTTAGTTGTTTGCTTTGGTTGTTGCTTACCAAAGTTGCAACGGCTGTTGCGGTCACTCCTGGGATTGGTAATCGTGGCAAATAAACAGTTACACCTGAGCGCCTCCGTGGATTTGATAGCTCGTTAAATACAAGAAACGTCGTATAAACACGTCAGAAATTTTTGGCGCGAGAGCTCGCCACACTCTAACAAACTTATTTTAATTAGCCTAGAAACGACTTGTAGCATTTTTAACACGCTTTTAATAGTACTTTTACTAATTGACGATATTATAGTCATGGTACAACCAAGTAGGTACCCGTAGTAGCCCCCCGCTAGTACCGCCGCCCGCCGCCACGTGGCGCCACCGTGCACGTTATTACTCGTGTTATTTATGAATATTGTTTCTCGCCTACTGAGTGCGTACCCCCAAGTTGTGGTAAGTACTGCTTAACTTGGGGTTGTTACTAGGTTGACATTGAGTATTAAATAAATACATTAAAATAGTGATTACATTTCTGATGTAGCATCACGTGACCTGGCGGTAAAATGATGGACGCAATTTTTTCACGACAACTTCCATAGAAAAGTCTGTACGTATAGTACAAGAAATAAATCTACGAGAATATGAAATGATTAACATTCTTGAAAACAAAAACATAATTACACACACGTTACACAGACAAAAATATAATTATTTGTATTTTTTTATTACAACAAAAAATAAATTAATACTTTTCCAAGACACAAGGTTTGTACTTACGTTGTTTTGAATATAGTAGTCTTAGTTTAAACTTACTTTAGGTAATAGTACATTTTTGGATTACTAAATGTTAAACCTTGTATTGTTTTGGAAAATTACCGCAGAGTACAGACCAAAGATTGCGTAAAACCCTTTTTTTCTGGTAGCATACTTTGCCTTTGTTTATTTTAACTTCACATTTGTGTTATCAGATAATTATGAAAAAGTCGCTAATTAGTCACTCTGTATAAAAACTGCCAATTTCATTTCTTCTGGGAACCAACCTCATGGAATTCTGGAAACATAGTATACATATAAATCCGCCACATGATAGACCTCCTGCACGGCAGAGGGCGCTGACGCGGACGTCTAGGAGATGTTTCTCTTGCGGGACATTAGTACCATGTGACGTGCCTAGGAAGACTGTGGTGGAGAGAGTAACCATAAAAGTCGAGAGTAAACCGGTTTCTTCTAGGCAAGCGCGCTAGATCGTAGATTATAAAGTTGCTTACCAACAGGCAAGTTGTAGTCAAGCGTGAGCCTTGTTTCAATGATGATATCATGTAAAAAATATATAAAATATAACCTCCTTGCTTTCTGAAAGAGGTTAAAAAAAACATATCATAACTTTCGGAAACACACTAAGATCGCCAATAAATTATGAAATACTGTTTGCTAAGGTTCCTAGCCCTCTATTATTGGTGTCGGAAACGAAGGGCCTGTACTATTGTCACCTTAGTTAAACGTTTTATGTGTGAATATAGACTTTATTGTTATTGTAATAAAGTGCTTGGTCGTAGTATATTTGTCTAAAAGAGTGAGTGATATGAGATAATGTACTGGGTTATTGTTTATATTGAGGAAAATGTCTTAAAACTAAATTTGTGATATTTAAACTATTAAGTGTGGTGTTCTGCCATATTGTTCAAGATTTACTTATTTAGGGCCAAAAATCAAATGATGTATTTAATGCTTCGATTTTTATCTAAACATATTGTGTATAGATATAATTTACTTAATAAGTATTACTTTATGTAGTAGCCGAGATCGCGGATAAGCGTACAAACTACAAAATCACTTACAAAATTTTGCGTATGCATTTTTTTGTGAGTAAATGTTTGTGTAATCTGAAGCTTAATCATCATCATCATCGTACTCAAATATTATCCTTAATCAATACTATCACACATAAAAATCTAATAACAATCATGATGTGCACGCATGTGCGGGATGCACAGAATGGTTCAGTTCCTTGGACCGAAAAGTGGCATTCCATTTTGGGTGCTTCCGTGGGCCGGATGACACGTTAAATTGTAGGTCCCGGCATATCAGAGGCTCTAAAGGCGGCTTGATAAACTCTCGACACCAGAGTTGGCCACTCTCATTCGATAAGAAGAAGAAGAAGTTCCTTTCAAGTGTTTTATTTGTAATCATGTGCTTTCTGAATGTTGTGGTGTGTGCCTAATAAATAAATATATAAATTGATAAACTCCTTAGAATCGCCAAAACAATAATTTTCCTCACATATAACCAGTTACCCAGTACATCGTAGTATTGGTATCGGAAGCTAGGGCGGGCGGAGGGCTCGCTTCCGCATCCGGAGCACTAACTCATCATCACCGCCCAGCGGGGCGCCGCCCTACGCTGGGATCTTACAGGGAGAGGGAATGTTTTTTTGTCGAGCAAGATTGGGCTGATGGTTAGCGTTATGCTTGTTGGTGTTTGTGCTGTGTGCATATTTGTGATGCTGTCATATCTAAGGGCTAGCCACGAAGTTTAGCAGTATTTGAACAATATTGCGACAAAAATTAGTTGCATAAAGTCCATTTTGCAGGATAGTTATTTCTTTGTAAATAAGAAATTTTGGTTTGTGATGGAAACGAAATGGTACTGCAATGAGATTTTACTCCTCCATTAAGATTATTTTATACTAGCTGTGCCTGCGACTTCGTCCGCGTGGAATAGTTATTTTGGGCATCATACTTATTTTGCAAACAACCTCTTCTGATTTATAATTTACATATAGCTGTTACCCACGACTTGAACCGTTTTCGCAGCACACGCAACGGAAGCCCTCAAAGATGAATTATTTTCCTCGTTTTTTCCACATTTTCCATTGTTTCTTCGCTCCTATTAGTTGCAGTGTGATGTTGTATAGCCTAAAGTCTTCTTCGATAAATGGTCTATTCGACATAGAAAGAATTTTTCAATTCGCACCAGTAGTTGCTGAGATTAGCGCGTTCAAACAAACAAACAAACATAGTCTTCAGCTTTATAATATTATATTATAGATTCTTTTGACTTTAAAAATTCTAACAAGGATTACCAGTAATCAGTGAAAAAAAATATATCCTGAGACTTTGTATTATTTATTATTTTTATCAGTTTAGGATACACCTGACATAAAATATAAATGTAGTATCCATGCTGGTACCTTATCATAATCGTGTCAAACGTCGTTACAGGAAGTAAACTATCATTATAATGAACAAGCCTATTTACTCACCATTATTAACCTTTCCACTAGGCGATATGCAAATCAACTGTCACCAAATGTGTTTATAAATTGAGTTTTCGTGTTAACATATCCGAAAAAGTTTTAGAACAAAGTGTAGTATGTTTCAATGAACTTAAGCTATTATCACAGGGATCCATTACTACTAGGTACTCATTACTGCTACTCTTACAAGTCTAAATGTGAGCTGCGGTGCAGCAGAAGCCATTAATACAAAATAAATAAAAAGTCTAAATGTTTGAAAATGAATGAACTCAGTAATTTTTAGAGCACAAAAGAGCTATCTATATGATAACATTGGGTAACAAATAACTCAGTACATATAGCCAAATGTCTTGATTATAAAGATCTGCGACAACAGTTATCATAATAGTCACGGAAAATCCAGTTAGCCATACATGAGATGAAAAACAAACAATATTCTACATTATAACCTATTTGTAACAAACCCTCCTTGCCTCTGCATGAAACCTGCATGCTTCCAACCTCATTTGAATTCAGAACACGATTGAGACATTTTGTTTTTTAAATTACAAATTGAGGTTAACTCCACCTGACGGAAACAAAAAGAAAGCGGGAAGCTTTTGTTAACCCTTTTATGTTAGTATCCGGTATACGGGTTCTATTCAAGTTAGTTAATTACATCGAATACAATCTTTCAATTCTGCTTTTGTAATAATAATTAAAATACTTGAATTTTTTTAATGATATATAGATATAGGCATATAGAAACTTTACCGAAATCATCAGTAAGTTTAATCAAGAGAAAAACTGTTTTAATTCAACTAAAATTGGTTTGTCTCTTTAACTCGTTTTCATACAAGAAGCTATGTCTTATTTTCATGTGTTTACAAAACGATCAATGTGAGAATTAACCATAAAAATTGATGAACAAACCACTTCTTGATTCTCAATAAAATAAAGCATGTAGGTATTTTTAAAAGTCTAGTTTCTTAAGCATTCTAAGCCGGCTGATTTATTAAAACAAAAAATTAATAAGTCGCTTAATTATAAATAATTGAATTGACTAACCTTATTTAGTTCCAAGGGGGTAGTTTTTATCGCCTGTCAATAACAATACGATGGATTTAAAATACGTTTTAATAATTTACTGATTCTAATAAATAAAGATTTTAGACCATAAAGAAGGTCCAGGTTTGTACAAAAACGACCGCCGGAGTCGCATGTATTAGGTTCCAAGTCTATTGTATTTATCGTAAATTTATTTTTGCTTGCCCCGGTTATACATTTAGGGGAAATAATTATTGTTTTAATTTAGCCGTTATTGGGAAATAAATCGTGCTGGTAGTATAATTTTCCGTAACGTTTTCTTCATTCGGGCTATTTTTTTTACTTTTTCAGCGGTCAATAACAATTTATTTAAATAAAAATTTATAATTATTTTTGGTGGATAATATTTTTTACAAACGAAATGAGATTTCATAGTTAGAACAGATGGGGCCTTATTACAAAACGTGGTTTAAATATAGGTCTAGACCAAGTCCGTTTAGTTATTCGAAAATTGTCTGTCTAAAGTGATAATTATCAAACTGTCAAAATGTACCAATGTTAAATCAAAGTTCCAATTTTTTTTGACATTTTAATTGCTTGTATGTGAAGTTTGAACAACAAGAAACCATTTTTTTATTTTCAAAGACCTGGACTAATATTTAAACCGCTTTTTGTAATAAGACGGATGAAGTTTAAGTGGGTTAGGTTAGGAATAATTTTCCTACAGGTAGTCTCTTAGTTGGCCAGTAATCGGTTTGTGTGTATTTTATAAATTAATTACACCAAACTCTTATATTCTAGCTAATAAGTTTAGTTATTATATAATTATAACGTAAGTATACTTTACGTTATGGTACGAAATTTTTTGTCATGACAAGCAACTAGTATACAAGAAGAACATTTAAAATTTGGAACTGTTGTGCTGTCAAATAGATAAAATTTCGAAACCTACATCCAGCATTCTCTATTAAAATTTTCTCTTCCCGGAGTCGAGGGTACATCAGAGGCGGGGCCAGGTGTCATTCGCAGGAGATCTTATCTCAGGGGTGCAGGGTTGTAGTACTTATAGATAGATGTATTTATATAGTTTAGTGTGATTACTTGGGAAGGTTGATGAGATTTCGTTTCCTTACATTTAATAGTTGAAAAGGTGTAAAGTGATTATTTGTTAAAGTTGATGAAATTTTGTGTCTCATTCATTTGTTTTTTAGCAATGTGTAGGTCGCCTTAAGTGAGGCCCTCGATAAATGACTGTGTGGATGAAAGTATACCTAGATTAGAGAGTTATAGGTACTACTTAGAGAGTATTAATTGGTGCAGGGTTGTAGCATTTATAGGTAGATGAGATTTTGTACAATTTGCTTTCAAGCTTTTTTGTGATTCCTAAACTGTGGAAATTCAAATAAGAAATACCCACCTAATAAGAATGATTCACCTTTAGAAACCCAGCCGCTTTCCATATAAATTGATTCTGTATGTAAGCCAGGTAAATTATATATATATGTAGTTAGGAATCTTCTGATTGTGTTTGGGGTTTTCAATCCCAAAAAAACATAACGCACTAACTGTAAAATCTAAAAATTTATGAAACACCGCCACTCATGTAAAATAGGATTACATTATTCCAGCACTAACTTACGAATTAAAACTGTCCTTTACAAATTACCAAGTTACTTCAAAGTAAATGCCATATTCGATAGGCATTCAATATGTAAAACAAATAACCAAAGACTAGTACAAAGTTACATGCGCGCAAGCATTAATTTATCCAATAACTTGCTTGGTTCTTCGCTAAGACATAATACACAATAGACAACTTATAATTGAGGAAAATTACCGACATACATAAGCCATATAAAATCCATGTGGTAGGGTAGGTCAGTTAAAAATACAACGCTATACATCCAATTGATAGAACTTGATGCTGATTGATTCACACAGGATCTATCTTATTATGGTTGATGGAGCAGTTTGGATCGAAAATAGACACACAGGCAGAGAATTTATTTGAGATCATATTGCGTTTGGTCATAATCAGAAATAAATAATAACGGTCGTGATTTAGGTATTTAGATAACCATACAACACATTGAAACCACATGTCTGCTGTAAGTCACAAGCGGTTATCTTGTGAAGGTTTTAAAAAGTAAGTTCTTAAGAGAGTGTTAACTCTGGTGTCAGAATTTTCAAATCGTCATGGGGGCCTCTGACTTGACTTGATGACTGTCGAACTATGACAAAAATCCGTGGCCTACATTAAATAATATTTCAAACTCAAACTCAAATTTTTTTATAGGTTTCATACAATACTTAAAAAAACTAAGAAAATATATACTTATTTATATTTATATGTAATTACAAAGTTGTAAGCGGTGTGTTGGCATCTGGAAGAGAAATATCTGTATCCCGGATACCAACGTCTTCCCGTTATACATGTTATTTTGTTATGTACCAATATAGTAAAATTACAAATAAAGGTTAGGTTAATAAATTAATTAATAACCAGTTAACGTAGTTACTCTAATGATATGTCTCTGGTTTGAATAGTCTATGAATTTATCCAATAACTTGGTCCTACGAGCGTCGCTTGCTCAGGCAATATGTTAACATGGTTTTTAATTTCTGTGCGAGACATATAAAGAGGCAATCGTGGCAGGAGTGAGGATTCATAATGCGAGCTCCTACCACGCATGCGGGGTTGTACAGGGTTAGTAGGAAATAGTGAAATTAACATGTTAGGTATCTGCAATATTACTAACGTGGAACTTCTCTATATATGCGTTTGCTCCACCTTTGTCTTGTAGGTAACGGTAAGACAATATATAATATATATATATATATATGTATAATGTATATATGATGGACGGGCTGAAAACTTTACTATTTAACCTGCTGGAGAAAATACAATTATAATGCGTATTGATTATTTAATCAAAGACCATCAAATAATGTTTCATATTATTGAAATAACGAAAAATAATACATTATTTTTATAGGAATCTACTACAGGTATGTATTCAGGAAGTTAAGTCCGGTACTCACCAACCCTGTATAAAACTTCAAGTACAGTCAGCCAATCCCCGTTCAGAAACGATAAATCATCCTTCGGGACAGTACCGATCGATGTATACAGCCATCTCGCTCGCACTCGCGTAAAAAGGTATACATAGATCATTTATCATTTCTTTCTCTCGTTTCTTCCCAATGATAAATTCAATTCTCTTTTAGAATATGATTGTTCCTTGTTTTGTTATGTTTTATGTTTTATTGTGGGCATCGTCACGGAGGTTTTTTCATCGGAATTCGATCGAAACGATCGCGAGAATTGGATTTCCATTTAAGATTCCTGTTGTTTGAAGCGATCAATCTTTGGATTCGGTTTTTTGGGATGTTTAATATTGTTTATAATGTCAATGGCGAATATAAATTACCACAATGGATGTACATATTTAGATTTTACATACTTTGGATAGATAGATAGAATATTCTTTATTGTAACACACGAAATAAAAATAAAATACAAAGAAATAGATCAAACATAAACTTATACTAGTGCCACAAGTGGCGGCCTTATCGCTAAAAGCGATCTCTTCCAGGCAACCATTGGATGGAGAGAAATGAATAAAGGATAACGGATCTAACTTAATGTTGTTAATGAAACTGTACCCAGATAATTTCATGATTTCAATTTAAAAAATTAACATTTCATTTGTCTGTAGTCTTGAACTTATTGATTACCATAAGTTTTTACATTCTACCTAAATACATAAGATTTTTTGAATGGTGAATGGTGATGGTGAATTCAAACAAAAGTTTGTGATATTGAAATAATTTTATTATCCGCTATTTACAGGGCCGTAGAAAAGACAACAAATTTCTTTCTTATCATTTATCTTTTATGCTTATACGCTCTCAGTCATTTAGTTGTATTTATATATATTTTATCTATCTACAATGTGGGTGAAAAAATAGCAATTTTTATCATATAAATACAATTTTGCATATAAAGTTTAGGAATATAATATATAGAAAGCTTATTTGAATCAAGATGAGTTGTGTCAATTATTCTGTGAACTCACTGAGGTGTCATTGTAGTTACTTGTTATAGAAACAAATGAACATGCTTGGAAATATTTTGTTACCAGTTTATACCATTTCAGAGAAAAAATGGTCTAATTATAGCAAGTATTCTCAGACAATAAAATCAAACTTATTTCTACTATCACTGGGCATTTCACTTATCTAAGCAATTTACACTTCATTTGTTATCAACTATTTAAAATATAATTTACATTTAGTTTACAACCTATCATTATTTAATTAATCATAATTAAGTACCTAAACTTCGGTGCTTTGGCCACGTATATGAGATTTCAGGTGAATTGCTGAAATTCTGAAAATAATTTACCATATTTCCGTTTAATTAAAAATTAACAAAACAATTCTTAGCAGTAATTTAAGAAGTTGTTTAGAATAAGTACAATAGATTCGTTATACGCAGTTTCTCTTTAAGAATGCCTGTAATAAATCATTGTCAACAATGCAGTTGACAAAATGTCAAAATTCTTGCCGAATACAGTAATGGCTGACGCGACAAAACGATAGCGGACAATACTGTGAAAAAAAAAACGACAAAATAAAGAAACACGTTCCTGTTTACGGAAAATATACAACGTGTCATAAAGCATTCAACTAGTGGTGATTGTTTACAACTTTGCTTTATTCTATGTTTGTTCTAAACATTGGTGTCTTTTCACAAAATTGTTTTTAATTCTCACAATATCCTTACAGTAGGGCTCTATAAATTTTCGGACGGTTATTCAAGATAGCACTGCTTTACGAATGGTCGGACTGTTTATGGACTAATTAGAATATTAATAAGCGTAACACACTTAAATTAATTGTTCTGGAGCGCTTTAGCGAACTTTTCATTCCACGTTGACATTGAACATTTCTAGGAAAACATGTACCTATGTATATTTTTGTTAGTCTCTTTGCTTTATCAGGAAGAATATCGACATAGCTTCTGTTAATAGTGGTTTTAGTGGACACTAGAAACCAACAAAGAAAATTTAAAATATAACAAACTATATAGGTACCTAAGCAACTGTTGAAAGTAGGTAAATAAAGATCATAACATCTCTCCATCTCTCTTAGTATTTCCGTTTGTATAGTATGTTGTATAGTAATACAACAGTTTGTATAGACATGCGGTCGACCTTAAGGCCTTAATAAACCAAGTCTACCGTGGAATGAAGAGTCCCCTAAGCGCGATGTGGTCAGTAAGCGGCGGCGGCACCAGAGTGATGCATCAGATGATGATGATGGTACGACTCCTGGGTCGGGCACCACCAGTCCGGCACTCCATGGGGCATCGCCGGCGCTGGCTGCTGGAACTGCGTCCAATGGCTGCCAAACCCTAGCTTATTATTTATATTATTAATGTTATTTATGTTGTTAATATTATCCATGCCGTTCCCGCCGATATTTGTCAAATGGGGCTGGTTGTGGTGCGGCGGCGCGGGCGGTCTCTCGTAGGGTTTTTGGTCATGCGGGGTGAGGTATTTGTCGTTTAGGCTTTCTAGTTTATCCGTTATGGAGGGATGATGGTGTGGGTGGTGGTGTATGGGTGCTGGGGGTGGTGGTGGTGCTACAGGGCTGGCGGCTCCTGCTGTGACACTGACGCTTCCTGCTGAGGATGTGTCGTCTCCTTCTCCGTCGCTGTCGTACCTTGGAGACCCTTCTCCAGCTGCTCCGTGTACCTTCATATGCTTTCTCAGCGATGATGGGTGTGTGTAGGACTTGTCACATCCATGCACGCGGCAGTTGTAAGGTTTGTCAGACGTGTGCACGTGGGAGTGTTTCTTCCTGTCAGAAGAGTTGGCGAACCTTCTGTCGCAGCCGGCGTACTCGCATTTGAAGGGCTTCTCACCTGGAAAAGAGAAAACATGTTTGAATGGTATTGTTTGTGGTAAGAGAGCATCTACAGCGCCATCTAGTGAAAATCTTACAGACTAAAATTATTCAATGTTGGAGCAATAATTTTAGTCTGTAAGTTTTTTTTTTTTATTGATTTTATAAGCTAATATTTGATATTAAGTATTATTTTTACGATATGGTACGAAGAGGTTCATATTTAACTACAGACTACTACCTACAGATGGCTTAAGATATTTATTGAGTTCTCTTGGACAGTATACAAATTGACCGCTAATAAAATATACCTGTAAGATAAATCATGACGTATGTAGATATCAATATAATATGTTTGTGAAATATAGACAGATGTGGTATTTATATACCACAACAATTCCAATAATGCAACATTAATCTTTATTGAATGCAAACAGCAGTGAGTGTAAATATTTCATAGACTGTCTAGGTGTACAATATAACTCTGGTTTAGAATGTCAAAGTAAGCAGAAGCACGGTAAAGATACTACAAATACAGAGTTGCTGATATTTTACGCAAATCTTTGAAATTCAAATTTAGGACTTAATATTTCTTCTTTTAGAAATTCGGCAAATTAATAAGTCGACAATTTTTTTTTGTATAATGTTTGTAAGTTTCAACTGCATTTTTGTAAAATTTTAACTCGTAAAAAAAGGTTGTTAGTATTAGTAGAAGAACCTCTTTTAAAAGATTTCATGCAAGTTACCATAATGTTGATGCATAATTCATACTTAGTTAATGTTCTAAAATACTTTATAATTTTAACATGACGTGATAAGATTTCTAAATAAAGAAATTGAGGTTACCCTGTAAATATCCTAACCGAGGCAGAAGCTCTGAATCTCACATACAATCCTCAAATAAAAAAAACCCTTTCAGCTCGCGAATGTCCAATCACGCCATAAATAACCAGATTTGCCCGTTGTTTATAGTTTACGAGTATAAATAAATATTCACAACAATTGCAAGGAATACTTAACAGAGTCATAAATCATATTTATAAGGCGACTTTGTCACATCTCTTGAACAAAGCTTGGAGGAATAATGGCCGTGCAAAATTCAACTTTATTTGGTTGAGTAATAAGTTGGTATTTCTTTGACGTGGTTATGAGGATCGAGGAGTTGACAAAAACTTGGTGCTTCTGATACGATTGGGACGATTTAGAGAACAATGTTATTTTGTCTCTTAAGCTGGTGTTATGATGAGATCTATCATGACTTTAAATTTGCCGTTTGGACTAAATGCGTTTAGTTTATAAAGCCAATAAATCTCTGTTATTTTCTTTAATTCCAAATGTGTCACTTTTTCTTTAGGTAAGTGTCATACGTCATGGTTATTTAAAGTAATGCTTGAACTAATTTCTAAGTGTTTTAATAAAACTAGTAAGGAAGTAAAGATGTTCAGAACAGAATTCTATATGAATGCGGTATTATAAAGTAACACTTAAAAAAAATATTCTCACCGCCCGAACATCTATGTCAGATTACTACCGTATTACAAAATATCGGCCAATATTTTTTGTCACCCCCATGTCGGCCATTTTTTTGCAAACCGATACATTTCTCGCTTCACCGACATGTTGTATTGATAAATTCCTCACGCGTTCACCGGGTCGTGTGTGAAGATCATTCAAATGTTCAATGAAAATTGAAATGTATTTTATACATAGGGTGCTTTTTAGGAATGAAATAATGGTAGATTTATACTTGGATGAGTTATGGTTATTGAAGCAATTGTCTATAAATTTTGTCGTCTCCGTGTACTTGATTATGGACGTAGCTGTTTTTCTGTAGGAAATTGTTTAAGAATTTAAATTATTGTGATGCATTCCGGGTTTTTTGAAGCAAATTCAAAGAAATTTAAGTTAATTATATTAAACTCGTCTATTCGGACTGTAATCTGTCTAAGTACGTAACAACAACTTAAAAATATTTCCAGTTAGCTAAAGATTACACTAAGTTTGTAGGTAGGTACAGCAACATTTCTAAAATTTGTATCCATTTGATTCGAATATGTAATAGAATTAATATTACCAAGACAAAAACATCAAGTTCAAAAAGTCACCTTGTAAACAAGCAGTCTTCACCTCGCTATAGTGCCACCACAACAATACTTCTTTCAACCGCGTGTTTACAAATAAACCTCTTCGGTGTAATCCTCCTTTATGCTTGAAATTTGAAGATCACATACAGATGCTAATCTCAAGTGTCTGTTAACGCACCAATAATAGGGCCTTACCTACTTAGAATCTCTTTACAACTCTATTGCGCTGTGGTGAAATTAAGAAACTCAATCTGAGTATCAAATAATTATAAAATTTCTTGAGAAGATGCAGCAGTGGCGCCCTCAAGAACATTTTTGTATGTTGGTAGATGTTTGGTTACATTGGAGTACTCAATTCATGGCTTACTGTCAATAATACTTCCTTTGTAGGTGCGGTATTTTTTTTAAGCGCTGTGTGTTATCCGACCTCATTCATGTATCTTTACAAGGAAAATTATATTATTATTATTCGTCGTCATACAGTAGGTAAGATGCCATGATAATAACATAATTTTGTAGCTAAGAAGAGATGAGTTTGTATTATTATTTTATTTAATAAAATGTTAATCTCGAATTAATCCTAACAAAAATTTGGCTTGTTTCCTAGCAATTGACAAACAGCCAAAAACAAAATTTCCAATATGTTATAAGTTGTTAAACAAATACAAAACAGGATAATCAAGTCAACGATAAAATAAACTCGCGTTCCAAATCCTATAAGCGCTTTAAAGTGAGATAAAAGATCCCAAAACAGTGTCATCTGTCTAATTACTAATCTCTTGTTCCATCTTCTTGGTTGTCACAAAAAAGGTTGTACGACAAAGTTTGTTACAAATCTTTTATAAACTTTTTTTTTCTGGCGCATGCGTCGTCTGTATCTCTTATCTCTAATTCATTAGACCAAGATTAGATTGGATAATAATCATGACGAATTAATTAGTTATGTAGGTTATGTGTATTTTTTATGAAGTTATTGACACAAACTAAGCAGCATAGAAATTAATTAATATGATTTAGAATGTAAACGTTTTCGGATAACGGTTTGCTTTCAATACCGTGAGATTTCCGTAAGAAATAAATTATATATTAATTGTATGTATACTATTTATGTAAATGTTTGATTATTTCGACTCTCATCGTTATGTTGATGAGAGCGTGCGTAGGCAACTTTGTATTTAAAATTTGATAAGAACAGTCCGTAGAAAATGTATTCCGAATTAATTAATTATGTTAATGTAGGTATTCGCGATGAAAAATTTATTCCGTGGATACTTAAGTAGTAAATTTTTAGGTGAAATCGGTTGAAAATTGACGAAGCGAATTATGATTTGTTGTTAATTTTATTGCAAATTTAAATTTGACACAATCAAGACAATCTTTTAATACCTATTGTGATTTCTTGTTTTACAAATTTTGTAATGTATATTTTTATTTGAGCCTCGTATCTATATTTTTTGCAACAACCACACAGCTACAGCCACAAAACCACACAAAATTCTAGCCCAACACATTGGCGACTGGTGAATCCCAAAAAAAAGTTAAAACGAGTTAAACCTCCATGGAATGGATGAAATCCTTCGTGAATTCGCCGCGATCCGAGCAGAGCCGGGTCAGATGGTTATCTGTATCATGCAGGAGACACTTTTTGTTACGTTATAATCGATGGTGGACTTTAGCTGTGTTGTTTTCACGTTTAGATGGTGGAATAGGGGTTTGGATGGGTTTTAGAAAAAAACATTTTGATGTTTTTTTTTGGGTTTTGTTACAATGTTAATTTTACAAAGGTATGTATTCACATTGTAAAAAAAATACTTTTACTGTAAAATATTATTTTTTTGGCACATATGGTTATAACCTTCTAAATTCTACCTCGATAAGCCCGTAGCTCAGCTAGCGGAGGCAATCGCATGCGATTACCAATGTACGGTTGGTTTGGTTAGTCCTTGGAAGGGTGACCGAAAAATGACATTCCAGTTCGGTTGCTCCCGTGGATTGAATGACAAGTTGAATTATAGGTTCCGGCTGGTCGTCATAGTACGCGAGTAGCCACTGGGCGGCTTGATAAACCCTAGACACCAGAGTTGGCCACTCTCATTCAATAAGAAGAAGACTTTCTAAATCAAGGTATCTTCTTTAAATTCATCAGTAGTTAGTGGAAATCTAGCAGGAAAATATTTTGCAAATAGGTAGTGTACGCGTAGACATTCTCAAATATCGTATGTAACCGTAGCTTATAAATTTTTCTCTAATTATTTAATACAAATTCTTCAAAATTAAATCGAGATGCAAAACAGTTGGCACTGCGCCCGGACAGACTTTCAGCCGAGTATTGTATTACCAATCGCTACTTAAGTGCGCTCTGTTGAGAAAACAAGCTTTTTAGAAATAGCACGCTTAGCGTAAACCAGGGGCGGCTCTAAGGGGTTTTGTTCAATTCAATTGAATATAACTTTATTGCACGCCAAATATAAATAAATGTAACAAAAGGTCTAGGACAAAAAAATCTTTATTTACAACAATAAAATATAAAAACAAGGGAAGAAAAAACTAAACATACTACTTCTATCTACTACAAAAAAGGGGCACTTAGAAAATGTTTAGAAAAGCCTAAAAATTTAAAGATTGACCGTCACGGTCTTATTTATAAAAAGTTATAGAAGAGTTAAAGTGTTCTATAACATCACTATAAGAAAAATGACAATAATCGGTATTTATAAACGCACTATAGCGCTAAACAGTTCTATAAGTCTATTGTAAAGTTATAGTAGCGAGAACCCCACTTTAACCGTACTATAGCGGTGCTATAAGATCCAAGATGGCCGACTATCCTGTCACCAGCAGATTTGCTGTCTTTGGAGTAAAATAAAAACAAACAATCGAATTTTGTAGCGGCTGTCTTTGATTATGACTAGGGTAATATATTTCAATTGTAAAATTTCTTGTGAACTTGTGAGTTTTCGGCATCTATGCAAGCTTTACAAAGTTTGGCTGCTATCGAAGCAATTGAAGAACTGGCGAAATGAATACACAACAGCGTCGGCAAAAACATTATAGAGAAAGATTTGATCCGTTTTCTCTGGACGATGAAGATTTTAGAAAACGGTATCGCCTTATATATCTACGGCACATTTTGTCATCGACTTGGTCAGGCAAGAGATACAACAAGCAAGACCGAAGAGGATCGAGCATTTCACCAGAGCTGCAAGTATTGACTGTAATTAGGTGTTGGGGTCGACGTGAGGTATATATACCTTCTGTTTACGGAGTCGGTTTCTGTTGTTCGTCTCAAAAAACATACTGTTAGGTGCTTGGTGACAGATTTACATATACCTAGAAGTGATAATCTTTATGAACATAACATGAAAGAAAGTTATGCTTTGGAGCATGTACTATGATTTTACTGTTAAGCCAAAACTAAAACAAGAAAAAAAGTGGAATTGTAAAACCAGATCCGGTGACATTATGTGTCTCCACTCAGAATTATACATAAAGATTAGCCCTTATTGTACCTACACAATGACACTGCTGCTCTTGTAATAAATAAATTAATAGTACAGACATGTGATAATGCTAAATGAAAGTATCTTAGTATGTGTGATTAGTGATAAACATGTTAATAAAAGTCTTTCTATGTATTTCATTCTGTTTTACTTTTATAATAAATCATTTACTTTATTTACAACAATAAAATATAAAAACAAGGGAAGAAAAACTAAACATACTACTTCTAACTACCTACTACAAAAAGGGGCACTTAGAAAATCTTTAGAAAAGCCTAAAGATAATCTAAGTGCTCCAGCCCACTACCAGAGGGCAGCGTGCCCAGCATACTAGCCGCATTACCACGCTGGATGGCAATGCTGATACGTTGAGCCAGAAAAAGGCCGGCATTTGGGTCATGCGTCGCGTCAACCAAGCGCTCCGAGAGGTTTTGGAAAATAGTATGGGCTCCCGGACCCCACGGCCCCAAAGTCTCGACTCCAAGAGGCTCAAATATGTAACCTCGGCCGAGGTTAGCATATTTGCGTCTCTTGTGATGCTCGGCAATAATAGCCGCCGCTCCAGCCCGACACCGTGTCAAAGACAGATGACAACAATGTGTCGACGCAAGTTGCGTCCCATACAAGGGGCCGACCCAACTTCCAGGGCACAAGAGTCATACCGTCAGGTCTTTTTCCATCGTCACATGCTAAATAATAAATTATTTTTAATTTCAAAAGCTCTTCTTTTAATTTTATTTTCTTTAATTTTTGTTGCTCGTTGGCCATATGGGCCTTATCTTCCTCCAGCCAATTTTCACTACGTTGCCTTTTTCTAAATTCCGTATTCATTTTATTTTATTTTTATTCAAACTTTTGCGTAAACTATGATATTTGTGCGCCTGAATACCAACGACTTTGACATTTGTTTGAGTCCGAGTATAGACAAAATTTTGTGTTTTTGACGCAGTTAGCATATATTTGGCACTAAGATACGTATTATCTGTGGTTAATTTCGTTCTTCTTTGACTTTTTCTTTATACTGGCAATGATTTGGCTTATTGTCGGTACCACGTGGGAACTATAGTTATAGAAGGCTTATAGAACGTTTATAAATGGTAAACTTTATAGAACACTTTAAATGCTTATTGAACACTTTAACTATAGTATGCTTAAAGCATACTATAGGCATTTTTTATAAATAAGACCGTTATTAGCCTAAGGTCAACTATGAATATACCTATATATACAAGTGGGTGGTCTTATTACCTTAAGTGATCTCTTCCAGGCAACCTTGCCCTTTTGTTTTGAGTGAAAGAAACAATGCCTCTGGTACTAAATCAGGTTGCTTTTTAAGTGGACTTAGGTACTTTCCTTTCCTTGAAAATTCAATTTATGTTTGTTACTTCACCCTCATATCGAGTTTGATGAAACTTCACATAGAAATAGGTTAGAGAATAAGTTTTTTTTTTACATGATATGGCTTACGTTTGACTACAACTTGCCTGATGTTAAGCAACGTTATAATCTACGATCTAGCGCTAATAAGCTAGTTTATATCTCCGCTTTATCCTGACAGTGCCACCATTAGTCATATATTTTTTACACATTCCGGCTAGACCTCACCTTGATCCGGCCCTGGCGTAACCCGATACAATCGGCCTTTGCACCCAAATTGTGTTAAATGGCTGGAGGTGAGTTTAGAAACACAACAAACATGGCAGGAGGTTACGTTTCCGCGTTTTAAATTATTTTAAAATCGTTAATTTGTTGGAAGAAACTTGTATGTCTGTATTTGCGTATATTGACAACAGCAGTTAGAAATAGAATAAAAGTTTTACAATTTCAATAAATTTAACGCAAATTCTAAAATAAGCATACGAAAAACACTGTAACCACAACCTTTAAACACAATTTCTTAAAAATACCTAGTTATAAATTCTTGATGAGTGTCATAACTTGAAGAATATATGTATGTAGTATATATCATTGCAATGTATTGCTAGGATTAAAAATCTACACTGGCATTGTACATTTAGCTTAAGTTTATGTAAATAAAGATATTTTAAAATTAAGAATTGAATAGAAGAAGAGTAACAAAATCTGTGTACCTACATTAACAATATTGTTTTCAGCTTTGCTTTAAAAGTATACGTTGAAGTTGATTGCCTCTCTGGGTAAATGAATCAGTTATTTATTTTGACATTGGAATTTTCAGGTCCTTATAGATTTTTTTCACACATTTTTTAATTTTGGTAGGTACGTTTCGCCATCTTTCACCCTTGTATTAAGATTTGTGATTGATTACAGAATTGGACGTATGCACATTCGCTCAATAAACCTTTTAGTTTTATTTGGAAACGATTGTTTATGTAACTGTTATAGTATACCTATATGTTTATCTACCTACAAAATCCAACTCTGTATTTACACAAAACGTCTTTTAAAACAAGAAAAAATAGTTGTAATTAATATTTATAAGTAATTCAAAGTTCGCTAATGTTTAAATGGCTGATCTTGTCAACTCGCCACCTTGGACTGTAATTAGTTGACACTTGATATGTCTGAACACCTGCTTTTAAGAAAACTTACGTATGACTTTTGAAAACGAATATTTCTTGAAGCTAATTTAATAACACGTTAAATATATGTCCCGGTTTTGTCAAACTAATATAGTTGTTAAATCATGTGACAGTCCCTTCTGGCCACTTTCAAACGAAATCACTTTTAGCTAATTATAATATAGAGGGAAAGCAAAGTTTTTTTATTGCCGACATGTTTCTTTTTCAATGTTTTACCGCCACTATTTTCTACATAGTATCGTTTTTTTTTATTCAGCATTTACTCAACAGTTAATAAAAAAAACATTTTTTTATTTTTCTTTTTCACGGCATCCATGTATAACGTACGCAGCCACGCAATGTCCTATTCCTTACGTAGGTCTTAGTACTCCTAGTGTAGAGTCTAGATGCCATCAGTAACCGCTATAACTCTTCCCTAGACATCGCCACAGACTATCTTCTATAGTGTTTATGTATGTACTTATATATAAGTGTATATGTATGCACATTTCATACCAGTTTTAATTTGTTTTCGTTCAGCTCCTACGTCTATACAAGATGACTGTTTGAACTTTAGAAGGGTTTGGGAAGATCCTTCCTTACGGGATTTTCCGCGGTAATAAAATATATGATATTACAATATTACATTAAAAACAGATAAAAATCTGTGGAGATATCATTACTTGATCATTGTTAGTATTTTTTAGGCATAATTTTCGTTTTCGAGTATCTAACTTTTTTACATTTTTCAATAACTTTCAAAAAATAATAAATTCAAATGACCTGTATAACTTGCATAGCACGCACCAGTCACCCTGAACCGTTTTAATTTATATTTTATCAGCGAGATAGATAGACTCTGCAGTCCGGCCAGTGTTGCCACGTTTACTATTATATTTTTATTGGGATGCTTTTGTATGAGTTGGCAGATATTTATCGGGCACTGGAACATTATTCGGCGTTCATAATCGTCCGCATAAAGCACCTTGTCACACGGTTGTTGGGTACCGAATACATTCAGTCGACCCCGCGCGTATTCTTTTTGTCGAGAGCCTCTGAGAAGTGGAAAAAATTGAGATATTAATATATCTTTCTAATTCGAAATACGTTACGGATAAAAGGTACACCATAAATCATGGCACGGCTGTGCGGAACATCTTTTAAGCATCTTTTAAATATGCGAGAGAAAATCGGTTTTCGGGGAAGTGTCGTCGACATCAGTCTGCTATTCACTGTTGTATTGACAGTTCTAAGAGGCTCGTTCAAAAGGTTTTAAGGTTATGATATGAATAGTTCTCACGTTTTGTGTTGTCTAGTTTTAACAGTTTACTGTTTAGTGGTAAAATTTAAAGTTTAACATACACCGTGATATGCAGATAGATCTTTTATTGACATTTGCATCAATTATGTCCCGGCAAACATTGATATAGTTGTAAAAAAAACTGATAACATCTTAACTAACTACGAATTTATACGTAAAAAAAGCATAACATAAGATAATAGCCAATTACAATGACTAGCCCGATGGTAACGATGTTGTCTTTAATCAAGAACATTTTTTTAAATGAATACAGCATATCGGTAGCATTCAATAAAATGAAAACGGAAAAGAGTTTTCATTGCAAACGAATTATCACAAATACTCAGCTACACATATTCAGGTTTTTAACCGTCTTCAAAAAAAGGAGGAGGTTATCGATTCTTCTAAAAGTTTTCTTTTATAAATGGATGGTCCACAAATTTCGAAACATTTATAATATAAATAGGCAGATGTATAATGCTATCAGTTCTATGTATCTGCTGCAACATGGCCGTGGTTATGTCTCGGTTAATGGTCGATCTAAACACCAAGTCATTGTTCGCTTATTAACTTCGGCTGGAAGATTGAATTAGCTTAGATTATGTTATGACTTTTTATTTTTACAATTGAAAGTGAATACAGAGATAATATAATGGGCTGGGTATTGACCGCGGGTTTGAACTTATGATTTGGGGTTTCCTTTAAAGTATGGACTATTATTGCAGCTGTTGTTTTTGTGATTACAATTTATTAACAACGGAGCTAGATTTCAATTATTCTCTGATTGTGTAGTTTTTTTAGCAACATATTTTGTATTTTTTTTTTGTTACCTTTAGATTTATATAGTTTTTTTAAATCGAGAGGTTTCCTATTAAAATAACATTGAAAAATCAGACCATTCTTTGTTGTTGTATCATCAACAAATGTTTAATATCCAGCCAATTTTTATTCGTAACCCAGTTCAAAAGACTAAATTAACCTCAAATTAAGTCGAGGCGCACAATTTCAAATGCAGAAATAAAATATTGTCAGGCTAACTTCAAGCATATTTAAGAGAGTCCGGTTCGAGTCCGTTCCCAGGCAATTTCGATAAACAATATTGTACAAGACAGGTTGTATGTTATAAGAAAAAAATACAAAACAACTCGTACGTCCCGGGTTCGCTCGTCAATCCATACGTCAAGAGTTTTGACAGTCTAACCGGGATCATCGCGCCCGTACAAAAAACTATCAGATATTGAATTATGTCCAATTTTTTATGTACAGTTTTTGGATTGTTACAAAGTATAAGTTTGTAGTTTATATATGTAAAATGGAGCCTCTTAGAGACCAGGCTTCAGTTGGTTTTTGGTTTAGTTTCGAAATAAGTGTCTTAAGTTCGACTCCTGCTATAAAATTTTTAAAGCTTCATTTCAAGTAAATGGCACAATTAGATGTTGGTAGAACGGTGATAACAGATTGGGAATCAATGGACTATACTTTTTTGACAATTTTATTAATGCTTACTTTCTTTACTATCACTGTAGGTATGTAATTAATGAGTATATTATAACCAGTCTAGTGTAGGTTACAACGTAAAAAGTTTATCAAAGACCTCAATTCCAAACATGATTTAAATAAAACGGATTAGCACTTGACCTTAATTTGCATGATGGTAAGCAAACACTATAATATTGGTAAGTATAATAATCTAAGATGGGGCGTGTTTACTGTTTACCCAATAGGAACTAATTCATTCCATAAGATAGCTCAATAAAATCGTTGTAAACCGTGGCATATGGATAACTAATAATAAGTTTAAACTTTTTATGAATCGGAATTGTCCATGGCCGTATCACATTTCTTGGTATTCGACTTCGAGGAGATACGATGTTGAACTTTATCCATGGGACAGGAAATAGTAGTGTGGATAAGATATACCTTTATAGCATACACACTTACAAAACTAAATTAGTATAACATTATTTGTGAAGGCTTCACAATCACAATAATACATGGTATTTCAAATCGTGATTGTTAAAAACTGTGTCAATACGCATTATCTTTATCGTTTTTACGCGTTAAATAATCGCTTTAATATACGAGGAAATCAAAAGTTAATGTTTTGTCAGAGAGGCCATACGATAGGTGAAATTGTTTACCCTAGATATTTCCTAAATCCTCAAACTACATTATCTAAACGATAAAAAAACTACGAACATGAAAACTGTATGCTATCCGATGCATAAATTAAACCTCACTTGATCACATTTAACGGCACGCAAAATGATCGCCTTGCAAACATTACGATAAAATATTGAAATTTTACTACTCTTCAATGAATATTAATACATCATAAACATTATAATTTTGCGGCTGTTGCAAGAAGTACTCATAAATTGTGTATGTTATGTATTGAGAATATAAAAAAAACCTATTTGTTACAACCATGTCCTTATGACTCCCACGTGAGATTATATTTCAGCCTCCGGGCGCATTTTTGGGACAAACCAATATTTCTAACGAATATTAATAGCCCGTTTTGCTTTTGTTTTGTCTTGTTTAATTCTTGTTGGGTTGTAGTCACATTTTACGCGCGCCAAACATTCTTTGTGGAAGTGGATTGGAGTTTGTTTCGTGGTTTTCGAAACTTACAAGAGTTATCGATTTGTTATGGACGGATTAAAATGGTATTGTTTATAGAATTATTCTGTTGGTAAAGTTTTAAGAGTTAAACTGTCAAATGAGATTTTTAAAGCCTTTAGCTAATATCTGAATAGTAAATGGTTAAACGAATTTATTTTTATAAAATTCATGCACTTTCTTAGCCTTTTTAGCTCGGTAGATTGGTTGTAGTCATAATGTGCTGTTTGAAATTTTCAATACAAAATGTAGGCACCCTTTTTATAAACCAAACGAAATCTCATTTCGTTAAAGGCTAAACACTACTTTACCTTATTTTAACACAAAATGTAAACTCTCAACATCATAATTTACGAAAATGAAAAAGCAGTACCATTTTGCGCTTTTGAAATTGTCGTCCAAAAAGTTAAATTATGATAAACAAAAATTGGTTGCGGGCCAAAAGTGTTGTTCTTGCAACATACATATACGTATTCGATTACTGCTACAGCAGCATATATATTCGATTGTTCTCAGATCTTTGATTCGGAATTCTTTCAATCGATCTGTATTTTTTGAGCGAGTGCGGGTGTTAAATGCGAAGAATGCCATTTCGGACGCTGTTAACACAAGCGATTCGAGTTTTTATGGCGAACTCTGTTTGAACTAAGGATTTATATTTTTATCGTTGCTAAACATAGTTAGTAAGAAAAAATATTAGTTACGTATTTTGTTACATAAGATTATCACACAAAACAGGACCAGTATATACCTAACACTATGTTGTTGCATGAATTGGGAAGTTTTTTTTTATTTTCAAAACTTTTTTTGCTCATAACTAGCATTGATAGAAAAAAAACACTTCTCATCTAAATGATGAAATGATATTTTCATCTAATAAGTAGGCGGTAGGTATATATGGCCCTGTTCCTTGAGGCGTTATTAAGGGTCTTGACTTTCCTGCTAAATTTATCTGAGAGATTTTTCATGGACTTGGATCGTGGTATGTCTTAAGTTCCTTCTAGGTACTATAACCTATGATAAAATAAATGGCTAAAATACAGATGCTGCAAATACCAGATGGTAAAATCCAGCATTTTAATTGAGATTAACAGATTAGACAAACAGCACGCTCAAGTTTACACTTAAATCGCTTATCTCGATGGGTGGTAATAAACGAAACACAAATAAGTAAAACGAGAGTCGGCGACACACAAACATCTAACATACAAACACATACATCTACAAGGTGTTAGCTAAAAAGCCACTGAATGATGCAGTGATACCTCCTAACAAGACTAAAGAATGTCCTAGACTGAACTTTCAAACTCAAACTGGTGACAGTTGTTTTTCTTTGATTCGTCAATCAAATGATTCTCAGTGTTTTCTTTACTAACCAGTTTGATAGAAAATTGTTAAAAAACACATCCGAATATGAAAAACGAAATAGGTTTCTTCTAGGCAAGCGTGCTACATCTTAGACTATAGTGGTGCTTAACATCAGTCATATATAATAATCAGTAACATAGTCAAACGTAAGCCTATTAAATGTAAAAAAAAACGAGGGCAAGTAGTTTTATTTACGCATGAAAGTATTTATTTTAGAGAGGAGGCCTAAACTGAGCAAGACGTAAATGAAAGCTGGAATGACGAAAATTATTATTTTTCATGCATGATATTTACTATTTTTGAGTCAGGTTGTGTGTGCAACATCATTATATTTTGCGACCTTCATCATAGACCCATAACGTCAATCAATTTGAAATAGTAGGCAATGATCTTTTTTTTTCTAATTATTGTTTTCAAAGTAGGTATAATAATCGTTTTTTTATTCTGCATTGATCTATACTAATATGGTCACTAACGTGCGTGTAGTCGAGCTAGCAAAAAGGTCTATCGTTATAAAATACAGGCATAGATGGTAAAGTGTCAGAAGAAATGATGGTCATAAGATAGGATACCGAGGCGTAGGCAGAGCTTGTGCTTTTTATACTATTGTTATATTGCAACCGCGCAATTTATGGTTAAGCTGCGACTGGATGGAACATGTTATGTAAGTTGCTTCAAATTGTTATGGTCGAACAGAAGGGTTTTGTAGGTGTGTCGGGTTGAATAGTGTCTGATATTGGTAAGTGATTTTGACATGTGATCGGGACCTCAGGACCTATAATTTCGCATGATTTCGTGCGTACAGAAGCGTTCAATTTCTAGTTATTAATTTTTAAGTAATACTGGTAATAATCATATAAATATAGTTATGTACATAATTATGTAGATGAGTATCATACAAGTACTGTGAAAGGACTTACAGTTTCTATGATAGCTTAGTGCAAAAATTGTTTTTGTTTCAATGCAAGAAAAGTATGGAGGATATTGTTAGGTTTATTATAAAAATAATTTGACAATATCTCTTTTGATTTTTGCGTGTAATTGTTCAGATATTCGTAAATTAAATTGTTCTCAGAACTCGTGTCGTATTGTCTTCAAAACTTCATTCTTCGAAGTTTGACTTTAGAGTGTCTATTTTTACATTTTTACTAAACAATCGCTGAGAATGTTGTCAAGATCATGATAAAAACATAAACACAGATATGAGAATTATACAGTTTTTTCAGTTTTTTTACGCGGTCTGTAGATGGATGACCAAACATATATAGCATTCCATTTAGGACACTTCCGTGGGTCGGATGACACGTTAAATAGTGGGTCTCGGCTTTTTGTCATATTACAGCAGTCGTTAAGCAATGTCAGAGGCCTTAGGGCAGTTTGAAAACTCTGACACCAGAATAAGCCACTCTCTTACGAATTTACTTACTTAAACAAATACGTGAGTTCTTACTTAATTTTTTCCTTACTAACAGTTTAAAAATAAGCATGACTAATAGTGTACAGGTAATTTTAGGAATGTTCCCATTTATCCAATCGATCGACAACCAGGTGGGTTGGTACGAAGTTAATCTATTCTATCTGATTGATTGAACGCAGCGATCTCTATCTAGTACGGACAAAACATCTCTTGATTGAATTCATAATTTTCTTTCATTAGAACGTTTTGTGTTAAGTTATTTATGGGACTATACGAAGAAGATACTAAGTTTTATATAAAAGTGGTTAACTGTGAAGTAAAAATATAGCGTTAGAAGCTCGTTTAGTTTTCAATTTAACATACCACCCTAAACAACAAACATGTTGGATTATTATATTATATCACGTTTCAGTCAACTTTAGCTAAGGACTGACGTCCTGACCGCTGCTTTGGTGATTTGTTAATTTAGCTACCTATGTGCGCTAGTGACAAACAAGTTTTCTATGCTATAGAAAATTGTGTTTGCTAATATCAGTAATTAGAATTAAACCTATTAATTTATTCATAAGCATGCTTGACAACGCGGGTGGTGTAACTTAGTTCCAGTCCTATTAAAAATTAGAAAACCAGACCAATTTAGCATCTGATTAGGTAGTGATATTGATTTTTTGTTAAATAATCGTTAAATAATTCACGGCATTTTTATTTATAAAATATTGCAATAATATCCGGTTACTCGAAATATAGAAAAAAGTAGATAATACATCTATACTAATATTATAAAGCTGAAGAGTTTGTTTGTTTGTTTGAACGCGCTAATCTCAGGAACTACTGGTGCGAATTGAAAAAATATTTTTGTGTTGAATAGACCATTTATCGAGAAAGGCTTTAGGCTATATAACATCACGCTGCAACTAATAGGAGTGAAGAAACAATAGAAAATGTGGAAAAAACGGGGAAAATTATTCATCTTTGAGGGCTTCCGTTGCGTGTGCTGCGAAAACGGTTCAAGATATCAAAAAAATGTGTATGAAAGAATTATTCCTCTTGAAGTGATCTAACAAAATGTTCGCAACAGCATATGTCTATCTTTTAAGGTTAACTCACTAGAACCGTTTTTATGGTAATAACTATTCCACGCGGACGAAGTCGCACGCACCAGCTAGTTAGTCATACATTTAAAGAGTAAGTTTGATCGTTGGCCTATTTATTCTTTACCCGCATCTTTTGGCATATAATTTCGTAAAAATCTAAAAAATAGTCGCTAGTAATAATATAGTTTAGCAGCCTTTTTAAAGATCTTTTAACATATCAACCGCGTAAATTGACAACAAAAAACTTGTATCAACTTAATTGGTAGTCCAATTGCGACACCAAATCCATATGAAGCGCGAAGTTCCAAGCGCGCCGCGGTGTGGTTTGCAAAATGCCCTTTTGCGTTGGTTCAGAATTCTGGTAAAGTTTTTGCTCGCGCTCTTCTGTCCTGTTCTCGTCGACACTTGGGACGTTTATAGAAATACCGTGGTGTTACAAAAACTATTTTTACGTTTCCTTTAGCAGGAATACTTAGCCTTCCCGGGCGCGCTTTGTTTTGGCGGCGGAATATTTTGTGCACGTGCAAACACCTGAGCAAAGGACTGCATTTTAATTTTGAGGCTTTTTGATGTTTTACAGGGTTAGGCATATATTAAATTTAAGTGTAACAGCTTACCAGTAGGTATTTTAGTGATTTTTTTTTTCTGTAGAGTGTAAATAGGTAAATAACAAGGTCGGTAGGCAATGTTTTAGTTTAATTTTGTACTGTATTAGGTACACGTGATGAATTTAACTGAAAAGCATAAAGGTATAAGTACAGTAATTTCGAAAACAAATATATATTAACATTACCCTATTTTTATTAACCTACGTACCTACACAACTTATAAAAAAATGATTCTATAGAAGATTTCATTCTTCGTTACTTACAAAAGTTTAAGGAATTATGTAATTGAAAACGTTAAGGTTTCAGTTTTTTCTTTATATTTCAGTATATCACGTTTTATGAGCAAAATTAAATTGTGTCGCGTATTTTCTGCTTGTTAACATCATGCCCATATGTGTGATGATCACGGCCATGACATGTTTTTATCACAAACTCAACGCCTCATTTCGCTACAGAGGGGATGAATTCACAAAAGACACAAAAAACTAAAGCGCTTAGCGTTCATTGTCTATGGTGATATCTATAGGTGATATTGGGGTGGCTATATGTGTGTGTGATTATCTTTATATGTGTGTATAAGGAATGTGTGTGATTGTTTATGTGTGTGTGTTGAGGGTGCATTTTGCTATTGACGGGTGACGGGTCGACCACGCCCCCTCGATTGTCGTTTGTTTTTATACAGGTCTCATTAACTTGTATTTTGGGATGATCAAAGACATGTTCTCTGATGAACTGTCAACGTCTTAAACATGTAAGAAGGAGGTGTCTAAAAGGTTTATATTACTTTTAAAGACCATTTTGCATTGTAAATTTAATGTAACTTGTGCGTCCAGCTATTTCTGTAAAATAATTGTAACAATAATAATGGTTTATTTTGACACTGTATTTTTTTAATATTTTCAGTATATTCAATTATATCCCCATTGAATTGAATATACGGTAAAAATAGCAAAAGTTTGAAAAATAAGTATGCATTATAAATATTTGACATTTAAGAGTAAAATTGATTATGATAAAAATGTCAAACATTTTACTCATCAAGTTTTAAGCAGATGACAGAATGACATTTTACTTTCAAAAATGCTTTAAAATCCCCTCTCACGCACACACTCACACACTTTTGAATGTGTTTTTATACATTTTATCATTCCAGGCAGATGGTCCTGCATATAACACCTTTTGAAATGCACCCGACTATTATAGGGTTACAATATTATCATATGTGAGATAAAATGGCGGAACATCGTGTTCTGGACACACTTTTTAAATCAGTAGTTAATAACTGTATATTATGAACAAACTTTATGCAAACCGATGTTCAAGTGGTGGTAGCCTTTCAAAATAAATACAATTGGCATTGATTTTGCGCAACATAGAATAAAGTAGAATAAATGGTTCATAAGCACGATTTCGGCTCATTCATGTCATAAGAGAGAAAGACGCTGATTGGATTTACCTGAATAATTAGTAAGAAGGCTAAAGGCTAAATCGTTTGAGATTTATTTATATTAATAAAAAATATGTACACATTAATACCTATCCTAACAATATTCTTACCCTATTAGATCTCCACTGAGTTATATTCGAAAAACATTTCTTTAGCACCCTAATCTTAGACTTCAGTAGTGCTTAACATCAGGCAGGCTGTAGACAAACGCTGGCCTATTCCGTGTTAAAAAAAATCTTGAAAACTTGCCACACTGCAACTCCCATACTTTTGAACAAAACAGTGCTGCACTCGACAGCGCATACAATACGGTACATTGCAGGGGAATATCAAGAAGGGTTCCATATTGTTTGCACAATATTTTGAAAGCTTCATTCCGTACGGTATATTAGCCAGCTCTGCATTTGATGGCCACGCGGGGTCGTCTTCGGACAGTGGTGTGAGAGAGAATAGACGAGACAATGTAGTGAGAAATAAGTTATATGTATGTCAAATATAACAAGCATTAAATATAGAGGCCACCACGACGAGTATACGTCTACACAATAAAATGGCGTAAGATAAGTAAGTCTGATTTTAGAAATCACACAATTTTGCTGCTAATTGCTGTTTTTCATGACTCGTTAATAAGTCATCAATTGGCAGCATGTACCAGAAGTCTCATTAAAAAAAAACAGGTAATCAGTGTGCTTCATAAACTCGGAAAACAAGCTTAAAAGCAGAACACTAATCATAGAAGGCCGAACATTTATGATGTTAAAATAGGTCAGTAGGTATATTAGGAAGTCTTTGATTTTACCGTTCCGTCTGTTTCCAAATTTTTGGAACACCATATAGATTGTCATACTCCTATGTAAAACAACGTCCATAAGGACAATTTCAATAAGGGATGGTTTCGTAGATTGGGAGTCATTTATACAAAACAATTTCAATAAAGTACAGACCAATCAGATTAGTAGTCTCCATTCAATCATGTCTATCCCTCCAACGAATCATATCATCATTAGTCCTTTGTGATTCACCCCTGCATAGTTCACAACAGTATTTACTCCGACCACTGAATATTTGAAAGTAGTGAAGCGTTTTATAAAGAAGCGTTATTATTTTCAGCATGGATTATTGGGACCCTCTTTTTTGGCTAGTGGCCGGCTGTATTATGTAGTTGTTGAGATTTTGCTTGCTGTAATGGATATATGTTTTTTTTTTATCTACAGAGTGGTTTGTTTGATTTAGAATAGGTAGCTGGTTTTTGTCAATCATAGATATGAAATACATATGTATGTTTATCAGTTTGTTAACGTCGTCGAAATAGGTAACAAAATTATTACTTTTTTGCTAGATGTGATTTTCTGATTTTTTTAAATGTTATCTATAAAAAATAAACATTAAGTATTGTTATTGTAGCCCCAAAAATGCTTATTTTAAGAAAAACTTGCGCTGTTCGACTTTGATAAAATTATTGTAATTTAAAAGCCTAATCAACGTTTCAAAGCCAAAAAACTTGTTAAAACACAGAAATTCCAAACATACCACAAAGCTAAAGACCAAGACGTCTATTTTAAATTAAAATTTCAACGCAATTAATTAATACCAGTCTATAAGCACAAAAAGCGTGCAAACGTGTCATGTTTTTATAAGTTCATAAGTGGAAATAAAGTAATTGCTGATATGTGGGCGGATTCGCCTCCAGCGATTTGACGCATCGAGCTTAAGGTTTCTTTTAAGTTGGGCAGTTCTCTCGCTTAAACGATATGTTTATAAAATATGTCATTTAACATAATGACAAAATCTTCGCGGATGCTCAGAATATATAAATTTTAGTTATATTAGTTCCAATGTTATGTTTATTGCATGATATGTGTAGTACGTACCTATAAAATATGCGTCTATTTATTTATCTATGTTTGCACATTACTTAGATAAAATAAATATGTATTACATATAGTTATCATGTTTTGAAAATATTTAACTATATAAGTGTGCAACTCTAACTACAAATTTATGATTTAAGTGTGTTAACCAGCTATAAAAGACTTAGAAAGGTTAATAAGGTTAAAAGGTGTTGTTTATTTTATCCATAGGATCTTTTTCATTACTTTAGTTTAAAAAAACGATACTATTACTAAAAAAATACAGTATAATTACAGATTTACTAAATGAAATCAGACTTTTGCAAGTGAGAAAGCTGCCTAATTAAACAAACTTCCAGAGTGTTCCCAACACCCCTCAGGGTGTTTGGTTATTGTCTCGTTCATTTCGCGACTCATTCAAACACTAATAAAAATGACCGCGACATTATTTTTGATTTAGATGACACTTTGGAAGAGGTTATTTAGGTTTATTACAGACAGCCTTAGGGCAACCACGTCATCGAATAATAAGGCTTTGCCGGTGTTTTATAGACGCCTAAGTATTTTATGGATGTCATCAAGTGTTTATAATGGCTTGGTATGCGCATTTATACGTTAATTGTATTATTTACCTATTAATTACTGTTACTTACCTGGGTTGACTGGCCTGTTAGCTTAGTTGGTAGTGGCACTGCCTTCTAATCTAGAGGTCGCGGATTCGATTCCCGTATGACACAAGTATTTATTAAATTTAAAATGTATAATTACTTGTGTTGAGTCTGGTTGTTTGTACTCGTATGTATAATAAGTATGTATTTACAAAAGAAAAGTATATAAGTATTATATCCGTTATCTAGTACCCACGACACAAGCGTTTGCTTAGTGTGGGGCTAGATGGCGCTGTGTGCAATGTCCCGGAATATTTATTTATTATTAATTATTAAAATGTTGGCACACCCTAACCAATACAAGTATTTAGTGATAGCAAATTAATTTAAAGATTTAGTTTAATTTCGTTTTAGACTTTTGTACGGAAAAACTTCGTTAAATTTATAACCTAACCAATTTTAATATGACATATCAGTAAAAGAGCCATAAATATACCTCAAGCTTGCTACCGACGCAAAAAGTATCAGTTTACACCCTCCGTACAATAATATCCATTTCATATCAAATATTATGGCTTATAAATTGGTGATGCATATTAAATCTCTACTCTAGACGATCGAAAGGAGGTCGTAAAAATCCCAGTGATCGGTTAATATCTGTAAAACAATACTTATACAACATTTAATTATAACCGTAACAAAATTTTATTATTGCTTTGTGGTAAGATCAGCATGGGTGGGCGTGAATACCAAGTTTCTTTAACAGCTGAATAAGATGTTTGCAATTGGCCAATTAATTCCACAAAGGCTTCCTTACTGTATGGTCGCAAACCTCGAAAGTTAATTTATTGCCAACCATAAAACAATTCTTCAAGATTCCCGCAAAAAGGTTTCTATTCAGAGACCCGTATGAGATAATAGGGTCTGGCCCTGGACAAAAGTCCAACGCAACGCTGATAGCCAGAAAAAAAGGAATAAAACCATCTGCCTCGCTCTCGACCATACAAATTCCGAGACAGTTTCCTCAAAATCGATATTTAAAGTTAAGTACCAATAGTTTACTGGCAACAATGGTCCGTCGCCAGACCTCGAGGAATCGGAACTGGACATTTTAATTTACGATCTATTTTTTCTAACCTACACGTTGGAGATGAATCTTCGACTTTTGTAATGAATTGAAAAATGGTGTTCGGTCTCGTTTTTGTCCTTGCCTACTGAGAAACGGACTTCACGCGTCGACTGGACATTTATACAGGCGGCTGTTAGCTGTTGTTTGTATCGGATAATATTACGGGGATGGTGCGATAACAGTATGTTGTGTCTGCCATTATAGCGTGTTGGAGGCGTGTGGTACAACAGTGGCCGCGCGACCGCGGGAGGCCGCGGAGGCGGATCAGTATGCATTAATGAGGATCCAAATGTTTCTACAGATCAACAGCCTGAATGTGTGACACGTGCTGACCTTGACAATGAGATATAAAATATTTGATAACATACCTGTATGTGTTCTTTTGTGTATCTTCAGGTTTTCCGATCTGGCGAACACTTTGCCACAGCCGGGGAAGGGGCAGGGGAACGGTTTCTCTCCGGTATGTACTCGGATGTGGTTGACGAGCTTGTATTTCGCCTTGAAGGGGCGTCCATTGCGCGAGCATCCTTGCCAGAAGCAGGCGTGGGTCGTGCACTCCGGGCCACCGACGTGTTCCACAGTCAAGTGGGTTACAATCTCGTGCATGCTGGAGAATAACTTGTTGCAGAGCTTGCGAGGAGGTGGCTGGTCCGGGTCGAGCCACTGACAGCGCATGTCCCGACGCGGCGGCGCGCGCACGTAGCGGAGGAAGGCGTGCGGCGCGTGCGCGTGGGTACCAGGCACCAGGGGCTGCTGGTAGTGCATGTCCCCGCGCCAGTCCCACGCGGGCTGCTCGGGTGGCGGCTGCGGGAACAGGTCGCCGCAGCCACCGTAGTCGCGCAGGTAGCCGGGCTGGTAGGAGTGCAGCGGGTAGGGCTGGTAGTGCGGCGCGTGGTGCGGGTGCGCAGGCCGGTGCTGCGGCGCGCCGCACGCGGGCTGCGGCGACATCTTGAGGCCGTAGGAGGCGAGGTGCGCGTGGTTGGTATCGAGGAAGGCGTTCATGGCGGGAGCGCCCCCTGGCGGCGCATAGCCCCACTCGCCCGCCACCATCCACGCGGCGGCCGCGGCCTGAGCCTTCCACCGCACCAGATATAACCTACTCTGCACGCGCTACCCTCGCTGCTCTTTGCAGGTGGAATCTTCTCCTGCTCATTAGCTCTTCTCGTTGTCCGTTGTAAAATTAACCTGCAATAAATAAGTTCAGTTAAAACTAAAATACAAGCTTGCTGCTTAATACTAAAGGACACAAAAAATATTATAAACAGACTGCATCTTGGATATTCTGAAACAAATTTAAAGCCATTTCTCAAAATAATAACATACATTCGTGCAGCCATAACGGCCGACGAATATTTATTTATAATAAAAAAACGTGAGCCAGGTACTTTGGACATTAAATTAAAGTGTGGGTAAATTTATAGGACACTTTTATAAGGCTGAGACAAAAATTTCGATTGTATTCTTGTGTAAATATACACATATTTAATTTTAGTTTATTTGTTAGGCTGGTTCTGGCTCCAATCTCTTTTACGGCCGTGGTTTAGCATCGATAATTTATTAAAATAGTTTTATGAATGATAAAACCTGTTCCTGGGAGAGTATGCGACAGACCGTCGGACAGTTTATTGCTACGCCGTGTCCTTTTATAATTATTGTACGGGCCTCTACCTGGCAAAATAAGCTGAAAACGACTATTACAACATAAATTATGTTAAAACTGGAAAACCGGACATGTGAATTTATTCACGTACCTATAGGTTTTTATACACGGTAGATACGTTATATGTGTATGTATTATGTATATGTGCAGTATTGTAAATATACTTAGGTATAAAGTAGGTATTTTTGTACGATTAATGAAATATCGTAGCAGTCATTTATCTTTCAATTCCGTGATATATTTAAAATGATTTATTTGAGTAACTTTTAATAAACAAGTTGCACATTTTATTTAAACATCTGTAGTTTAATACAGAGAGGATCTTATAGATATACCTAAAACAAAAAAGATAGGTCCACTACATATATATGTTACTGGCTTTATTTTAAAGAAAATGCTGTCTGAATAACAGAGAAATAATTGCCAATAAAGAAAGAAAAGAAAATTCAATGCAAAATAACTGTACCCCTATCACACCCCCTGTCAATCAAGCGAAAACTTTTTGCACTATTTTAATCGCATTATTTCAAACAACGTTGTTTACATATTGTTTGGAACACTACATCTTCCCTACCTGAGTCAGAAAGTTTAAGCCTCAGTTTAAACAATGAAGTTTTCAAGATGGCATCTCATCTGACATTATCTGAAGAAGCCCCGCCGAGCGACCGAGTCGAGTAGACACAAAGCAACGGGTTGACAGATCGCAACAGACTAAACCTACCAATAGGATTTTCAAAAATCTGTCATTTATATAAACTCTAACATTAACAACTAAATATAACCCCCAACCCTTTAAAGTAAGGTTCAAAATTAAAAATAAAATGAAGGAATTAATATGTTTGCAGCTGGCGAAATTTTCTACGGGTTTTAGGGAATTAACGGTAATCTCATTAGCGCTATTGTAAAACATGGCTTAAGTGTGATGAGAGCCGTTACTAATGTCTGTAAAAAATATAAACACAAATTTAGGAAAATGGGATGTAAAGTTTGCTTGAGATACACCACAGTTAAAATTGATGCCTATTACTTGAACTATTAAGTTTATGTTGCATTTCGTTTGCAATTTTTTTATTATATTTTATACTAGGCCAGATAAGGTTTAATTCAGTGTCTTTTTGATACCTTACTTCATAAACTTATTTCTCTAATTAAATTAGGATCTAATATTTACCTTATTTTTTTTAAACCAACCAATAGCGAACTAAATATAATCTATGCTTAATATTATAAAGCTGAAGAGTTTGTTTGTTTGTTTGTTTGTTTGAACGCGCTAATCTCAGAACTACTGGTGAGATTTGAAAAATGCTTTTTGTGTTGAATAGACCATTTATCGAGAAGGCTTTAGGCTATATAGCATCACGCTGCAACTAATAGGAGCGAAGAAACAATGGAAAATGTGGAAAAAAGGGGGAAAATTATTCATCTTTGAGGGCTCCCGTTACGTGCGCTGCGAAAACGGTTCAAATTTCAAGGAATTAATACCCAAAATATCTATACCACGCGGACGAAGTCGCAGGCACAGCTAGTGAATCATAAAATGTTAAATTACATAGAAAATTTAATAAAAAAAAATATAATAGTCTGATTACATTAGGCACTTTTGTTGGCGGTTCAAATTGTACCATTTAGACTAATTTTTCAATTCAATAGAAAATACTTTCAGCTCATTGAGTGTGATTTTAAATCGACTGATGATTATTTTTAGTTTCCATCATATGCTATGTACCTAGGGCTTGTATTTATCTGAAATATTTTGATAGGTAAATGTGTACAAACTTATCTAATAGAATTTTATAAAATAAATTTTAGTTTTAAATTTTTTATACAAAATTTACAGTCTTTTGGTTATTGTATGCAATCGACTTACCATTCTAAATAAATGAAATTATAGTAATTTAGTTAACTCAAGTAGTTTTTTTTTAGTTTTTTAGTCATATCAACTAATATAGGTACATTTAAGCAAGTATTAATAATATTTAACTTTTCGTCGCCATTTTTATATTGCAAACCAGATTTTCCGTCGGCACGGCTTAGCTCTTAAATATTATATGGCACAAAAAAAAAGCTATTTTATTTATAATATAAAACTAGCTGTGCCAGCGACTTCGTCCGCGTGGGATAGTTATCATATTTATTTTTGCAAACAACCTCTTCAGCTTTATAAATTATAGCTGTTACCCACGACTTGAACCGTTTTCGCAGCCCACGCATCGAAAGCCCTCAAAGTTTAATAATTTTCCCCGTTTTTTTCACATTTTCCATTGTTTCTTCGCTCCTATTAGTTGCAGCGTGATGTTATATAGCCTAAAGCCTTCCTCGATATTCAACACAAACTCGTCTATTCAACACAAAAAGAATTTTTCAATTCGCACCAGTAGTTCCTGAGATTAGCGCGTTCAAACAAACAAACAAACTCTTCAGCTTTATAATATTAGTATAGATGATACGTATTTTATATGTTAGGTACACTTCAGAATGTTTTGATTAGTAGGTAGATAAGTTGTAAATTACTGTTGTTTTATATGAAAAAAAGGGTATAGTATTTTTTTATTATTTATAATTATAAGAATACAAACCGTGTTTTATTTTTAGCAACATCCAAACAAAACATCATACTTATTATGATGTTTTGTTGTGTATATTAACAAAGTAATCAATAGCTCAAGAAACAGATTTATAAATGTTCTCTGTGAACGTTAAAAAAACGGTTTAAAAGTTTTCGTAAAATAGCACTGATTTTATAAAAATAGAAACACCTATGAATGCCATGATTGAATACAAAGTTATGTTATTATTATGTCACATATGTATGTATGTATAGGTATATGTTTATCTGTCTTCTGTCTCTACTTCTTACTATTCGATATTAATATCATAAGGTTATTTATTTAAAAGTATGCATGTACACACTTTGGTTATTAGTTTATTTCTGTGTTACATACACATTCAACAAGAAATTTCCCAATTCACCAAAATAAAAAGTAGGTAGGACAGTAAAAGTACCTAGATATTGCACGTGAAATATAATTTTTGATTTGACGGAGGCTAATGAAACAAGTCAATTTCTTTAATTTTTGGAATATATTGAAGCTATAAATAAATTGGTTAAATTTAGTCCATGTGCACATTTTTCTCCATACAAATGTTTATTCCATTCAATTCCTATTAAAGCTTTTGAACATGAAACATAACAGTCTTATTCGTAGGTAAATCATATTTTTGTAAGTATGTACTTTATCTTAAGTTACGGACATAACAATAAACAACAATTAACCTCAAATACTTATGAGTTATAAACTTGGAAAATGTTTTAATGTGTATATCTTTGTGATGTGATGACATAACTTAGATCTGTAAAGTTGTGAAATCTCAATTCTCAAAAAACAATAGACAAAATATTAAAATGCAGCCTACCTGAAGTTAATCACAACGATTAGTTAAAGATGTTATAACACGTTTGTTTAGAAGAAACATATTCGCTGGGTATTAATAAATAATATGTAAAAAGTAAGTTCGTCTATGAGAGTTATTAAACCGCCCTAGGGTCTCTGAGATGGCTTAACAATTGCCCTGCTAAGACAAATAGCCGGGATCTACCTAGTAAAATAGGTAAATTAAACACTGGAGAAACATGTAGTGTTTTTCCACTGCGACAAAACACTACATATTTCTCCAGAGTTTCATTTACTATGGATTTCCGCAAAGTAACGCCTGATTCAATATCTTAAAATAGGTATAATCACATTCTTGTCTAAGGGGACTTTCAATTAAATCAACAACAAAATAAAACAGATAGCTTACCTGACACTATATTAATCCAGTCTTCAAAGTTAATAAACACAGTTTCACAGTTCTAACACAAAAATACAATATCAAAACACACCACACAACATACAAGTATTTATCTAAAATATATTTTCAGTATCAGGGAACTAATCTGTATCACAGTTGTTATTTTCGCAGGCGTTTTTCGTAGTTAGGTTAGATTTATATAGCTATTGCTAGGTATATTTTTATATAATCGTTAGTTTATAGTTTCACTCGTTAAAGAATCTTTTTAGAAGAAAGTATGTTTTCGGTAGAATTGTCACGTGATTTTTTTTCGTATTGAAAGGTGTCGCGGCGAGGGTCCTGTGCCTCCGCTGAGCGTCCCAGCATGACTGCGGGCTCCCGCGACGCCGCCCCTTGCTCGGCCCGACATACTGCTTCTTAGAAAACGGGGCGAAGCGCCAACGCAGCCCTAACGACCCAAGGGCGGGCCGCGCACGACTTTTTCACCCAATCGTCTCATCTTTAACCGTACGCTAGAGAAATATAGCCGTCTCACTCTGACTCGTTTTGTAAGGGGCTGTAAGAAAGGGAGAGGGTATTGTAGTTGAGAGAAAACGAAGGAAACTTCTTTGTATTGGTGTCGTAATGTGTTCGCTTTATCAGATTTACGTTGAAAGCTCGCTGTTAGCTTCGAGGGCGCCACTTTTTGTCTCCTGCTCTTGCTAATGAGTTTTTGCGGGAGTGTGAGAGGGACGGCCGATGCCGGGAAATGTTTCGGCTAATGTATTTTCCTGTGGGAAGGAAAACACATGTCGTCGGTTTTAATTTAATACGCGTCACGCTGTGCCGTGTCGCGATACAAGTCCAACTAGAAATATTTTCCCGATAAATGTTATTAGATTAAACTTAAGGAACGAGGGTATAATTCAATTTCGTAAGATTTATTATACCTACAGACCAATCTAATAATAAAAACAAAATAAGTGTACCAATAAAAATGTCATAACTTTTCAATGGAATGCATTTGTGTGGTAAAAAAATAATAATTGTGGTATGGGCATTTATAATTTTCCTGAAAAGTGCAATTAGACCTTTTACGAGCCAATTAACTAGTTCCAGTATGTTGATTATGACTTAACTTCTGATTGATGAGTAATTTTTTCATTTCATTTATATGGCCTTATTAAGGTTGTTTTCAACATTATTAACTTACGAGTGCGTAACTCAACTTATTATTGCTGGCCTCATATATTTTCATACATAGCTATATACAAGGTTAGTTGTTACATAATTTATTATTTAGCGTTTTGTTATAAAATTTAATAAATATGTAGGTAATAAAATAATTTATCAGCCACAAACTGAATGACACAGCGAATCTTTTCCAGAATTTTCAATAACTCAGAAAAAAAAGAGATGTCGATGGTTTTATGGGTATCTACTAAAACCACGAAACTGGTCACCATTAATCCTGTATTTTGATACATTAGTATGTATTACGTAACAGCTCTACATAGTTTCGTTCTAACCTCGCCTGTTTCCTACCAATTAGGATTCAGCCCGAGTACTGGACCGTAGTATATTTAACAAGAGGCGCGTTGAAAATAATTAACGTAATTAATTTCACATTTCGAATCGACTTTGTAATTTATTTGTAGTGTAAAAAGTGCGCACGTGGTCAACCGCGAGTAATTGTTACACCCAATAGACAGGTCCTTAAGTGGGAAAGATTTCGACACATATATGTCAGAAAAGTAATATGCAAGGTCAATATTGTAACTTAATCTTACAGTTAATCTGTATATAATGTTTAGTAAATTATATTTGCTAGTGTTGCTTCAGGAAATCTAATGGACAAACACTAAAATTAATTAGTTATTAGTAGGCAACTGGAATCGGCTAAACAAAATAGTATATATCGATAAAGTTCGGATAAAAAACTGATATTAGCAGCCTCAGAGAAGTCTTTACTCAGGCTTTTCATTTTCTTTGCAAAGCATTTCGTTTCCATCACAACACAATATTACTTAGGTAGTTATGTTGCTGATAATATGCAACGGCACAACGTGATATTACGTTGTGTCTCCAAACTGGTAATGTGGTGCAAATTCTTAACACAGTATCATTTTAATAAGATAAATACCTAGATAAACATGTTTAATCATAATTTGTCAGAATCGTAAGTCACAATTCAATAACTACTAATCTACAATTCGCTTTTATAACAACTAATAAAAAACATTAAAATTCTTAAAAAAAATAGAATAATCACTCAAAAATAAATAAATAGTACCTACCTTTGCCAAAAATTACATTTGTTTTAATATCATTACAAGTTTTCATACATAAATTTAACAATGTTTAATTATTACGACACCTTGCAGTAAGTCTAATTTTTAAAAACACACACTAAATGTGCTGTCAACTACCTCAGAAGTTCTAAGCTAGATCTCCAATTAGCTGTCTCTGTACAATATTATCTCCGTCCGTGCGGCATGTCGACCGGCACGCCCCCTATGTGAATGTGGCTGGATTGGCCACCGACCGCACTCTCGCGCCGCTGGGCGGTCTTATACACCACAGACTAAGTAAGATAGCTTTGTACGGAGCTAGTGGCAGCATTTTAGCTATATGGATCTGCCATAAAGTAAAAATAGCCTTGCCAAATATCGACATTTAATAGAGTACCAGACATTATAAAATCAGTTTTTCGTGGATAGGTTTGCGTATGACTACAGCCTGCCTGATGTTAAGCATTGCTGCAGCCTAGGGTAACACGCTTAACTAGAAGGTACCTATTAACTTCTAGTTAGTCGGTCATAATAACTATTTGTGTGCAAATTTTATTGACTACTGATCATAATCATCATTTTCCATACTCCTTTGATGTATGTAGGTATTTGCTTTTTTGTGCACAACTTGGAATCCGCTTTATCTAGTAAAAGACATAGCGGTTGCTATCAAGGTTTTAGTATTGAGTATTAATAATTTTTATTAGATACTATATTTTTGCCGAATATTTATTTATTTGCCTGCCAAGAGAGAGTAGCTCAGAAATTATTATGAATGAACGATGTCATATGCCACACAAAACGTTTTAGTTCCGATTTTGTCCACCTATACCATGTTTGAACTTTACTTTTATTTGTACAAAACATTATTTTCTCGGCACGAAGGTTCGTGATTAATTTAATATATTTTTATCGAAGCACGCAACGAGCTTTTTGCGTTTCCGTTTGGACTTGAAGGCGATAGCTTTTTCTCGCGCGTTATTTTTTTTTTTACATTTTTGGTGTAAAAAAGTTTGTTTACGAAGGGCGTGATGTGTTTGTCACGAGCGCTTAAATTATTAGTTATACCTACGTGAATAAATGTATGCGTATACTGAAATGTTTGATTTAAAGAAAAATACCATCATAGAGTATACGACTTCCATTAATTATATATTTTTAAAGAAAGTATTGAAGTATTAATACTTTTATTATAAAATTAATCAATTACAAAAATTCTCTCATTTTTTGATGTTTTTTTATTTTATGTTTTTAATACAATGATAACAACCCTAGTGCGTAATATAGTAAATATCGCACACATGTTATATATGTACAACAATAAAATAAATGCCCTCTAGGCTCCAGGTTAAACCCGCTGAATAGACCCCCGGGACTGCGAGGTAGGTATATTATTTATTATATATTATTAAGACACTGGATGCCGCGCACAACATTTTTTGTATGTTTGTATGACTAAGCAAATGAAAAAAAACTAAAAAAAAACTATTAACTTAAAAAAATTGTGGTACATAAATTTTGGTTTTTGTTAATTTTGAAATTGAATTATTGTTAATTAACTTTGTTATAAGAAATCTGTCAAGGACATTATAAAATATGAAGTATAAACCATCTGAATTATAAAACAAACTAAGATAAGATTAAGTTTTTAGTTTTAGAAGTAGTTTAAGTTTTTATTACTATTGTTAGTATTTAATTTTTAATAGTACAAATTTTATTGCTGTATAGCGCGTTGTAGAGAATATATCTATACAGAGCGAGCAGTGGGTAGATACAGGCGTACACTGAAAAGTAGCTGATGATGATGATGATCAAATTCTTTAATTTGATGCATGCATCAAGCGGATCGCGAGCGACATTGTGTACTTTAAAATAAAATAACGTTATTATTTATCCGCGTGTTTTTCGAGAGTGATGCTAGCTACAAATTATATCGAACAAAACCTCCGCGGGACACCGACCTTATTACTTGCGGCCCGCCAGATGGCGGGTTGGACACCCCTGCAACAAACAATCGTCTAAAATAATTTAGGTAATTGCTCTTAATTTTTTGTGTGTTTGATTTTCAATTTCTTGTTTGGAAAAGTACGATGCAATATACAAAAATGGTACCTTGAAAACTGTTATGCCCATGCACGTGGAATCACAACCATAGTTAAAAAAAACAGCATATAGAATAAAATAAAATATTTATTTCTAACCTTAAAGGTAACTTAAGTAACGAGTTTTGAATTTGATTTAAATTAACCTTCTAACTACTTAAAAAAAGCGATTGTGGTTTAGCGGTTCCAGTGTCTGTTTTTCATTCAAACGCACCGATGGTTCGAATCCGGCCCTAAACCAATAACTTGTATTTTCAAGTAAATACATATGTGGATTTGCACTCGCTTATCGGTGAAGGAAACCATCGTGAGGAAACCGACATGTTTGAGGACCATAATATCCGAGGACATGTGTCTTCTGTGGAAGGACCTAAGCGCCCACCACGATGTATCTAAATTAATTTTGCGGGGGAGTCACGACCCTAAGTCATAAGGTAAACGACTCAAGAGAGAGAACCTTATACTAGTGATACCAGTGGCTACTGCACTAGGTACCCCTGTATAGCAGCAGCCACAGGTGCTTTTAAAATTATATGATTGAGACATGCAGCTACGGTTTGGTTTCTATTAAATAGATGAAATAAATCATTAGTAAAATGGTACAAATTTTAAAGAAGCTCGTTGATGTCTTTTCTTTGTGCTACAGCAATCGTAGCACTATCGTAGCAATCAAATTGTTAAGATCAAATCACTTAATCTATAAAATATATGCATATATGATAAAATTGCAACTGATACAAATTATTTTCAAAAAGTGGTACTTATAATAAATGGGTGTTTCCGTGCTTCGGACAATACATAGAGTTAGATATGAGTCCTGGCTGTTCGTCATGAAATAGAAGAGATAAAGAGGAGGGTATTCAGGTAATTTTGAGACATCTTCACCAATAAAATTATGAATAAGATTAAAACTAAAAAATATATAATACTACATTTAAACATAGAAATACAAAATAGGCAACAAACATAAATGAAAGTTATTGCTCCGTATCGTAATTAAGGAAACTTTATTATAAAAAATACGCATAATTATAAAATCTAGAACCAAACAAACCAATTTCTTCACAAACAGGTGCTAAAAGGCAGATTTAAATCAAAGGTAAAAGCCGCAGTACCTTCGCGGTTGCATCACACTTCATTAGTCAAATCTAAGAAAAAAACCACCTGTTCACCTCCCGACTAACTGTCGACATAGAATAGTTATAGACTGGTCTATGCAAACAATTTTTTATGCGCACGGAGCATTCTCAGTTTCAAACAAACTTCTTCTTATCGAATGAGAGTGGCCAACTCTGATGCCGAGAGTTTATCAAGCCGCTCTAGGGGCCTCTTACATGGCTTTACGACTGACGTACACAAACATCCGGGATCTACAATTTAACGTGTCATCCAACTCACGGAAGCACCCATAATGAAATGCCACTTTTAGATAGATAGATAGATAGATTAACGCTTTATTGGACACACAAATAAAATAGAACACAACACAAACAAGAGAAAATTTTAATATTATGCCACAAATGGCGGCCTTATCGCTAAAAGCGATCTCTTCCAGGCAACCGTAGGATGGAGAGGAAATCATAAAGAACAATAGACACAAACAACTACCCTAACACACTTAACACTTAATAACACTTTTCAGTCACCCATCCAAGAACTGACCGCGTCAACCTTTGCTTAACATCGCATGAGATTACCTCCGCTAGCTGAGCTACGGGCGCTTCGAACAAACTGAAAATTAGTTACACTCATGCTTCATTCGGTACTTACCCGTAATTAGTGTCTTGACTGCTATAATATTTGTGAAATAAGGAAAGATAATCATTCTAATATCGTCAAGCGAAAGCTGGTGCTAATGACGTGCTAAAGCCGACCTTAAAAGGTTATTTGTGTATGTAATAACAAATAGAGTGGACTTGCTAATGCTAAAAACTTATTATATACGTATCAGCATTGCCATCCAGCGTGGTAATGCGGCCAGTATGCTGGGCACGCTGCCCTCTGGTAGTGGGCTGGAGCACTTAGATTATCTTTAGGCTTTTCTAAAGACTTTCTAAGTGCCCCTTTTTGTAGTAGTTAGAAGTAGCATGTTTAGTTTTTCTTCCCTTGTTTTTATATTTTATTATTGTAAATAAAGTTATATATGCTTTCTTACTAAAAAAATAAATAAAAAAATACTCTATAAAAAACATTGTATTTGTTATATACTATGATGTGCATTTGTAACCTATTGTACATACATTATCGTAACAAATGTTTGAATTTTTTTTCTATTTTATTCAGTCTACAATACAATGTCTCTTCATCTAACAGTACTAGTAATTAATTTGATTCGTATCCGTCATTGGATGCCATCATTCGATGACTATTGATATCGAGTCGCTTTGCGATGCCGACACAATCGAATGTGATCGAGTTTTTGCCTCGCTCCATTCGATTCGGATTCGAAGTTTTCCTCGCTTTGAACTTGCGCTGACTCGTAAAACTGTTTTGGTACCTTTTATGGGCATATCTGAAAAAAATATTGTGATAGGTAGAAGATTTTGATACAATATTATGATTTTTTTTTGTCTTTTGGAAAGCTTTACCACATTCTAAACTACCTATGTATGTCTTTATGTTACGTAAAATTTATGTTAGTACACCTTACAACTGAATCGTCTTTTAGCATATTAAACAATTAGTATTCATCTCTTTGTATGATTATAGACGATTAATCATCTAAAATTCTAATCAATTGTACTTGAAATACCTGACTAATCAAGTTTAAATATATTAAGAAGGTAAATAGTCTGTTTTAAGATGCACAAAAAGTGGAGCTAACTACGATTTTAAGGTCAAACCAACATTACAAAAGCAATGATCCACTTGCCAAAACCTCAAAAGCATCTCAAAACCGCAATTCAGCAAATGAATTGCTCACGCGCATCATATCTATGAAACCCCGCGGCGCTTTCATAAAAGCGTATGGAGGAAGCCGTTGCTTACACTCGTAAATATACAGTACATGGTATGAAATAATAATTTAATATGCCATTTGGTTGAACCAAATTGAGCAATTTATATACGTCGCCATGCGCATGATTCGAGCGACCGCGCGCACACGCAATTAGTCTCAGAGCTGGCGGGTGGTTTAATTACTTTATGTAGCTAAGTCTACATTTTTAAATAATGCTTTTTTGCCTTTGTCAAGTTTCCAGAGCATTAAAATTTGCATATCTAATGAAAAAATAAATATGAATTTAAATAACTAATGTAATTTGTGATCAATATTGCAGAAAAACTAATTTTGGTCAAAATAACTGACTGAGATTTGAATAAAAAAAAATGACTGACAAAATAACTGATCGACATTATATCACTGAAGTAATTTTTCAGCAAAATAACTACATAAATATCGGTTTATTTAGATAAAACCATGCATATATTATGTACATAAACTGTACTTAACCTCTTTGCTTACGTTGCAAGTTACATAAAATTTTACACTCACTTTCAGACCGAAAACCATTAGTTACTATATAATACGTTGTCTCGTAGCGTAAATGCAGTTATGCACAAACCAAATATAAACCTTCTTTATTAACTGAATACCAGGTAGTACTCAAGTTATAAATGATATTAAATTATTTGTTTTGTTACATTTGGAATTGTATAGAGTCAGAGCTTTAAAAACAAGAAGCTTTTAATTACCTACCTTCAGTTAAAAGTAATTAATTTTACTGCTGCAAAAAGAAGATACGAGTACATTTTATGAATAGTGGTCTTTATAGCTCGATGAATTCTCTCTTGAGTCGTATTTCCACATGACTGAGGGTCGTGACTCCCCCGCAGAATTAATTCGTTAGGGGAGCTCTCTTGGGCAGATACATCGTGGTGGGCGCCCAGGTCCTTCCACGGAAGACACAATATGTCTTTGGATATTGGTCCTCAAACATGTCGGTTTCCTGACGATGTTTTCCTTCACCGTTAAGCGAGTGCAAAGCATAACTTGAAAATACAAGTCATTGGTGTAGGGCTGGATTCGAACCAGGGTGCGTCTGGATAAAAAACAGACATTGGAACCGCTGAGCCACACTCACTCTATACTAAAACCTAAAGCCACTCCTTCACAACATTTACAACAATCTAAAGCAAAAGGATAGTCTGAATAATTATAAATTGAGTAGGTACTCTTATAATACATTTCTATATAAGTACCATATTATATTAAATTAGTCATTTAAGTAACATTATATTATAGTTCCCGTAAGGCATGATAAAATTAAGTTGTAATAACCGGCGGTCTGGATGAGGCGGCCAACCGGGACGCGCGTGCTGACTCGTCCTCCTGATGATGGAAACCTCAGTTTTCCGAAACTTGTCGAGCTCATTTTCGACATAATTATTGACGTAAGTGCTAGCCGGTTATTACAACTAAATTATTACCATTATTTCTACACACATACATACATACTCGTACATGTATCATTAATAATATCAGTCATCATGTCATTCTATTAGATATTTTAATCAAGACGATAGATTGTTACATATTGTTACAAAAGAAGATAATTAATAATAGCTCTACATATGAAATGTAGCCACATGGTACGAAAAAAACATTAGGATTGAAACGATTAGAAATGGTCCCTCGGAACCCGTCAAAACTCTGGCTAAAGTATATTTTTGAAAAGTTGTTTTAAAAGAAATACCTATTATAGATTTAAAGTATACCCAAACATTTTTTTTTCTAATTATCTTCTATGTTCAGATTTTTGCCCTTCTTCAGCTTTATTATATGTTATATGTAGAGATAAAAGGCAAATTACCACTGATAAAATGTAATGAAAAATCAAAAAGACAAACCGGTCATAATAGCCTTCTCGCAAAAAAAAGTAGGTTATATTTTGTGCTTGCTTTATATTCAGATAATATACTTCTTATTATTTTGTATTGATAGCATCTGATACAAAACTATAATTCTGTTTTTTTTTTTATTTCCATTGATTTTTAGTGTGTATAACCGTATTTCTAGTCTATGACTTTAAACCTGTGCTGCGCAAATTTGACCCATAACATATATCAACAAAGATCAAAATGAAGCCTGAATGCACAGCTGAATGAGGTCAGTATGCGTAAAGAAGGTCCTTATGTTAATATCTCTCAGCAAAAAGTTCCATTATCAAGTCAAAATATCCACAAAATGAGTTTTTAGTTTTGAATTTTTGCTTTGCTTATTGATGAGCAAAGCTATAAACATTGATCAGAGTGGACTTTAATTTATTACCATGTGTTTTGTTGATGATATTTGGTTTGGTTAAGGTAACGACACACGTCGGCTTTCTGTTTGAGAGAAGTTCTTTGTGTTTTGGGAAATTATAAGTAAAAATGAAGCTTTTGAACCTTTGAAAATAAAATAGTTCAAGAGAATCAAGCGACATGCATTAAACTTATATAATAAGCATAATGTTGATTGATACCACTATAAAATATCATAGATTACAACGTTATTACAACGTTGCTTAACATCAGGCATGCTGTAGAAAAGCGTGAGCCTATCCCATGTAAAAAATATATATTATGTATACTCGTACTGTACATAGTTTGATCACCGTTGGTTCCAACGTCGTTTTTTTATTTGAAACCTAAATAAATAACATTTAGTAAATTTGATGTTTTTTTATGATATCTAAAATACACTGCATTAACTCTTTTACCTGAAATTATGTAAGTACATAAACTAAGCTGTGTGCTAGTAAAAGTAGTAGATATGTACAACACCAAATAAAAAATAACGGCGATTCCTTGCTCAAAGCTGTACAGTAATTTCATAAACACCTTAGATCGATCTACTAATTATAGGGCGGGTATACAATATGCATATACAAAGCGGAAGGTACAATCAAAGTGTATAAAGGAGTAGATTCAACTAGCGTTCGACGACCGCGGCCAATCGCGAGCCGCGGCCGCCCACAAAAACCTATCAAACCTTTATACACGGTAACTGTTAGGTAACTTACTTTTTACACCTTAAGTTCTGTAAGGCTTTGAATATAATTACGCGTCGCTCAATAAAGAGCGTTCCTTGTATCGTGTGCTTATTACTATACTTATTAATCTACTATTACTTTTTAGTTTAAAAACGTGATTGATTGTATAATACTTTATTGGACACTCACATAAAAATCATTATACAAAACGGAAAAAAAATAATCTTATGCCACAAATGGCGGCCTTATCGCTGGAAGCGATCTCTTCCAGGCAACCGTAGGATGAAGAAGAAATTATAATAAAAGACTAGACGTGGTGTACATTAACGAGCACATGAAATTTGACTACGTTTTTAATTTGGTTTGATTTAACGTGATTAAGTAAATATATACTTAGCTTCAAAATTAACTTTGAAGATAAACATTAACATTATTATCATAAGTAAAATTTTATCAAACCCAATAATACCCTAGAGAGTAGCTTGGTTAAGCAGTGGTTTGGTTTTTAGCAGTTTGAAAATCATTGATCAATTTCTTATAAGTAAGGAGTTAAAGATTTTCAAAGTACAACACGTGATGTACGCAAAATATTAACAGTAACCTTGTATAAATATTTTTTAAACATCAAAGTGGCCGCGCCACTTCAAATCCGACACGACAAATTGACTCCCATTCTCAAAATAGAGCAATCGCTCAAAAAAGAAGAAGAAACAGTTCAAAAAAGAAAATGAGAAAATGTTGAGCTTCACGAGAAAGTACCGCCTGATTAGAGAGCTTTCAAGCGTTTTCATGGATAAGTGCGTATCAAGTTTGAAGAAAATACCGACAAAGACAAATAATTTGTACTTATCATAAACTATTGTCGTAATATTTTGTATTGTAATCGATCTAAGTTCAAATACTATTTTCACATGATCTTGCTTATTTACTTACCTATGTAGGTATGTATCCATTATTACCTGAAGCGTCAATACTTCATGTTAAGCAGCTAACGATACTGTCCAAAAAGTGGCATTCTATTTGAATGCTTTTGTGAGTCGTATGACATTGTTGGTCCTTGCTGTTTATCTTACTAGGTATTCGTTAAGTCATGTTAGAGGCCCTAACGGCGGTTAGAAAACTCTAACACCAAAGTTGGTCACTCTCATAAGAATTAACTTAAGTTTACTTTGAGCTTAATATCGATAACATAATAAATAACGCAATAAACATTATTTACAGCCAATAACCGAAAAACTTGATTCTGCATTACCTTCCCGCTGATCCAGAATAACATGATATTTACCGAAATGAAGGCAATTCTTCATGGTGGGAAAATGTACAATAGCTTGTGGAAAACACACGATGCGGTTACAATGCATAGAGAAAACAAGTTATAGAGATCTAGTTTATTTTCACTTTTTCCCCACCAAAATTAGTATTGTATTTTAGGAATGAATGAGAATAGAATATGGAATATAACTTTATTGTACACCATAAAAAATATATATAAAACAATCTAAAGAGACATAAACTTAACCTTGGGAGACCTTATCGCATAGAGCCTCTTCCAGGCAGAAGTGACAGACATACACATGCACAAAATTTGCATCTTTATAAGGTACTGAAATTACTGTGGCGCATGGTGTGGAGTTATAAAAGCGGCTAAGGTTCAATGGGAAAACACAAAAAAATAAAAAGAACATTTGAATGTAAGTAAATTCAATAAAAACTCATGACCACCACTCTGTTTAAACATGGAAATCAAATTTTAACAAGATATTTCTTTTTTTTAATGCCCGTAATCTTTATTCGACTATTTTTTTTATAACGAGACATCTACGTGCAAAGTGTGACGTCATCACGCTGTATATCATAGAATTTTCCTTATTTATTTATTAAAGGGTCTTGTAATAAATTGTGTTAAGTGGGGGCGGTGCCCCATGGCGCCTGGCGGGGGCCCCATAACGCGGGGAAAAACGTCGGAGCCTTAAGTGCCTTTCTATACCGTGTAGGGTATATTACACTGATCGTGACCTGGGTAGTTTGCTAAATAATTATGACGCTGTGTTAATAAAAAAATCTTTAAAAATTTACAAAATACTATTTCGTTGTGTTGTACCTAAGTGGTTAGAAGCAAAAAGTATTTTTTCATTAAAGACGCTCGTTAAAAACAATAAAAAACATTACGGGTCATTTAATACAGCATCATCTACCAAAAATAGCTGTTTTGTTTTGATAAACAAACGGCAAACCAAACCATAACCCCTTTTTCGAAATCAACTCGTAATACAAATCCATCATGAAAAATCATACTAAGCATTTCTGCTACTTTTCTATGGTTTGGAACGTGTTTTCGATCACGAAAATTATATACATATAATTATCAATAATAATTTAAATTAAAAATGCTACAAATCTGATAAAGTGTAGAATTTCATTTTGCAGTCACGCCTTGAAATCTATTTCTTACTGTGTTCTAAATAATAAATTTATGTAAAATATCATATTTTGTTTCTTTTCAAATCATCAATTAATTTGTTTTAACAAGGATTTAAAGTAAAACCCAAAGGCGTCCGTGGGCGTTGAAAGGCGTGGTTGCTACTCAATAATCTTTCACGGACATTAAAATCATATTTAACATAATTAACTCCTCAACAAATAAAACCCTACCTATTTTAGCTGTAATTTATTTGTCTGAGCGAACATGAGAAATTGAATCTCTATTAAAAAATAGGAAATTAATTAATTAATATCTTTTCTTGATTGATATAAATGGCTGAATCACCAACTGTGTTGAATGTTGACAAAACCTGTCACAATCAATAACAATAAAATTTCAAAATGTAAAATTAAAATTTCAGATTGTAAAATCTCTCAAAATTTATCCGTTAATTAGTTAATAATATCCTACTTATGTAGAATCTCTCTTAGTCGACACAAAAAACAAACGGGAATTTAAAAAATAAAACCAACTTCATTATTATTGATACATAATGTAACCATAGCTCAAAAATTACTGAACCTATTTTAATGTAACTTGCACTGTTTCCTACGTAGAATCGAGATGTACCGAGATTTTACACAAAAAAAAAACTCAAATGATAAGATATATTGATTCCTTTCCATCCATATGTACATATGGGACATTCACGAAATTTGGTGCACTTGTTTTAAAACATATAATCATACTCAAATGTAATCTCAGATTAGTTGTGAAAATATCACTTTTAAAGATACAGGTCGAATTGATAACATTCTTCTTTTAATGAAATCGGTTAAAAATAACAACGAACGTCCCTCAAAATTATAATAAAAAAATCTTCTTTTTGAATGAGAGTATAGCCAACTCTGGCGTTGAGAGTTTATCAAGCCGCCCTAAGAGCAACGACTGTCGTACAAGACAAACGGCAAAATAACAAAAATAAGTACCTAATCATATCTAAGCCAAAAATCTGCAATCTTTCCATTGAAATTTATGAATAGGATTGATGACGCACCTTCTGATATCTATCATCATAAATTTACTTTTCTGATTAGGAATCTACCATCATTATTGCTTAATAAACTATTCTTGATGTTTGCGGGAATTTGGGGTCACCTCAATAGCGCTGATTGGGTATATCTAGATAAGTATTCCCTCGGAATGATTTGCAATCTACCTATGTGTTTTATTTATTTTTGTATAAGCTGTAAGGATTTTTGCGAAAATAAATTTACGTGTTTTGCTATATTTGTTTGATTTGTTGAATAAGGTGATTGTAAGAAGGTCTAGATAAAAATATGTAGTAGCTGGCAACATTCTAAAATTACGAATAAAGCTCGCAAGGAAAATTATAAAAACGTTCGATATCTTATTTGTATGAAATCTTGCATAGCAAAATTAAAAACTATTATCATTTGTTCTGATAAAAAAATGAGAAAAAAATCTAAAAGAAATTATATGTAAGTTTATTTAACATTTATGTTTTTTTTTTCAGGATACGGTAACCCAGTCTGGAGTCCGACGCATTATGTTTACCTAAGGCTAAGTTAGTTATTTAAGAACCTAGTTATAATTTTTGTGTTACATAGCCTTAAGTCATTTTCTAGTACACAATAAATATTTTCATTTTCATTTTTCATTTTCATTTACCTCTTATAATTTATTGTTCATCAGTTTATTTATTTTAAAGCTCTATATATCTCAACAGAAATTATAATTTTGAAATAAAATAATTCTAAAACTGGGCATTTCATTTTGTATTCATAATCATGGTGTAAAATAGCCCATAAATTTGGAACAGAGATGGCGTCTGTAGATTATGTAAATAACACCTGTACTGCTTTTTTTATTCAAAGCTTGGTCTAACGTATGATAAGTTTGAGAGAAAACGTATTTGGTTTTCTAAATATAGGTTGAATTATATAACTTTATATACAACGTACTTTTTTAAATCAGTATAATCTTCATATAGATTCCATGCAGATATGTATATAATATTCGACATATTATTCGAATTGACGAAAGAGGAATTAATGACTCCTTCGTCTGTGATTTTGTAATAGATCTATACAAAATATTATAAAATTTTCTAATTTCCGATTATTTTCCTAGCAAATAATAAAGTTTGATTTCGAAATAATAAATTAAAGTATATTTTAGATAACTCGTCCCATTGATGCAGCACAAAAAGTACAAACTCATTAGTCTGCGGTACCAGGAGCACAGGAATTAATGAAGGTGAACAATAATTTAGGGTTTAATTAAAAGTACGCCCCCCGCGGCGCCCGCCCCCGCCTCGCCTAAATTATTATTTAAACATAATTTGTGAAAGCGGTAATTAAATAAAACTAGACCCGGGAAGTGTTTGTGATGAGTTTTGGTGGAACTTGAGATGATAAAGGAAGCTAGATCTAAATTGTCTTAGTATTATTGTTTCTCTTAACCGTATTTTTAATTTTTGTATATATCAGTCGGCTCCAGTCATCTGATACTTTCTTCGATATCGCTTCTTATATCCAAGGACTCAACTAAAACAAATTTCACCCGAAAATTGCCAATAATGTTTTTCAAACTGATCCTAACTAACAAAAAAATTAAAGGACACATTCTTACTGTCAATAGGTAACAATTAATATAGTTTCGTACATTTATCCCAAAACCATTACCAACAAAACAATTGTCAACACCAAAATCCAACGGAAACTTCCGAATTCAAATCCCTCATACACTTGCGCGTATTTCTCACAGGTATCGTATAGTCGCAGGCGCTAAGAGAATGGCCATCATTCCAAATCACAGTTATTACGAACACAATACCACTGATGAAGGGGACTATAAGGGGATTGTAAGAACTTGCAGATCTGTGGATAATAGAAATTGCTCTAGGGAGAAATAAGCGGACGGTTGACGGTTTTGTTGTTTATGTTGTCTTATAAGTTTTGAGATGATGATGATGATGATTATTGGTGTCTCTAAAATTGGCTTTAAACTTTGCCAAAGAATGATGTTATAGGCATAGCTGGCAGGTACATTTGGAGATAAAAGAAATAAAAACCAATTTTAGTAGGTTAGGATATAAGTAGGTTATAGGAACATACTTACATACATTTTTGAAAACTATTTTGAATAAATGATTTTTTTGCATTAATAGTGTGCAAGATGCAACTGAACGTTTATCGATTGAATCCAACAAAAATGTTTTTTTTTACACTAAAAAGATCAAAATTCTACATCATTCATAAAAAAAGTGAAACGCATAAGTCATCGACAGCACGTGTTTAAGTGTCGCGCCTGTGGGGTTACAATGTCACACAACCATCATACAACATGGAATAGATACTACTTTTCCCTATTATTTCGTTCCTCGAGCACAACACACGACAATACGTATTCCTTAATATGTAGGACGTGTTGTAACCCGGCGTTGCTTTTGGAATTCCATCTCCCCTGGAGTCCAAGACAATGAGAAATCCGAAACCAAGCGGAAGTGCCCGAACCCCTGCGATGCGATTTTCTTGCACTCTTAAAGCGAATTACCAAAGAGGGCTAATGGGCTCGAAATATATTTTTTTCTATACTATCGGCTCGACGTTGAAGTCAAGTCGCGTTCCTTTGTTCAAGCGTATAATTATGTGCATTGTTACGCGCAAAATCAAAGAATATGTTGAATATAACATATTCTTTGATTTTGCCCTGACTTTTGACTCGGAACGTAGTGGCGATGGAAGACGGTTAAATCTTCTCACGGATGGTTGAGTTTTTAAAGGCCATAGTAAGTGTTGATTGCGATTGGAGTTATTGGCACGAGTTTAGCAGATAAGAGATTTTATTAGTATTTTTTCTATATATTTGTAAGTACGTATGGGTGTGGTCAACTCTGGTGTCAGAGTAATCGAACCACTCTAATGCCCCCGTATTTTAATAAACAGCCGGAACTTACAGAATGGGCATATTCAAGGAATCTATGGTGAGGCATCTATTCTGAGGGTGTCTATTAAAAAGAATTATTTTTTAAATTGAAAAAAAAAAAACACCCAAATAGTAAGTAATATTGAGATGTACATACCTATCTATATACATATACATATTTTAGTAAAAACGTCACGTGTATAAAAATAGATGTGTTTATCTTATATCAAAAGTAAGCCATTTATTGAGCCACTTGATAAGATATACTTACTACATAATTAACTAGTGATTCATTGTTATTAGACTGGGCTAAGGAAGCTGAATGGACTTTAGTCAGGAACAAGGCCACAGACAAGGCTAGTAAACTTAGATTGAGATACAGATATTATTGCATGTTCTGTTACAGACTTTCATGAAAAATAAATTGCAACACTTGACAAATGTGATTTTAACTCATATAAAAAGGGTAGCAAAATTCAAAAAGATAATTATTGTCACCACAAAATACAGCCGTCACCTGACCCTGACATATCAGAGGCGTTGAAGCGATTGAAGCTTAGAAAGTATGATTGAAAGAAAAACGCACACTCAACATTGGTAGTTCGAAAGCTTCTCAGATAGTCTTCTTCTTATCGAATGAGAGTGGCAAACTCTGGTGTCGAGAGTTAGAAAGGAAGGGCCTCTAACATGGCCTAACGACTGCCGTACTAACCTAACAGCCGGGACCTACAATTTGACGTGTCATCCGACTCACGATAGATAAATAGATAGTTACTTACCACAAATGGTTACTAGTTTCGAGTATACTTATTAAAATACATACACGTAACAAATATGTACGTAGGTATAAAACAGCCATTCTAAACAATAATGATCGCTTGTCATTAGATAAATTTAGCAGTGCAAACATATTTACTGTAAAAAAACTTAAAAACATCACTTTTTACATCAAGTTCGAAAGTTTCTTCATTCAAAATACCTACAAAACATAGTCGACTGACCAATTAGAAGCCCCGTCAAATGAATTCACGTGTAAACTCCATATGCTCACCGATTGAATTGGAGTACATACTTCTTCGTACAAAAGTTAACTACCACTTCATACTTTTATGGGTACTTAGAGTATAATAGTACTCAAGAGTACTTATATGAGTACCTCTGAATGAGTCGGAGTGTTATCAAGACCCTTCGCGATGAAAATGGTTGTCACGTGTGCGTCTGGACTTTGCTGCAGATTGGATGCGTTTGGAAAAGGATAATATAAGATTTTTATTTATAATTAGGCGGAAAAAAGAACATTTAAGAGGGCGCAGTTTAGAAAGAAATGCTAGCATAATAATATTGATAATAAATGTAAAAGATTCAACAAAGACACATAATTTTCGCACTTAAATCATTAGTACGCTTTTTTATATTGTTTATATCCAACATCAGCTGTGGAATTTCATAAATTTAAAAATAAAACAAAGTTGTTTTAGCTAATCCCACTAATATAATAGGCAAAAGTTTATGTGTGTGTATGTCAGTGTATGTTCTTCACACACCTACAAACTTTTTATCAGATAAGTACTTCTGCATGCTAAAACAGATGAGACAAGCAGAAACAGAAAGAGCCGATTCGGACTAAATTTGGACCTTGGATTAACACACTACTTTTATCACGGGTTAACGCGGGTAAAACCGCGGGCCGCCGCAGGCGAGTCAAAAATCAAAAACATTGAAAAATATAACTACAAACAATGTAAACTAGGTAAGTGTATATGTAAGTCTAATCACTTACCTGTGTTCTTAGTACGGCAATCGTTAAGCCATGTCAGAGGCCCTTAGGGTGGTTTGGAAAGTCTTGACACCAGAGTTGGACAATTTCTTACGGAGAAGAAGTTCGCTTATTTAAAACTATATTTATATATACGTTTCCAAACACGTCTCAAAGACCTCCTGTGATCACATCCTTTCATCTTCTATTCTACCACACTATAATAATGTCAAGTATGTATTGGTGTTTGCTCGTCTGATCATAAGTTTCTTTCGACGCGTGCGCAGGGGGTTTTGTAGTTTTATCGCAGTAGGTGTCTTACTGATTGCGATCAGTCATTTATGAATATCAGCTACGGCAATATATGCGTTATATTATGTTTTTATCTATTTACGTATGAGTATTTAGCGTATAACATGATGTAAATAGTGAGTCATATAATATATAGTGATGTTATGTATTACCAAAAATCTGAATTGTATTGTATTGTATAGTGAATTGTATCATATAATATATACTTAGTTATGTTGTGTATTACCAAAAATCTGAATTGTATTAAATTACATATTAAATAAAAAATGTTGTCATATCATATGGCTACTAAACTTTTTCATTTTAAATCATTCTAAATCATATTTACGTAGCGTATTGATCCTTATGAAAATCTAATATAGATTATAATAGTACTAACCAAATCAATTTATTCTACCTAAAATTCCAATCAGCACAGAAATATATAAAAATAATACTCGTCATCATGTATGGTTAAAAAATTACTAACAACAACTGACCGACTGTTGTATTGTAAAACATGCAACCGACAAATTTAGCAGTCAACTTTTTTCATCCAAAATATAATTTGTTTGATTTGTAAAGCGCATGAATAGAAGCTTGCGTCTGCGCAGCGTTTCTGTCACTCTTTAAACCATTGTTTGCACTTCGCGGGAGATCTCGGAACCCCGCCATTTTCCCTGCAGGGCTCTGTTAAGGCGCCGCGTGTGTCCTAAGCTCAGAATGTGCTCAACTGTCAACAAAATAGAGTCTGGCCCCTTAAATGCTGTCATTATTAGGGCCAGCCATTTGATTGTAGTAGCTGAAAGGAAAGTGGAGCGAAATTAATAAGCACGTTGATTTTTCGGTTGCTTTTTTTCGTGGCTGATTTGTTTGTAATAATAGTGTTTAGCTATGCATATGTGACAAGAGAAGCGATATATCAGCGCCAAACTATTCCTATACTAACACACTAAGTATATAATTAATATACTACATAAAATACAATAAAATATACATATTTAGGTAGGTATAAAGGCCTTTCTTCTTCTTATCGAATGTGGGTGGCCAACTCCGGTGTCTAGAGTTTATCAAGCCGCCCTAAGGGCCTCTGATATCTCTTATTGACTGCAGTACTATGACAACAGCCGAGACCTACAATTTAACGTGTCATCCGACCCACGGCCCATATCCTAGACTTAGTAAATATCGTAATCTAAAAGGATAAGGCAAAAGACCGAGAATTGTGTTGGCATCACCAACGACAGCAGCAAAGAAACAAAAATATATTAGAAATTTTCTTATCACCTGCATTCTCGATCATCTGTAAAATATTCTCATTCCATTTTCAATAACTTTCCTCAAACCCTCTACTGTTATTCACACTTTTTGTCATTGTTTCTCAATAACTAAAATCCGCTTTACTGTAAACCGTGGAATGTCCGTAAGCCTGTTTTGCCACCACTGCAGACCATTACGAAAAATTAAAGCGAAGCGACCGGATGTTTTTGTGTCTTGCGACCAATCGGTGCGGACGTGGCCCAGTAGGTGACCAATCACAAGAACTACTATTGGACATATTGGAATGTGGTTAAATCTAGTCTATTCAAAGAGGAAATACTGCCAGCATCCTGGGATCTCTGCCGCACAGCGACAATATGGACGATGTGCTGTTTTTTTTTGTAAATATCTGTTTTTTGTAAGTTTTTCTGTATGTTTAAGTCATTTTTGTATATATTAATAGTCTATTTATGAACTTGGCTAAGTTTACCTGTGTGAATTCATACCGGGCAAAGTCAATACCTGCATTGGAAATATTGTAATTCATTCTAGCAATTTCATTTGAAACAGTGAATGCCTGCGGCTTCGCTCGCATTATTTCGGGATAAAAAGTAGCCTATGACACTGCTAAGATCTTATACTTTCTACATACCAAAAACATGATGATCCATTAGCGAATCCCTGTGGCATTGCACTCGTTTTTTCGGAGTAAAAATAACACTAAATAACAAAACCACATACCAATAATCGCGATGGTCTGTTGAATTGTTCTCTGTTATACCTAGAGTGAAAAAAAAAACACTAGACCATCAAACACAGTTTTGCTGCAATATATTGTTACTATTTTATCATTCTAAAACCTAAATTACACACGAATAGTTTGCAAGTTTAGTTTACTTGTAGGAAATACTCTTAAGTTATTTTTATTTTATTATTATAGTAAATCATAGAAGAATAATGTTAACCTGCTAAGACACTTTTATACTCCAGAGCTTTGTAAATAGCAGTTATATAGTTTTAAATCAGTATATAAGACTTAGTAATGTCCCTTGCTTCGGCAGGGGGAGTTATATGTGTGGAATCTCAATAAAAATAAAAATAAATACTCTATAAAAAGTTAATTCATCTTAGCATCGCTAGACTATGAACCTTACCTCAAGTAAGGAGGTAAACTATAAATTCTTAGAAGTGAACGTGAATGAATATCCAAATGTTCTTAATAAGTTACAAACTTAAAGGGTCTTATTACAAAACGTGGTTTAACTATATTAGTCTAGACTAGAACTTTGTTCGAAATTTGTCTGTCTACTGTCATAATAATCAAACTCTCAAAATATTACCGATGATAAATCAACGTCCCAATTTGAAGTTGTCATTTGATTGTTTCAATGTGATGTTGAACAACAAGAATCGACGTTAAATTATATTGTAATAAGACGGAAATAGTAGCCCCCGATCTTCATCAGCGATGTTTTGGCGGAAACTTAAGATCGTTCGCAGCATGAACCTTTAGTCTGTGAATAAAAAAATAGAATCTGCTATGACTGTGATTGCGTGAAATCGAGATCAACTGCGATGCTTTTGTCCGTTAACATCTCATTTTGGTGCCGCTAAAAGTATTGCTCATCATTTTTTATTGATTATAATATATTATTATCTGATGAGTTTTAAACGTTTCTGGAACTATTCCAATAAAGTGTTTTCCTGTTGAAAAGATTTGTCTGAAAGATTTTTTGTTCCAAACATAGATTTAAATGAAGTTGGTTAGCTTTTATTTAGTTTGAATGTTGGTTTGTTATTTTTAGTAAATAACTGTTTCATGCAATGAAATTGTGAAAGATCAATATTTTTTTAGAAATAACAGTTTTTACGTCAAATCAAAAATGTCGTCAGCATTTAAACGTTAAATCTACGACAATTCAAACCGAGACATCTAAAGTATACATAAAGAGAATAAAATTTGAATATTAATCTGTTATTTCGGAACTGTCTCCGACCAAATCGCGTTTTGTTGTAAATTATTTTAGTTTTTAGGTGGTTATAAAAGTGGTCCCGACAAATGCGCGCGCGCAGCGGGCGACAGCGGGACGCCGGGACCCGGCCGGTATACATAAATATACAGATACAAACACACGCATATTTAGGCACGAAAATACTTTTTTGACACAAACCCAAATTAGTGTTATTCATTCATGATTAGGGCGCATACACAAATACAATACTATGCAGTATGTACATATAATTATTTCTCTCTATACTTGACGTTGCGTCATGTCGATTTCAGCTATGCCGAACGTATTTTAACGACTTTACAAAGGAGGTTCTCAATTCGACGAAATGTTTATTTTCGTGGATCGGTAACTGATATAGTTCTCTATAGACTCTGTTCTTGTATTCCTGATCGAAAGCGATGATGATTGTCTGGAATAAAGCTTCCTTACTCTAAATATCTACTCCTATGTATAGACGGGAAATATTTGACTTAAACCGAAATCAGGAGAACGAAAAAGTCTCACAAAAACAAAATTGATGAACATGTAATGTTTGATTAATTTGACAGGTAGGTAGGTACATAATTGTAATTTTTATACTTATGGCAAAGATACAGATACAAAGCTATACTTAGATACTCCCTATCTTAAATGAGCTCGCTCTTTCAACGGAAAGCAAGCTATTGAAATAATTGCATTAATAAATATTACATCTCCACCGTCCATAATCTTCTATAGCTCATTTATTAGATTCGCTGTCGGCACCCTGTTTGCGCTAATTTATATTAAGGTACGTTTTTCTAAAGGGAATTAATAGATAGCAGATATGGAGCGCGTAATTTGAAATGGGTGGGGAAGGTTTTTGCTTTTGAAAACATGATATGATGTAGGTTGAATGATGTTTTAGGATAAGTACATAGAGAGGTTGTTACGAACTTAGAAGTATCAGTATTGTATAATAACTTTTTTACACACACACATGTATATAGTAAGGGTTCACGTTAGGAAACACTGTGTATACTGAATTTTACACGTTATTCAGGCAATGGCTGTGGCGAAATGTTGAGAGCGTGGACGTAAAACAGAATGGATCTAACTCTCAAACGGAACACATTATCACCATTGATAATTTAACACTATTTATTGACATTCTCTTTCTTTGGGCGCTTCCGTGGGTCGGATGTCATGTTAAATTGTAGGTCCCGGCTGTTTGTCTAGTATGACAGCCGTTAAGCCATGTTAGAGGCCCTCAGAGCGGTTTGAAAACTCTCCACACCAGAGTTGGCCACTCTCATTCGATAAGAAGAAGATGATTGACACTCTTTGATAGGTATAATATTTATGATACCTATTATAAAAGTGAAAGTGTGTTAGTGCAGCTTTGATTTATTTTTGTTACAGATCTAGAATAGGGTCCCAAAATTAAAATAAGCCAGTTTTTCATTAATTCCAAGTATTTCATTACTTTTGGAGTCGTAAAACATAACAGTCTATGTAAAAAAAACTATCTATACAATTTATTCATATAGAAGTTCAGGGTAAAAGTCTATGGAATACCTAACTTCTCACTTTTACGTAATATCAATATAAAGGTACTTTAATCTCTCCATGACATGGTAACGAGCAGAGGGCGGGCGGGGCGTGGTTACAAGCCACACCCACTTCGACACTCCCGCTAACCGGTTTGCAATTTTATAAGCATGCATACTTGTATATTGTAACGCTTGAAAAGTGTAGATCTAGATAAAAGGCGTTATCGCTAGGGTTTGGCTACCTAAATCTATCCAAGAGGGATTAGGTAGTAGATAAATAAAAGGGTAAACGGTTACTAGAAGTAATTTAATTTTTAACTAATCAAAAAGGTGGTAGTCAATCAGTACAATATTAATTAGGTTTCTTTCTTTTCTTTAAATTTACAGGTATTTACAAATGACTATATCTATATATGGGCGCCAGCCTTATCTCAAGGCGATAGAGAATGAGTACTCTTTGAAAGATACATTTATCCCCAGGGTCGAGGGAACACAAAAGCCTACACCAGGGTATCTAGTTGCAACCAGTATGCGTTTTAGTATTCAACAATCACAAGTAAAATATAAATGCACCAGACATTATATATGTCTGGTGTTACCGGCTTAGTGATGGAGACGGAGTCCGAGTGGAGTCACCCGCCATAGAGGACTGGGAGAAGCAGCAATCTCTCCCAACACGGTTGGTGCCCCCGGCGCTCCGCGCCCCAAGCGCGGTGTAGAAAGGTGAAGTAGGGTGTGTTGTCGAGTAAGTTAGATGGTGGGCGGCCTAGGCCAGCAGCCTTAGACCGTGTAGATTGATAGTAGAGTGGAGTGAGTTTGCGAGAAACTTAAAAAACCCTGTTAACAAACAGTTACTTTTATAATATGTTCCGCTTTAGAGGGTAGATGGTATCTGCGCGCACCGCACTTATGTCGTAAAACTTACCCAGTTTCTGGGGTTTTTCTCCTTACAGTCTGGCAGCTGCGTGCTAGGATGAGGTCCGCAGGCCTCATCGACCAGCACTACCTCCAGCAGACAGCAATTATCAAACAGCCTACGAAAGGAAACGTGGAAGATTATTCCCGGTGAACAGATTCTTTCACTGATTTCTTTTTCTCGAACACTCACCAACAACGAGGGAGTTCCTATATACGAAGCGTGGCGAATTGAACGAACTGCTTTTGCCGGGGTCTAAGAGTGAAATTGCTCCATCATGCCAGACCCGGCGTTACATTTTTCTTGCCGTGCCTTCCTGTCGAGTCACACAGTCACACCTTCCACGTCCCTGACAGATTCCAAAATGTCAATTCGACACTGACATTGACAGTCGCAACCCAAAGACGCATAGGCATCTTTGTTTTGCGACTGCGCAACGTATCGACATTTAGTCATGTTGGACTAAATGAATGAAATGAAATGAGGGGTTACAATATGCATGTATGTATATTTATATATGGGTTGATTGTGACTAACAAGTTAAGTTAACATCTGGGCAAGAACAGCGCAAGACAGGGAGTATTGGCGTAAGAGAGAGGATGCCTGTATCCTGCAGTGGGTCTCATTAGGCTGATGATGATAATGAATAAGTTAAAGGACTTTGATGCCTAATGTGGATAAGACAGAGATTCTATTAATTCTCTTGTAAATTTCACTTAATTTAGCTTTTAATATATTAGGATCGTATTTTCCGTGGAGGGACCTGGGCGCCCACCACGATGTATCTGCCCAAGAGAACTCCCCTGACGAATTAGTTCTGCGTGGTAGTCACGACCCTCAGTCATGAGGAAATACGACTCAAAGAGAGAGAGTATTTGTGGTCTGCTGATATAAACTATTTCTTTATTGATATACGCAAGCATTTTAAGGACAATTTGAAAACATATTTTTTATCCACTTCAATTGTAACACTCGTAAAAAATGATTGGTTCATACAAAAAGTTCGTCCCAATGTCCTAACGAACGTAATTACATATTTTCGGGAGGGAAATTGTTTTATGAATTTATCAAGTATTATTTATATCGGAGAGCAAAAGTTGTTTGTTTTGTAAAGCCGCCCAATCAAGTTTTAATCACCAGTATACATATAATGAAGCTGAAGAGGGTCGAAAGTCTAAACATTAAAGAAATTCTAAAAAAATGTTTCGAAATACTTAGAATCGATAACAGATCACATTCCAACAATTTATAGATTTTCAGTCACTTTATTCGTTTATTCAAACGCTCATCACTCAAAAACGGCTGAACGGATCTTCATTATTTTTGGTAAGTAGGTAGAATAAAGTCCCGGAAGTGTCATAAGCTACTTTTTATTCCGAAATAACCCGAGCGAAGCCGCGGGCGTCAACTTGTCCTGTATAAATGCCTGATGACGTGTATGTATACATATTTCTATACACTTTACTTATATTATTATGCGCTTGTCTATCTAAATATACAAAACTCAAAGGTGAGTGACTGACTGATATAGTGATCTATCAACGCACAGCCCAAACCACGTGACGGATTGGGCTGAAATTTGGAATGAAGGTAGATGTTATGACGTAGGCATCCGCTAAGAAAGGATTTTTGTAAATGCCACTTTTAAAGGGGTGAAATAGGGGATGCAATTTTTATTTCTTAATGCGAGGGACGCTGCGAGCACCCACTAGTTTACCTATAATCTGTTTAAAATGGATTGAGTCACACGTATTTTTTAAAACCACACTTCACCGTTTTCGCATTGATTGTATGATTCGTTCAGCACGTGATCATCAATGGTGCTCTGCGTGACGTCACCGCAATGCACCGAGAGAGGGGATGAAGTAGTCTAATCTGTGCATACTTGAATGAACTATGTGTGGTCATTTCATTTATTTATTCACTTATATTTACATAAATGATGGTATTTAATAACGTGTATAGTATTGATTTAGGAGTGAGTGTGGCTCAGCGGTTCCAGGGTATGCTTTTCATCCAGACGCACCCTGGTTCGAATCCGGCCCTACACCAATGACTTGTTTTTCAAGTTATGTGTGAATTGGCACTCGCTTAACGGTGAAGGAAAAATCGTGAGGAAACCGACATGTTTGAGGACCACAATATCCAAGGACATGTGTCTTCCGTGGAAGGACCTGGGCGACCACCACGATGTATCTGCCCAAGAAGACTGGGGAGTCTTCTTGGGCAGATACATCGTGGTGGTTCCCAGCAGAATTAATTCGTTAGTGGTAACGAATTAATTCTGCTGGGGAGTCACGACCCTCAGTTATGAAGAAATACGACTCAAGAGGGATAGTATTATAAGTCGAAATGATAAATAAAACGACTTAATCTAACTGAGCTATCGGCATTTTAAAAAAGCAGCTTGGGCTAGCAGAAAATTTTACCAATTGACTTCCAAACTTCTATAGTGTTGTTCTATTATGTTTGACATGTTGGTATCTATAGATACAAATATGCAATAAACAAAGTAGGTACTAACGCTGTAAACGCGACGTAAACATCTCAATTGATTTGCCACCGATGTCAATTGACTCTGCGACTGTTTTACGTACATATAAACTTATATAATATTTACAGTCATTATTTGACTATTTGTTGCACGGAATTCCACTTGCTTTGCTCTGGAATATAGTAAACTGACCAATTGAACAAACCTTCTTTTTAAAATTAGTGGAGTAGAATTAGTTAAGTATATAAAGTAGCTTGTCGAAATTCAATATATTTGTAGGTGACAATTCAGCCAATCAAATTATAAGTGATTAGTAACTGTAAAGTAAATAAAGCTTTCATGGCATAATGCAACTCAAGGCCTACGTAACCTCCATTATCAAACATCACTTTGATCCATCGCTCTGTAGCAGCATAAAAGATGAACAAACAAACAAACCAACAAACACACATTCGTTTCATAATGTAAGTAGCAGTTCTCTGCCACTACAACGATGTTCCACCTTCGATCAGTCCTTAGTTCGAGTGTCGCTTCAGGTGACCTACTGGTCAAATGCCTGACTGTGCAGTGTAAATAAAAATATTGCTAACTTTTTTCTTGTGGGAGTGTTCGTGTGTAATTTTATTCCGTTTTTAGGTTTAACCGTACAGTGTAAATAAAAATTGTTAACTTTTTTCTTGTAGGAGTGTTCGTGTGTAATTCATTCCGTTTTTAAGTTTAGTTTAGTTTTAGTTCTAGAATCATGCTGAAGATACTGACGTCAGAGAAATCTGTGCCGAAAACAAGGAATGTGTTTGAAGATCAGTGGATTTTGACCAAGTTCATTAATGAGAATGGCATATTTATCAAAGAAAATGTAAGTGTTTAGTTATTTATCTATTATAACACTAACCCTTTTAAAACACATAGAGAATTAAGAGTTTACTAATTTAATTACTAATTTAACTATTTTAGTTACCCTTTTTAAAAACACATGACTTGTATTTTCAAGATAAGTGTGTATTTGTACTTGCTTAGCTATGAAGAAAAATATCGTGAGGAAACCAACATGTTTGAGGACCACAATATCCGAGGACTTCCGTAGAATGACCTGGGCGCCAACCACGATGTACTCGTATGTGCCCGTGAACTCCTGTAACGAATTAATTCTGCGGGGAGGTCACGACCCTCAGTCATGGGGAAATACGACTCAAGAGAGTTGTTCAATCATGTTTATACCTACACATGCAAGACATTTAACACCACAACAAGATAAACTAGTATTTGCTTTAAAAGTACCTCGAAGTTGTACAATTGCAGTCTTATATCACCTATTTACTATAAATTACAACAAATAACTTAACAACTGAATTATTTCTACTCCAAACTACGAATATAACTTAACTAATATCTCAATAAACCCTTGATACATTTCTTTAAAATTTCGACAACTAATACTCAAACAAAAGAACATCAAGATTTATGACTTCCAAAATGAAAAACAAAACAGTTTAATAAAATCTGTCACTTTACATTTAGTCACGCTTGAATAAAATGTTCCAAAATGTAACAGCCTTTTGTTAGCGCGTTTGGCGTAGTGACAAAGCTTTTACGTACAATATACAATATTGCAAGAATAGTTGCACCCAACGTCTTGTTTAGGAAACATTACTTTGTTACGATTGAGAATAGAAACCATAGAATGGCCATGGCTATCGTGTGGCCCAAACCATGACTTTGGGATTCTTTTATTATATACCATTTATAAAATAGGCAGGACTTGTTTGGTGGTCATAAATTTTCTTGAATCTTTAGACTACTATTATTAGGTAGGGACTAGGTTAGGTTTGGACTTGAATTTTTTATATAAATTGATATACATAAACAAGTTTAATTTTTATCTCAATGTCATTTTACAAATTATAACTACAACCTTTTTTTTATTCGCTTGTTATTAGCAAGTAAAATCAATAGCATATAACGTACTTTTTTTCATTTTACTTTAGGTTTATACATTATTTTACTTTCTGTCCTATATAATTAAATTGAGCATTATATTTTGTTGAAAATACCAATAGTTTGGACTCAGTATTATAATTTGACGGTCAAAAGTGTACAGCCATGTACCAACTTGAAATAAATATATGAATATCAATACTGTACCTATACGATGTGTAAGATGATGAAATTTCGTATACAATTGTTTTACTTAAACGTATTACTCATAGTTTCCGCAATCAAATTTAAATTGTTAATCTATTAACCAATGATATCTAAATATATAAAACTCAAACGTGACTGACTGACTGATTGACTGACTGACTGATATAGTGATCTATCAACGCACAGCTCAAACCACTGGACGGATCGGGCTGAAATTTGGCATGCAGGTAGATGTTATGACGTAGGCATCCGCTAAGAAAGGATTTTTAAAAAACCGCTTTTAAAGGGATGAAATAGGGGATGCAAGTTTTACTTCTTAATGCGAGCGAAGCCGCGAGCATCCACTAGTAAAGAATAAAATTCAAAACAATCAATTATTCGCTTAGTATATATATTTTTTTTAGTAATTTATTTATAGTTCATGAAATAAAAATATTCAATAATATAAGTTAAATTAATTTATTACTTTGTACACTGACAAGAAGGTGCTGTAAGTTTACTTTTAAGTGCTTTGATGCCCATATTTTTTACCACAACTAAGTAATTTTATTACATCTAAATAATAAAAAATGTGCGAGTTTACATATTTGTTTACCTACTCTTCACTTTCTAACGACTGAACCGATTTAGGTAAAATTTGGTACGGAGATAGATTTGATCTTGGATTAATGGTTGACTGCTCTGTTAGCTTAGTTGGTAGTGGCTCTGCCTTCTAATCCAGGGCTGCGGGTTCGATTCCCGCATAACACAAGTAATTATGAATATTTAAATTTGTAATTATTTGTGTTGAGTCTGGTCGTTTCTATGTATAATAAGTATGTATTTACAAAAGAAAAGTATATATGTATTATATACGTTATCTAGTACCCATGATACAAGCGTAAGCTTAGTATGGGGCTAGATGGCGCTGTGGATATGTCATGAAATATTTATTTATCATTTATTTTATTAATACATTAGCTACCTACTATAACTGCTAGTACCTACTTGGTACATGATTGATTGATTGATAAATTCTTTATTAAAACACCACATACATAAAAACAATACAAAAAAACATAGAAAATAAAATTTGCGTTTTAATTGGCGGCCTTATCGCTAAGAGTGATTTCTTCCAGGCAACCAATCTGGCAGGGATATATTCTTCAAAATAAGTGAGTAGGACGAGGTGTTTAAGATATTAAATGAAAAAAAAGATCAAAAAGTTTATACTACTTATATATGCATAAACATAAACAAATATTACAATAATATATACAACACATACATACATATTATTCTATTATATTACTTACATACATATTATTCTGTCACAATATGATAGAGGCTATAAGTATGGCTTGTATGTATGTAAATGAATGTGCGAATCATGAATAATTGCTAACTCCCAGACATTAGTAGTTAAATCCGGCTCTCAAAAGATTTGGTATGAAAAGTGTGTATTTTAATATTAAAACTTTCGTCAGACATTTTATCAATATATTAAGTAAACGGTTTTCACTCACGTGTAAATCGCGTAAGTTGTTTTCGCGTTTCGGATGTTATGACATCCATCTTCAGAACGTATGTTCTGGGACCGCGGCAGCACGCAGAGAAGATGGATGTCATAACATCCGAAACGCGAAAACAACTTACGCGATTTACACGTGAGTGAAAACCGTTTAGTGAATATATTGAAAAGTGTGTACTTATATTCTTGCAAACGGTTTGTTAGTCAGCCAAAAAAGTGAAATGAACAATTGTTCATTTAACCGAGACATTTATTGAAACAAAATTAAATAAAACACTTATTTTTTTTTTAGTTTTTAGTCTTACTATACAACTGTTTGCGTAAAAATACACTGAAGATCAACCTTGATATCTATTTTAAAACCATAACACGAGTTTGTTATACTCTTCTGAAAACTTCGTTCAGTCATGTACCTAAAATAGATCAATGTTAGAACAGTGAGATTATTATTTACACTATTCATAGTTTTGTCGTACTATTGTAGTACAAAACAGATTAATCGATAAACGGCTTTTGCACTATAGTCAAGCCTTTATCTATTATGATAAACTGATAACATGTCTCTGATACGGTTACCGTCATTGCTATCGAATAATTTTTATTGTTTTGTTGTATTTTCACGTAGATGTGTGGTGGACTGGTGAGGAGAAACTAGTGGACAAAATTATAATATTGTGTATTAATATTGTATTTTTGTTTACAAAATGAAGCGGAAAGAATGGAACCCGTCGGGAAGAAAGCGGTACGAGATTACAGATATCTCTAATGGCGATTACAAAAAGGACAAGGAGCCGTCTGAGAGGTAAGTCTTATAAAGTAAAGATTTATATTTTTACACGAGCAGTAATCAAAGATCAAGCTAAAATTTTACCTGTAATAGTTAAAAATAATTGATACATTTCAATATACGCAGTCGTTGAATGTTATTAATTCATAACTTTTCCATAAATCTGATTGATGAGTTGAATGAGAGCGAGTTTGACTTACTGCCGAAACCAAAATGATTAGGATTACAATTTAAAATTGTTTCAAAAATCACATAATCCTTAATTCCTTGACTGCTCTGTTGGCTTAGTTGGTAGTGCCCTTCTAATCTAGGGGTTGCGGGTTCGATTCCCGCATGAGACAAGTAATTATGAATACTAAAATTTGTAATTACTTGTGTCGAGTCTGGCCGTTTCTACGTATAATAAGTTATTGATCGAAGATAATAAGTATGTATTTACAAAAAAAAAGTATATAAGTATTATATCCGTTATCTAGTACCTACCCACGACACAAGCGTTAGCTTAGTGTGGGGATCGGTGGCGTTGTGTGCAATGTCCCGGAATATTTATTATTTATTTATTTACTTAATATGAGACGTAAATCTATGTGCATATACTTTTGTATTGTATCGTACTGAGTGAAAATGTAACTTCTTCTTCTTATCGAATGAGAGTGGCCATCTCTGGAGTCGAGAGTTTATCAAGCCACCCTAAGGGCCTCTGCCATGGCTTAACGACTGCCGTACTAGACAAACAGCCGTGACCTATTACGTGTCACCCGAGCCATGAAAGCGCCCAAAATGGAATACAAAATAGAACTGCAAATAGTAGTTATGAATATGAATGAAAACAATTGAAGTAGGTAAATGTTTCATAATATATAATCATAATGTCTGCAAATATGTAAATGTACGTAATCAGACAAATGAGACGTGATTGATAAGGGAGTCATTAAGGATTATTGTGGTAGAAAATTTAGGTCGATACGTTTTCTCTGGAAAGAATAGGAAAGAAAGATTTATTCAAGTTTTATTATATTTTATAAAATATACAACAGCTTACAGTACATTTCAAAGCATTGAGCATTATTTCATAAGCTTATGTAAAAAAAACTCGTTACGTGTGTTTACAAAACTGGTACTATATTGGTATGAAAGTATTGCGCAATCATAATTCTTCAGAAATCTTAAGAAAATCTACATCAGATTAAAAAAAATCGTTTCTTAAAAAATATTAAAAGCTTCTTAAGATTTTGTAATTAATCAATACATGGGTTCTATGATTTAGTACTAAAACTTGTTACTTAAGATAATACGAAATAATTCCTTAAATCTAAACTACTATTAAGTTCTAAATTAATTCCGAATGCATATGTTATGTGTAAAATTTCTCTCTGCACTATTGTATAAGATTTGTTTTTAAAGTGTCTATCGCGCAATGATTCTAACCTTATTTTTCCCTATGTTAATGTCAAACATATTCCAGCAGTACGGAGCCCGAAAATCTGCAAGATGAAGTTCCTAGCATATCCTTCTTTACTTTGGTAAGTTATTATAGGTACTTTTATAGAAACACATATTTGAATAACTTAATTTCTAAATAAGTTAGTGACTAAGTTCCCAAGATAGTGGGCACCACTAATGTGAGAGTTGGGCACGCTAAATAAGTTCATATGCAGATGAACGCAAAAAAGCAAGAAAAAAAGAAAGAAAAGAAAAAGAAAGAAAGATTTTTTTTTGGTTTTGGTAGAATTTTTTTTAAAAAGGACCACTTCAGGGTTTTTTGATGTAATTTTGTAACAGTCACTGCGAGGATCTAATATTTAACATGTAATCTGTTCCAAGAAAACAAAAAGATGCAGTAAATGCTACTTTTTCATATGCACGAACGCCCATTCAAACAAACGCAACGCTCACGGCCGTTGCATTACCAATAACATAAATAATGCCGCAAGCAAATACTGCAGTACATTTCTATAATTAGGGGATGCTCGTGGAATCTCCCGCACAGTTTCGGTATCAAAAGTAGCCTATGTCACTTTCAACGTCTTACACCAGCACATCAGATAACATCGTGACGAAACCGACATGTTTGAGGACCACGAAAACTGTCTTCTGTGGAAGGACCCGGGCGTCCACCACGATGTATCTGCCCGAGCGAAATCCCCTAACGAATTAATTCTACGGAAGAGTCACGACCCTCAGTCATGAGGAAATACGACTCAAGAAACAAATGACACAAAATACACATACCTATAAGCTGGTAACATAAGTGTACCATAAACTAGTACAATATCTCTTAAAATATCCTCTTCCTCCGCAGTTCCGTTTCGCCACCGCTTTGGACAAAATCTGCATATCCACCGCCATAATTTGCTCCTGCATAGCTGCTGTATCCACCCCTCTCAACACCTTATTAATAGCATCTCTCCTACAAAGCATGGTGGACTATGGTATATCTATAGCCATGGGTAACCCAGATCCAGACACATTCATGGAATCCATGCTCTGGTTTGCGATATATAATAGTGTTATCGGAGCTCTGTTGATCGTGTTGTCGTATGCTGCGACTGTGTTGATGAATATTGCTGCTTATAATCAGGTGAGGAATTTTTTTCAAAGAATAGTAATAATTTTGTCATATTTACTACTTTTCTAACTTTCTTGATTTTTGTTATATTAAACTGCAGGACTTTTCACATTTTAAAAAGTTTCCTTTTTGAAAAAATAATAAATTGCCTGAGTGTATATGTACTACCTATGGTGTAAAGCATTATGAGAATTATGGGATACAAATCCAATGGGAAACTTATGAATTATAATGATTTAAAAGCCATTGATTAGTAAATGTCTTGGATTTGATTTTCATTTTTACCGTCAGCTAATAATTTTGTTGGAGTGAATGAAATGACTTATGCTGAATGCGTATACTAATTCAAAATTCTATTTTCAGGTGTACATAATAAGACAAGAATATTTAAAAGCAGCATTGAATCAGGATTTCGGTTACTTCGACATTCACAAAAATGCTGATATCTCAACTAAAATAAACAGGTCAGTTGAATCAAAGCAACTGTGAAGCCATCCAAGTCTACATAAATTAATATTTGTTTCTTTTTCTACTGAAAGAAAAATGAAATAAAAAATGTGCAACCACGCTTACAAAATTGGAAACCAGTGTTAGTGCTTTTAGTGTTTATTTTTATCAAATACTAGCTGTGCCAGCGACTTCGTCCGCATGGAATAGTTATTACCATAAAAACGGTTCTAGTGAGTTAATCTTAAATGACAGACATATGCTGTTCCAGACATTTTGTTAGATTATTTTAAGAGGAATAATTCTTTCATACATATTTTTTTGATTTCTTGAACCGTTTTTGCAGCACACGCAACGGAAGCCCTCAAAAATAAATAATTTTCCCCGTTTTTTTCACATTTTCCATCGTTTCTTCGCTCATATTAGTTGCAGCGTGATGTTATATAGCCTAAAGCCGTCCTCGATAAATGGTCTATCCAACACAAAAATAATTTTTCAATTCGCACCAGTAGTTTTTTTTTTTTTTTTTTTTACTTTAAATAGGCTTACGTTTGACTATAGCCTGCCTGATGTTAAGCACCACTATAGTCTAAGTTCCTGAGATTAGCGCGTTCAAACAAACAAACAAACTCTACAGCTTTATAATATTAGTATAGATAGACATAATTTATCGCTTCATTGATCTACTAGATACGCTACGTAGATCGTGCAGACCTCATCCATAGAAACAAATTGAGACACATTCAACATAAAGTTTACATTAGCCATTTTCAACACTGTTTCTTAATATCTGCTTACCACATATGTAATAGTTTCGTAATATCATCTTCTTCTTTCCAGCGACGTGATAAAGCTAGAAGACGGTATCGGCGAGAAGTTGGGGACGTTCATCTTCTACCAGGCCTCCTTCCTTAGCTCCATCATCATGGCGCTGGTGAAGGGATGGAAGCTGGCTCTGCTCTGCCTCATCTCTTTCCCTGTCACCTTGACCCTGGTTGGAGTCGCTGGGTTGGTAAGATCAAATCATCAATCAATCAATAATTATTTATTGTACACCAATAACAAAAGAACACAAGTATAAAGAAATTTAGATCATAGTATTGAGACAGAGGGCGGTCTTATCACTTGGAGTGATCTCTTCCAGGCAAAATAGTTTGGAAAACAACGATAGGAAAACAGTAAAGCTGGCGTATCTACTAAAACTAATATAATCAAATCATCTTTTTCTTTAACTTATTCCACTATGTGGGGTCCGTGCACCCGTGCATATATACTCATTTTTCACATATGTACATAATAATTTTTATGATTCGACTTCTATTTTCACCATGAATCGTCAATAAATCGATCGTAGACATACGGAAGTTTCTAGCTTGAAAAATACCTGAATATATCTACCTACACGTGTTTATTTATTTTATCACTGATAAGCTATCGTTCTATTATAAACCCGTTATAGTGATAAGCCCCGATGTTAATGCAATTTCTGAAACATGTACCTTACAATATATTTTATACTACACCTGCTCGGAAAGCACCTTGTTACTTTATCAAATTTACGGTAGAAAGTACGTCATTGCATATCGAACAAATATGCGGGGAGAAAACGCATCTGAGCGGGAAGAAATAGATTTTCATACACTTTTCTCTCCCGCTCAGATGCGTTTTCTCCCCGCATATTTGTTCGATATGCAATGACGTACTTTCTACCGTAAATTTGATACTTTCCGAGCAGGTGTAGTATAAAGCACTATGTATCACTCGAGAGAAAGTGCGATTCCCGATCTCGGGTGTTTTAAAGCCCTCGTCTACGGCTCGGGCTTCAAACGACACCCTCGCCGGTAATCGGTCACTTTCTCCTCTCGGTGAACAATGTACTATTATCTGTTTAGAACAAATTCCATTAAAAATTTGCGGTTCGGTTGTACCGTCGATTTGTTTTGGGCCAACGGTAGTTATTGATCTTAAATAAATGTAAAATGAATGACCCATATTTTAAACTAACGCTCAAAAACTAAACCCCTTCTCCGCCGCATGCACAACGACTGTTAAACACATTAAGCCATTTTTACAAGGTAATAGCACAACGAATCTTAAACATATAAGGGATTTTTTACATAGTAATTTTATCACTAAAATTGCTGTAGGTACAAGTATAAAAATAACTTGGAAGAAACGGTCCAATACGTATGTACTCCATTTCCGCGCACAACCAAGTCAGCATTGTAGCGTCTAGGAAAACTACTGAGCGCTCAAAAAGATATATAGATAGATAAATCATTTTTTACTGTCTCACACATATGAAACAAAAATAACAAAATCACACAGAATCTTCTCATAAAGAAAATAAAAGTAAATGAATAAAAAAAATAAGAAAGATTTGCATGCATCATACACATTTATATGCACATTCGGTTTCAAAAATATGGATTGTCATGATAAACTATTAAATGCCTGTTTTAAAGATAACAAACTAAGATATGGATTAAATCTTGTAACTGTTTGGTTTGGAATTTATTTACTTTCATATACTTGCATTGGGAAAAAAATGTGAGTAAATACAGAATGTAGGTTTCCAATTAAAGCTTTGCCTCTTTTGACTAATTATTAGCACAAATAAATGAGTATGATGCTCTAATACCCGATTGATTGTCAAGGTTAGAAATAAACTGTTTCACTTTTCTCTTTAATTATGTTATAGTCGTTTAGTCCGTTCCTGAATGAACCCCTATTCCCCGCAAAAAGTACTGTCATTAAGTGAACCTGCAGGGCACCTGTAGCACAAGTGAAATGCTAAGCTCACTTATATAGGTACATACCTTGAATTTAAGTACAGTATTATAAGGTTTAAATCTCTATTTTGGTTTAAGGTTATATTGTAATCTTTTTGGCTAATAAACATTTTGTATTTTGTAAATCTAGCAAGTGCAAAACACATTTTTTTCAGACCATATAAACATTTATTTTGAGACAGTATTTCAAGTGCAAATCCATCTTATTATAAAATCACATTTCTTCCATCCAGGTGGCTTCAAAACTGTCAAAGAAAGAAGCCGAAGCATCAGGAAAAGCTGGTACCATCGCTGAAGAGGTTCTTGCTGCTATTAGAACTGTGTACGCCTTCACTGGCCAACAGAAAGAGATAGAGCGATACGAAGTGCATTTGCAAGAAGCGAGAAGAATCAATATTAAAAAAGGTACGAGTATGATTCAATTTTATAATTTACATGTTTGTAATATTACGGTTTTCACTCACGTGTAATATCGCGTATGTTGTTTACGCGATTCGGGTGTAAGGACACCCATCATCAGATCGTACGTTCTGGGACGGCAGGCCTGTTGGGACACGGACGCGGGCGCCTGGGATTCTTTATTAATAAAAATAACAACATTGCCAGAACACGTATGAGTACCGTACCTACATGTAACAGTTATACAATGAAAGATTTTCAAATCCCAGATTTTAAAAAAAGTACTAAAACGCCACCTAGATGGCGGTAGCACTCTAAGGTCAAGAGAATAAATCGACATACTACCTACATACTACCAAAAATCATGAAGATCTGTTCAGCCGTTTTGCGTAATGAACGTTTAAATAAACACACAAATCTAAAAAAATCTAAAAACTGCTAAAACCTGGTCTGTTATTGATTTAAAGTATATCCGAACCATTTATTCATCTAATCTTCTATGCACAGATGTTTGCTCCTATATTTGTATATTATCAGTACATTTAACTATTGATTTTGTGCAGGTCTATTCAACGGCCTGGCCATGGGTACCCTATTCTTCTGCATATTCTGCGCGTACGCCATGTCTTTCTGGTTCGGGTACAGACTGATGGTGGAGGAGCCTGAGAACTATGATGTATCCACCATGATCGCTGTAAGTGTATGATTGTTTTTTTTTTAGAAATAGCAATGGTAACATTGTTAACTTTAGGTATACCGGCTATCACTTACCTACCTAAAAGAAAATGTCAAAAAATTAGCTCGACATGTTTCGGAACACTTCATAATGGGCTTCATTGTCAAGAGGACGAGTCAACCCGGTTGGCTAAATTTAATCATGCCTATTACTATTATGGGATTTTTAGTTTGTAACAATTATTTGGTTTTTCTCATAATGATAAGTAGTTGTGACTGTGAACAAGACAAAACCCGTTTAGAAAAGCTTTGTTGTTTGCTGTAAAAGAGACTTTTTACTGAGTAAAACAAATCAAAAGTCAAATACAGGTACATAAAAAACAATCAATAAATCATTACCATGCCTTCCCAGGTTTTCTTTGGCGTGATGACTGGTTCCGCCAATTTCGGCATTTCCTCGACCCTGATGGAAGTGTTCGGAGTGGCCAGAGGAGCTGGTGCCCAGATCTTCTTCCTCATCGACAACGTGCCCACGATCAATCCTCTATTGAACAAGGGGGCAGTGCCGCCAACTGTTGAGGGAAATATTGAACTAAAGAATGTGCACTTCCATTACCCGTCTAGGACGGATGTTCCGGTGAGTTGATAATACAAACAATTATTAAAAATGTAAACTATAATTTATTAAAAAAATAATGCAAATGATATAGAGAAGAGACTAACTATAAAATTTGTAAGCATAAATTGGTTACCATATCACTAAAACCGGAAGCATCCAGCCCACCTGTCGATCAGGATTTTTATCAGCATTACCCTTGTTTTATTTCTAAAAGCTACACACTTTAATCAAGATTACCAGGAACATACAGATAAATCGAAAACCTTGGCCAATTTTCTTTATTTTTTTTTATTCTAAGTAGTTAAAGTTACGTTTAGGTTTAGTTAAGTTTAGTTTAAAAGTTTACTCAATAAATCTGTTTGGATATAAACATTGCTCACTTCTGTTATGTTGTTCTGTACTTTTTCCTAAATGAATAAATTATTCGCAGGTGTTGAAAGGAGTAAGCTTGACTGTGAAGCGTGGCCAATCAGCAGCGCTGGTCGGTCACTCTGGCTGCGGCAAGTCCACCATCATTCAGCTCATATCGAGATACTATGACGTCATTGAGGGATCGGTAAGTTTTATAAATACCTCCTTTTTTACAATATATAGGTTCGCTTTTGACTACAGCCCGCCTGATGTTAAGCATTGCTCTCTCTTGAGTCGTATTTCCTCATGACTGAGGGTCGTGACTCCCCCTCAGAATGAATACGTTAGGGGAGTTCTCTTGGTGGGCGCCCAGGTCAGAAGACACATGTCCTTGGATAAGCATTGTTAGTATGTATTAGTATAATATGTTGGTTACTTGTGTTAAATTCTGGTCTTATCTGATGATGATGATGCAATCCAAGCCGATTTCGGCTAAGGCGAACGTATTTCCTACGGGTAAGTTACTGATGCATCCTCACATGACTAATATATCCTGTTTTAGCGGTGAATGTTCTAGAACAGGTTGCTACATGTGAGGATGCCATTTACATAGTTATAGGTAATGTTCGAAGGCGAAATAAGTATATATGTATTTACAAACAAAAGTATATAAGTATTATATCCGTTATCTAGGCGTTAAGTGTTTGCTTAGTGTAGGGCTAGATGGCGCAAACATGTCGGTTTCCTCACGATGTTTTCCTTCACCGCTAAGAGAGTGCAAATCCACACATAACTTGAAAATACAAGTCATTGGTGTAGGACCGGATTCGAACCAGGGTGCGTTTGGATGAAAAGCAGACACTGGAACCGCTAAGCTTTCACACTCGCTTTTTACATACCTAGTTACGTGTAAAATTCTTAATAATTAACCCTTTCGATTTTATTTAACCTCGCAACTTCGTCAATAGCATGTGTTATACGGTTATAATAGTGACGTTTTCAACAAACTTTAAGAGTATAACATTATATTGTAAAGAAAGTTGTACACAATAGTTAGACTTATAAATTTAAAAAAAAATCATATATATGGTTAAGTTTGTATTTTATTATAAGTTTCAGTTTGTAAGTTGTTTTTTGTCTGTAAATAAATAAATAAATAAATACGATAAATAAAATACATATGTATACGTCATTAAATTCCAATTATCACTCTTATAGATATTTATTAAAAGATAAGGCTATTATTTAACAACCAATTCGATTTAAGTAATGAAAATCATCATAAGTACATAGTTCATTTTTCATAATCTTTAATTTGAATGTTTTACGTATGAATCACTTTAATTATATACTGCGTCTGGACTTTGTGACAACTATGTATAAGGACTGATAATAACTAACACATGTATTAGAGGATAAAAATAGATATGTAAGTATGTAAGTTATGATGAATCTAACATTAACATAATAATTAATTTATAAAATAAATTTACAAATAGCATTTGCATGCCGTGAGGCTACAATATGGAGCCCATATTGTAAAAATTTAAGAGCATTTTCACCAATCCATATAATTGTGCTTATGAATAAATGAATTAAATTGAATTGAAATGTCATTTTAGCAGTGACTTTTAGGAATGAATCTTAAAGTCACATATAGACACCAAAGGCTTTGCGATGCCAGTAACTTAATCCTTGTATAATCTTTTTATCAAAATATTCATTTATTTATAAAGTAATGCCAGTGAGTCCCAAACTTTTACATTCCTTACTATAAAAAATCTTACTTACCTACTGTAAAGATATTTGTATGATTTTTACTTTTACAAATTAATAAACAATGTAAGTTTCAATTGAAAGACCATCTATTTATAACATACTAGTGAACGCCCGCGGCTTCGCTCGCATCAATTTGAGATAAAAGTAGTCTAAGACATTTCTAAGACCTCATACTACTTACAAACCAAAAATCATGATAATGACGTGATGAGCGTTTAACAACAGAGACACAGATAAACAGACAAAAAATCTAAAAACTTTGCTGAAGCGTGTTCTGTTATGGATTTAAAGTATACCCAAACCTTTTTTTTCTAATATCTTGTATGTACAGATTTTTGGCCCTCTTCAGCTTTATTATTATGTATTGATATAAATTTTATTTGATACACGTGAGTGCCCACGCTTTGATCACGCTTAAACACATACCTATTATCCTCTTTCAGTGATAATCGCTATTTCTAATCTTGTTACATTATTACACAGAACGGAAAATACGTAATCGGCATTATCTCTGTTGCTAAAACATCACTTAGATGAAAATTGTGGGTTCATCATGAATGCACATAAAGTATTATGTCCTCGTAAAGTTAACATGGTTAGTACACGCGTTTTGATTATATCACGTGATCATCACTATCAGGAGCTTTTTCCGATTGCGTAGACATCAAATAGGTATTTTTTTTTCTGAATTTCTGAAGGTCCACTTGCTCTTTTGATGTTTGATAGAAAGCGCGTCAGAACACATTGATATGAAAAATTTAATAAACAATATCGTTGAATCACTATCATTGGGGTGGGTGTAGATTGAATCATGAAAATTATATTATTAAGTAGGTAGTTTTGTGATAATCTAGGCCGAATTTCATCCAAACTGGTTCCGCAGTTACAATGGGAAGAACATACATCATACTTTCATACTTACACACTTTGAAACAATTTTTTTGAGAAGTAGAATTTACAAGTAATAAATAAGAAACTTTATATATGTATATACCGACTGACTGATATAGTGATCTATCAACGCACAGCCCAAACCACTGGACGGATTGGGCTAAAATTTGTAATGAAGGTAGATGTTATGCAGTAGACATCCGCTAAGAAAGGATTTTTAGGAAATTCCACTTTTAAAGGGGTGAAATAGGGGATGCAAGTTATACTTCTTAATGCGAGCGAAGCCGCGAGCACCAGTGATATATAAAATACACGTATTTTGATTCCAGGTAACCATAGACAATTACAACGTGCAAGACCTCTCAGTCCGCTGGCTGCGCGACCAGATCGGGCTGGTGGGCCAGGAGCCAGTACTCTTCAACACCACTGTGAAGGAGAACATACGGTACGGGAGAGAGGGCACCACTGATGCAGAGATCGAGGCGGCTGCCAAGGAGGCTAATGCTCATCAGTTTATTATGAGGTTGCCTAATGTAAGTTGGAACTTACCTAATTCATTTATTGATACACACACATTAGAACATTTGCCGTCTTATTACAAAACGTGGTTTAAATATTAGTCTAGATCTTTGAAAATAAAATGTCGGCTCTTGTTGTTCAAACATTACAGTTGAAATTTTGACTGTTTTTAACAGTCAAAATTTCAACTTCAATTGTTAACCATTGGTTACATGTTGACAGTTTGATTATTATGACAGTAGACAGCAAATTTCGAACAACAAAAATGGGCTGACTATCTCCAAGGTTCTGGACTAATAGTTAAACCACGTTTTCTAATAAGACCCTTGGTATTAAAGGTCGCTACTTGGAACTATGGATATTTGTACACGTATGTATGTTTTTGGTTAACAATTAGGAGTTTGAGTTTTTGAGTCTATCAACATTTTCCTTGGATTCTTCATCTATTATTATTTTGGATAATTATATCTTTCAACCAATAATGCTGTTTGTGGCTGTTTTAACGATTTCCGAGGCCGTATACCGTTATATTTAAAATTGTATTGTAGGTAGGTACCTAATGCAAAAATCTTAAACTTGTATAAAATGGCATCTGAACACATACCTAAGCATTAGCCTGTATGTATTGAAACTAAAATAATGTCTTCTTATCCTATTTGAAAAGCTTTTTAGCTCTCATTATTTATTTCTTTTACGTATTCACAATAATATCTCTTTCTCAGGGTTACGACACTCTAGTCGGCGAAAGAGGCGCATCACTATCCGGAGGTCAAAAGCAACGTATAGCCATCGCTAGAGCATTGGTCCGAAACCCTCATATATTGCTGCTGGATGAAGCGACCAGCGCCCTGGACACCTCGTCTGAAGCTAAAGTACAGAGAGCTCTTGATAAGGTATGGCTCCTGTTAGTCTGTTTAGATGGCAACCCTTCACAAGCTGACTGTAAATTAGTTAAGAAGTCAAAAACATAGTCAGTATATTAGTCTAGTCTAACAAATAACAAAAATAATTAATGTAATTGGCTTTGGTCGTTTTGATTGTTATTAAATAAATAAATAAATAACTCTCGAACGGCTGCCGGATAAAGCAACCAGTGTGTTATATGCTCGTCGTAAACTATAGGTACAACTCCTACTTCAGTATTCAGCAAAACATTGACTTAAACTAGTTTATAGTTAATGCATGCACTCTGTACACAGGGTGAAGCTAAGTGTACTCTTTCAGGTGTAAAGCAAAATGATACCAGAAACTCAGTTCTAAAACCCCTGCAACCAGAATTTGCCTCTCACAATCAGGCATTAAATCAAATATACCTAATGTAATTATAATAGTGGAATTTGAAGCTGTCCAAGTCTTATCTAATCGCAAATCCCTGACTCTGACTCTGTTATCTAGTACCCATGATACATGAGTAAACTTAGTATGGGGCTAAATGGCTGTGCAAAAAAAATATAATCCATATTTACACATAAAATGCAGTGTGGCTCAAGCCAGATAACTAGCTGTGTTTTTATAGTTTCATATAAAAAAATTATTTTCCTGAAATATTTATTTATTTATTTATTTATTTTATTTTTTATATTTTTTTATTTAGGTTTGTACTTACAAAGATTAATTCAATTTTTCAGGCTGCGGAAGGCCGTACCACGATCATAGTAGCACACAGACTATCTACCATCAGAAACGTAGACGTTATCTACGTGTTCAAAGACGGGAAGGTGGTAGAGTCCGGCGGTCATGACGAGCTGATGAAGAAGAAGGGACACTTCTACGATATGGTGATGCTGCAGGCTTTCCCCGGTGCTGAGGAGATGGGAGGTGAGTGATTGTTTCTTTTCTTCTTTGTGTTGTATTTAGTAACCGCTACAACCACAAACAATTCAAATTTCACATTTTCGCTACCGCGTCGATTAGTGTTTAGCATATTGATTTATATCTTGCTTGACTTAAAAGGTGAATTTTAGAACCTATATTAGCTACAAGCCTCTTACATAACCCCTGCATCGTAATTGCTGTTCCCCGCAGAATATTATTATAATCTTACGATCGAGAGTGAGACTGAATCGGTTCATACTGGGTAAGCACGCTCCATCCTAATTCCTAAGCCGTGATTGCTTCCCATCAGGCGAATTATGGTCAAGTGCAAACCCATTCCTTGTAAAAAAAAACATTTAAATTAAATAATATAATAATAATAATAATAATTGGGTTAAGGGACAGATACAGAAGGCAGTGATCCTTGACACGGCGCGTATTGTCCGTAGGTTCCTTTCTTTGTAGCCTCTACCACCGGTTGCTTGGGTCCTGCCCCGTTGCCGGCGGCATCACTAGTTTTAAATTTTTTATGATATTTGTTTCTTTTTTTTATACATATATTGTAAAAAAAATAAATATAGTTGTAAATAAATGAATATGGAGATAATAATAATAAGTATCTTTGTCATTTACAGACGAGAGAAAAGGACTGACGAGGGAAATATCAGTGAGGAGCGAACAAGATGATGATGATGATTGGGACCTCAAACAATACGTAAGTGAAACTTACTAAAACATGGTCTATATAATGGAATCGCATTTAGTTTTGCGTTCTTTTAACATAGTTTTAGGTACTGAGATGAGTGAATTGGAGTAATGTAATAATTTATTCGAATAAATTTATGAAGATGTGAGTCACAGTTAAAATAATTTGTGTGAGTAAATTTCGTATGCGAGTTGTCAACTTGGTGTCAGAGTTTACAAATCGCCCTAGGGGCATTTGACATAGTTCAATAACTGCCGTACTATGAGAAACAGCTACAATTTAACCGAGCCACGGAGACGCCCAAAATAGAATACCATGTTTTGTCACCCATCCCCCTGATTGGCTGATGTACTGATCGCGTTAAACTTATTAAAATAATATTTAATTTCCCAGAAACCAATCTCCGAAACCAACCTAGCGTACGAGGAGGTGTCGTTCCTACGCGTGATTCGCCTGAACAGCCCCGAGTGGAAGTCGGTGACTGTCGCTAGTGTGTGCGCTCTGCTAAGCGGCTTCGCCATGCCCATGCTGGCGGTTATATTCGGGGACTTTATTGATGTAAGTGTTTTGAAAGAAATATTTGTTTATTGGATAATATTGTATTTATTTGTATTACACTAGTTATGAGTAGATAAAATGCAAGATACAAAATTACAATTGTAAGGAGGACCTCTGGACCGCACACTAGGCTTGCCTGTGCCGTGATTCCCAGCAGAAAAAAAAACATTTGTTATTACACAAATACATAAAGAAAGATAAGTGAAGTGCATTTGCATTTGACATGCTGCTACATTTATATTGTTTATCTTCTGTCCTATGACTTTTTTTTGTATACTGGGATACCCCTGACAGGGTATGGGTTATTATTTATGTATTTACTTAATTAAAACGGTAACAACCAATTACATTAATTAAGAAATGAATTATTCACTTAAGTAGCAAATTAACTAGATATCTTTAAAATTAATAAGTATCATTACGTTCACAAAAAAATAACAATAAATTATAAATTGCATTCAACTTGTCACAAAAAATATCACACGCGGGATAGATAGCGAAGAATGCTTATTTGATCGAAGGAAGAATGCGTTGAGGCCACTCTTAACTCGACAGATCGGGCTGAAGTTATGTAATGTTTTGTTCTTTACTAGCATATATTTGCTGAAAACCGTAGTATAATTTTTACACATCGTGGTTATTTCCATCTTTTGTCCGAATTTATAACTTTTCTTCATACATAGCTTTCTTCACACATGCATATGGAGCGATTTACCATTTGGTGTGTTTGTCTCTTTAATTGTTGTCGCCTTTTTTCTATTATATAATTTACAAACACTAACTACATATTGAAATGACGGATGGAAGACCAGCGCTGATTACTTCCAGTAATCAGCATTATGCTGAGTTGGGGCTGTGTTGAGGCAGACTTATTTATTTATTTATTGTATATATGTGTGTGTATGTTTGAAGACTGTCTTAATAAATGATTTTCTATTCTTTTTCTATTCTAAATGTTCTGGCGTACACATTATATATATGTATATTTTGTTAAGTAATGTAGCTATCCTTACCATATTCATACAAAGAATACAGAGTACAACCATAACAAGAATTGCTACAAACAATATATATTTCGCTTCAGGTTCTTTCCAATCCTGACCCAGACGAAGTTTTGAGAGAAGTGAGAAAATTCGCACTCATTTTTGTGGGCATCGGAGTGTTCTCGGGAATTTCTAACTTTATCATGGTAAGCTTAGTTTTATTTTTATTTACTTGTGCTTTCTAGGCACACTATAATCTTATGGTATCATCATTATCGGGTGCCATCTTCATATAGAAGTTCGGAGATCAGTCGGCAAAACTTCTTGCGATCCCATGATGCTTCTTTTAGATCCGGGTAGCTTAGTTTATGGTAAACTAGATTAAAAACTTGATCAATGAGAAAGTAGTTTCATTTTGTTTCTCTTAAAATACTCAGATATTTTTGAACGCGAGTTTAAAATTGTTTATTTATTATGGGTCTAATGTGAATATACTAGATAACACTGCGCTTTGCTTTTAATAAATTGCATCCTGGTCTGCTTTGAGTGTACGAGTAAAGGATTTTTTGGAAATTTATGTTATACCTACCTAGTACATAACATAGATTGAATTAGGTACATTTTTCATAATTATTCTCAAGGCATTTTGACTTTTTCTTCCTTAGATTTATAAAACTAAGCATTTTTTCTAATTCCAGGTGTACTTCTACGGTATAGCAGGAGAGTATCTAACAGAGCGACTGAGGAAGTTAATGTTCGGCAAACTTCTAGAGCAAGAGGTAGCTTTCTTTGACAACAAGGACAACTCTACCGGAGCTCTGTGTGCGAAACTATCTGGAGAAGCAGCTTCTGTTCAAGGGGTAAATAACATTATATTATCTAAAATAAATATTTAAATATTATTAACCGACATTGTTTCTATATAAAAAAACACTGAATACTCAAAACGTAAACACTGAGAGAGAGTCTCTAAGGACTCAATGCTCGTTTTTATCTCTTAAAAATAGTACAAAACTACACGAGGTCCGATCAATGTTTAAATAAAAACAATCCTGTTATAATTAAAGAGTATACAATTGAATAAATTTGGCGCATGTTTCGAGATAGCGCGCAGAATAAGCTGCAAGTGACTTGCAGTAGCAATTTCTGCTATACATTGATACCTAAGATCATTCATATTGTTAATTTTGATATTTTTTCTCTCTTGAGTCGTAATTCCTCATGACTGAGGGTCGTGACTCCCCCGCAGAACTAATTCATTAGGGGAGTTCTCTTGGGCAGATACATCGTGGTGGGCGCCCAGGTCCTTCCACGGAAGACACGTGTCCTCGGATATTGTGGTCCTCAAACATGTCGGTTTCCACACGATGTTTTCCTTCACCGCTAAGCGAGTGCAAATCCACACATAACTTGAAAATACAAGTCATTGGTGTATTTGTATTTTTTAAACCTAGGTAATGCTTAGCTAGAATACGTTTTATGTTTTAAATAGTTGATACCCGCAGCTTTGCCAACTTTTGGAATAAATAGTACCTACTTTATGTCGCGTTCAAGACTCTTTACTACCTTCATACCAAACATCACGACGATCATAAAAGCATATCAAAGAGACGACCCGTTAATTTTTATATAATGAAACGTGCGGTTTTACTAATTGTTTTGTAATCGTTTGTTTCCCAGGCAACCGGCCAACGCATAGGTTCAGTCCTACAAGCAGTAGGGACGTTCGGCTTCGCCCTCACTCTCTCCCTCATCTACGAGTGGCGAGTAGGCCTGGTCGCTCTCACCTTCGTGCCCTTACTGATGGTGGTGCTGTACAAACAGGGCAGGATGGCCGTTGCAGAGTCGTTCGGCACGGCCAAGACTATGGAAGCTAGTTCTAAGGTAAATTCAAGATGGCGGCCTGTATAAGTATTTGGATATTTAACCTCGAAAATGTGTCGATCTCCAAAATAAACATCATTTTACTGACGTTGAAAAGATTACAGCAAAAATAATACTAAGTTGAAAAGAAAATCTTAAAACATAATATAACAAATGGAAAAAACGGTAGCCGCCATAATGACATCCAAAGATTAGGTGATAACTTTAGCTTCAACAGTTAGTTAGACGGTTACATAGAGTCTGGCTACCTAATCTCTGATACAGAACACACAGTCTCATCTAATACCCATGCCAGATGCCGTTTCAGGATTGTTTCTAGCAACTTATTTGTCAAAATTCCTTAGATACCTACTATCTAAATATATAAAACTCAAAGGTGACTGACTGACTGACTGACATAGTGATCTATCAACGCACAGCCCAAACCACTGGACGGATCGGGCTGAAATTTGGCATGCAGGTAGATGATATGACGAAGGCATCCGCTAAGAAAGGATTTTTGGAAATGCCACTTTCAAAGGGGTGAAATAGGGAATGCAAGTTTTACTTCTTAATGCGAGCGAAGCCGAGAGCACCTACTAGTGATTCAATAAAAATGTATTTCCCAGATCGCAGTAGAAGCAGTGGCCAACGTCCGCACCGTGGCCTCCCTCGGTCGCGAGCAGACCTTCACCGAGGAGTACGCTGTCCAGCTCAACCCTGGACTACTCCTCGCTAAGAAGGCCTGCCACTGGAGAGGCATCGTGTTTGGACTCTCCAGAGGTACTTCATAATTATTTTTTAATAATTTCTTCTTTTACGTGGAAGCACCAGGTACCCACCACGATGAAGGTGTTAGTCTACCAGAACTCCCCAAAATCAATCAAGTCTGCGGGGCGTCATTGTCCTCAGTAATGAGGGACACGACTCGAGGAGGAGGATCTCATCCCTCGGTCAAGAGCAGACCTTCACCAGGGAATACGCTGTCCAGTTCAACCCTCGAATCTCTTCAATAAAAAGGCCTGTCACTGGCGAGTCATCGTGTTTGGACTCTCTAGAGGCACTTCATGATTATTATTTTTTATTTCTGCTCTCACGTGGAAGCACCAGGTATCAATAAGTACTGCGGAGAGTCATGATCCTTAGTATTGAAGGGCACGACTCGAGGAGGAGGATCTCATCCCTCGGTCGAGAGCACACCTTCACCAGGAAATACGCTGTCTAGTTCCACCCTGACTCTCTTTGATAAAAAGGCCTGTCACTGGCGAGACATCGTGTTTGGACATTCTTAAGGTATTAATATTTTATTTATTTGATTTAGCCGAGCAGCGTGTTACTGATGTGTCTGTGCCAACTTTTTTTAATAGTCTACACAAAGTCCTAAATTGTCGACTGTTTAGCTGAAATTCTATTGTAGTCCAATTACTGTTTTTTATTCCTAAATATACGGATGTTACAAGTACCAATTGTTTTCAGGTCTTTTCAACTTCATAATGGCAGCTTCCTTATACTACGGTGGAACCCTTATCATCAGTGAGGACCATGAAACCGGATACGCTGATGTATTCAAGTAAGACTACATATTTGTACTCTACATTTTCTTAAATAATTAATTGAATTTGAAGTCTGGAAAATTTCTTTACCCAAAATCAAAAATGAGGACTACCTATATAGGACGAAAACGAAAATGAGAACTATAGAATACGAAATCGCTACCACAGACTTTGCACTAGGTACTCATCTTCAATCTTAATCGGAATTGCTATAGTATGTCTCGGCAGTCTGTAAATACTTGCCGGTTACTTGTCTGAAAAGCTTTGGTGTTCAGAGTACTCATGCTCTCAACACCAAAGCTACACTTACTTCAACCACTATAGTACGTTCCATTTCGATTGGCAATAAAGTGCGTTGACCCCTAGTCAGTGGCTGAGAGTGAAAATGATGTAACTTACAATTTTACCAAAATAGGTCCCAAAAATAATAATTTATCATCGAATTTTATTACAACTAAACAAAGTACTAGAACACACTAGAATTATTTATTTGTCATATTTTCTTGATCTTTATACTTATTAACTGTGATTTTTGTAATAAGAGTGTTTATCGCGCTAACAGTGTTCTATGTTATACTTTATTTTAAATATTAGTAACGAAAACCTCTTTTTATTATTATTATTATACTTAAAATGAAAAAAAAAAGCATTGCAACACTTTTTGCAACACTAACCAAAGTACTTTTTGAAAATAATACAAAACGCGAGTTATGTCACTTTTCCAGACACATTTTGTTACGTCAGACAACAGAGATGCGTCACCTTCGGCCGCGTTCGCGTGGCTAATATTTTAAAATATTTTTGTTACATTTTAGTTATTGAATCCGTTATATTTTTGTTGAATTTTATAGCGCTCTCCTGATGGTAAGTTGTAACACCTGCGCTGCTTATGCCTGTAGCACTACCTATTATATAACGTTGAGTAACAAAATCTTTAAAAACTACAAACTACCTACTTGGTACTGCTTGGTGGCAAAATGTAGGTATTTGATTTTCTTTTGGTACATATCTATGCGAAGCCCTGTAAATGAAACATACCGGTAGGTAAAATAAAACAAATTATAATCAGTGTCATAAAAGGTTTGTCATCTCTGCTAGACCACTGAAAGGTCAACGCACTTTATTGCCAATCGAAATGGAACGTACTATAGTGGCAGAGAGTTTAGGGCTTATTTAATCTCGATTTTCTGGATTAAAATAAATTTACTGCCCTAATTTTCTATATATCATATGTATCTGTTATAGTTAAGATCAATCTATCACCATAAAATCTATTTTCCCTCCACCAGATCTGCACAAGCCCTTCTAATTGGTTCGTCGTCAGCTGCGCAGGCGTTTGCATTCGCACCTAACTTCCAGAAGGGCCTGAAGGCTGCAGGCAGAGTCATCACCCTGTTGAACCGACAGTCCAAGATCACGGATCCTGCTAGACCTGCTGTTGAGAACTTTGTAAGTGTTTTAATGATTTCATTGGGGCAAATAATGGCACAGTTAGTTTCCAAAATTATATTTACGTCACGTGTTTGTAATCAATAGGTAAACCCAATGTGAACCGACCTGATTCTCACTGTAATAGAATTTCTTGTTTTTATTTTTACGTGTTTAACTTTAAAACTTAAAACTGTTTAAGCCGGAAGAGGTCAGTTACCTACCCTTGAAAATTATCTAAATCTTGGATAAAAATACTTAATTGTATATTTGGCTAGATGAAGCGGCGTCTGCGTTACAAATGATAAAATGGTCGTACCTAAGTGCTAAAATACAAAACTAACACTAAAACACTTTGAGAGAGGAAGAACTTTCGTGTTCAGCCCCCGCATAAGAGGTTTCCTTTATATAAAATAACTTGTCAAAACTACTTCACATATAGGTAACAATACCGTAAGGTGGATAAATCCACCGTTTCATAGTTTCTGTTTGTAACACATTTATTTATCTTCCAGAGAGGCACAGGTGAAGCGAGTCTCCAAACCGTCGAGTTCCGCTACCCGACCCGACCCAACATCCGCGTACTCAACGGTCTGGACCTGGAGATCCAGAGCGGGAAGACAGTCGCGCTGGTCGGAGCTAGCGGCTGTGGAAAGAGTACCGTCATACAGCTGCTAGAGAGATACTATGATCCTGATAGTGGTATCGTGGTAAGACATTATAGACTCTAATTTTATTTGTTTCACATTCGAATCGCATTTTTTTTACTGAAACGGATTTTTACTTTCCTACAATTTCCCTGATAGTAAGTGATTAGCATGATCACAAAAGAGCATGACCACTATATAGTAGCTTATCGGCTGCCGTACTAAATAAACATCCGGGAACTACAATTTAACGTGTCATCCGGCTTACGCAAACGCCCAAAATGGAATGCCATTTATCGGTCACCCACCTAAGGACTGACCGTGTTGAGCTACGATATGAAAGCTAGAATAAAACTTTTTGTGTAGTACTTATGTAAGTATTTTTACATCTTATTTGATATGATTATTTATTATATTTCCCAGGCACAAGACAGCATCCCACTCAACAAACTCCGCCTGGCAGACGCGCGTCAAGCCATCGGCTTCGTGCAACAAGAGCCGATCCTCTTCGACCGCACTATAGGCGAGAACATTGCGTACGGCAACAACTCGGCCACGCCCAAAATGGACGAGATCATAGACGCGGCCAAACAGGCCAATATACATAACTTTATCTCCTCATTGCCTTTGGTAAGTAACCATGCTACGAAATCATCACGACAAGGTACTCTTAGTATTTAGTCTGAAAATAAAGTACAGAACGTTTGGTAGGACTACAAGTAAGTAAGTAGCGGCTTTGTCACTAAAGCTTGTGCCAGTCTTCTGAAATATTACCCTCCAATATCTCTATATTCGGCATAGTCGCAAATTCTAGCTAAGAAGAATATATTTGTGTGAAACCTACAATAAATCCAAAACATTGCTTGCAAGAAATCACTAAACGTGATCCTTTAAGGTCCTCCGTTGTCCATTTTACAGTTTTTCTAAAGTTTATTATCTTCTGATTTGTTTTCACGAACGTGGGATCGTGTGTACATTAAATATCTATTCTATTTTCAGGGTTATGACACAAACATCGGTTCGAAAGGCACCCAGCTATCTGGCGGACAGAAGCAGCGCGTGGCCATAGCACGCGCGCTCATACGCCGCCCCAAAATGTTGTTGTTGGACGAGGCCACCAGCGCACTCGACACCGAGAGCGAGAAGGTAAGTTTTTAGGAAACAAACGTTTGCGCGATTCAGGCAGAGCTTCCTGATTGGCTAATGTTTTTTGGATCCAGTATTGCTTCAACCAACAGGACTGACACTAAGGATTCTTCAAAAAGAGTGATATTTATGTGATCGAAGCGTTCTCAAGCATGAAGGTAGTAGGATACCAAAAGTCTCATCTTCGCTTTTTTCATCATCTGTAGCACTTTTCTCGCTAGAATATACCTAACATGTTCTTCTTCTTATCGAATGAGAGTGACCAATTCTGGTGTCGAGAGTTTATCAAGCCGCCCTAGCATGTATGTGTGGGCCTCTGACATGTAGCCTAATAATAATGACCTATAAACAATTACACATACAGGCCTACGTCACGATCAATTTTATTCAGCTAGAACTAGATTGTTTTAATATTATTTTACATAAGTAGGTACTTAATATTTCTTCTTCTCCAGGTGGTGCAAGAAGCGCTGGACGCAGCTAAGGCAGGCCGCACCTGCGTCATGATCGCTCACAGACTCAGCACAGTCAGAGACGCTGACCTCATCTGTGTGGTCAGCGACGGACGCGTGGCGGAGCAGGGGACGCATCCAGACCTGATAGAGCTTAAGGGACTTTACTATAATCTTAATAGACGAGGGTACTCTTAATTGATGAGGTCGTTCTTTAAGAGAGGATGGTACTCTTAAAAGATAAGGTGGTCTTAATAATCGAAGTACCCCTCGAAGACCTCTTAAATTTGTAAACACTAAAGATGACCTTAATTTTATTCCTAACTTGTACCTTTTGAATTATGTCAAGTATCACAGATGATGAAAAACTATATAGATATATTAAGTACATTTAAAGACGCTTACCTCATCTGTGTAGTCAGCGTCGGACGCGTGGCGGAGCAGGGAACGCATCCCGACCTGATAGAGCTTAAAGGACTCTGCTATAATCTTAATAGACAAGGGTACTCTTAATTATCGAGGTATCGACTCTTAAATTCGCAGACTTCAAGCCATCGTCAGATGCCCTGTATGTAATTCCTAATTCGTACCTTGAATAGGGTCGTCACAATTTCTATGTTTGGGAAAAATCTGTACTCACCAAAACTTTGGTATAATGTATTGAAGGTAAACACCAGTACCGAAAAAAAATGTTTTAAAAGCAATAACTAAAACCCTCGACATGTGTCCAAATACTTGAAGTCTAGAAAGCCATAGGGTTATTTATATATATTTAGTGCGTAATAAACTTTAAAACTACTTTATTAGTTAGGTTCGTATGAACGTAAGCTAGCGAACTAAGATATAAGCCAAATGTGATGTTAATCTTACCTTAAGTTTGTACAAATGAACAAATACACGATTTTTATTACACTTTTTGTATTTTTACTACCAATTTTAGTAAGTAGGAAAGTATTATAAATCGTCCTTTGTGTCAATGGTCAGAGTCGTCGTTTATGGGCCAATAAATGCTTACACCCGAATACAACTAAAACAATACCCGCAATAGACTATTATATTACAAAAGCAAGTTGTAAATTAAGTTCTACTTCTACGCAACAGTCTTTCTTATTGATTTATTGTATTTTTTTTCAACAAAACACAAAAACTGGGGAGTTATTGTTCCTACCTATTCATGACAGTTAGTAGAATTCTGTTATTGACGCCATGTGGTTGAAAGAATTTTGTATGGTATTAATTGTAAAAAATTATGGTATTAAACACATTTCGCTTTACACTAAATCAGGTCAAAACAAAAGAGTGTTATAAACTGTCTAACTTGAAAATGAATAGGGCACAATATGTGTTTTGTGAATTAGTAGATAAAAACACAATGTTTCAGGGTCAGTTTTAACGCCTTTAAAATAATGGGCGATTAGAAAGTCAATATTTTGGTCGTTAAATAAGTAATTATTTTAAAATCTACCAAATGTGTTTCAATAGATTTACCTATCTAATTTAAACATTTATTTGTTGAAGTAGGAGTATTAATATAATGGGATTGTAAGTATTCCTGTGCTTATATGTAGATATCTAGTTTCATAGCTTTTATTATAGGTATCTAAAATCATGATTAGATGTAAACCGTTAGCTGTTATCGGTACTTAGTGGACCCCGCATGAGAAACTAATTATGGCCCGCCGTCCAGCTCCATCAAACACCAATTAATAAAAATTACTCGTTACATAAAACTATTAACGTCCCGCCGCGACGCACATATAAACTGATCGAAATCATCTCGAACAACCATAATAAATTAATTGTTTTATTATGTCACGAACAAAACGCAATAAAAACCGACAAATGACCAAAGAATTGAGACATCCCGCTATCTCCCTTATTAGACACGTGGTTACAAATATCTGCCGTCATAAGATAAAATACTATCTATCGAGAAATCAAAATGGCTGACTTCAGTTTTTTTATTTTTCTTTATTTTGAAACCCCCATCGTGAGCCTTATGCTAATGAGGCCCAAAAACAAACATTGTTACAAGCCGAATGTGTAACATACTATAAAAATAAATTAAATAATAAAGGGAATCGTTAAAATGGATGAAATGTCCGTAATTTATCCTCGAGTCACCTTTTAGGCATTCCGTGGATGCCTGCCCGGCGGGGTTCCGCCGCTCGGCCGCGGGCTCTGCCTCGAGGCGCCACAAAAAAAACGCATTCAAAAACCCGTTGGCCATTACCGGACGTAATCGATGAGATAAATTAATAATAATGAAATCTGTAAAGACGCAGAGACAGGCCAGGCGCCATAGCCTTTGACATCCGCCATCATACCTCTGGCCTTTGACTTTATGATCTCATGTTTAGAATTCCTATTGATGATATGAACAATATTAGTAGGGTCACGACCATGCATCAAATACACTTGAACAAATTGTTTCATACATTATGTTGCTACAATGTCTGTTGATTTTTTTCTAAGAATAGTCGTGATCATGCTAAGTATAAAAATCCAAACTTTTTCGAGATGAACTAATTTTTACATACTTACATAAGTACCTATGTAAGTATATAGAAATACATATGTATAACAACGTTGCTTTACATCAGGCGAGTTGTAGTTGACTACAACTCGCCTGATGTAACATACTTTGACATGTATGGATAGGCTTACGCTTGAGCGTAAGCCTATCCATACATGTCAAAATATGTAGTCTCATTATTGATATTATTATGAATCAGCAACTTTCTGAATCACTAGCTTTGTTCATACAGGTACCTAATATTCTACCAAGTAAATCGAACTTTATAATTTCAACCTACACAAAATTCCGATAGTTCTTAAATTCCTATGTTATGTGATACATATATTGTGCCTTTTGAATTATAGGAAAACTAGAAGGAATCTACATAGTTGGAGTCTTTAAGGTATGATTTGAAATGAAAGATGTTTTATGTTGTTTAATTTTTATTGGTAAATTCACATTAAAATTGTAGACCACGTTGATGACAGATGGGATTTCTACAGACAAAATTTAGATTATTATGTATTACTATGATACTGTATCGGTACTTCTCAATTTCTAAATCTACTTCAATAGCTACATCGATAGGGTGCGTAAATGCATCAAAATTTCAGTGACAGAAGTGAGCCGGCAACGGGACCATCGGAGAATAGAAAACTCGAAAATTCACAATCACATCGCTCGTTACGAAATCACGATACAGAATCGAACATCAAAAATATCATCTATATTAACCGACTACGTTCACATAATCGTTACTAAAAAATGATAAAAACGCGCGCGAGTTGACGCGTGACGCGAACATAAAGTACATTAAAATATAATTATAATTTACGGCTATCGATTATTTAATAATGATCGCGCTAGCCCGCGAGTCCCGTGGTCTACCATTCAATAGAGATTCAGCGGACACGCCGCCACCTACTACAAGCAAGCCATACTCGCCGCCACCGCCCGCCATCTTGTGACGTCACGCGCGCCGCCATCTTGTGACGTCGTGTACCGCCGCCATCTTGGGGCTTTACACATAGTTTGAGCACAACAACTAGATATTGCGTGAGAAAGACAGAGAGCTATGTTACGAGCAACCATATTTCTTTCTTATAGATTCTAGTCATTCAGCGCATGCTACGTCCCATCAAGCAGGCGGCACGGTCGCGGCAAATATCACTTGAATCTCCCAATACCTCTTACTCGCACCGCTCACAACTATTGTACAATTACATTTAAATAGTCACAGGGTAATTTCAGTCAGACTCTAAGTAACAAACTAAATTAATCCGTCTCCATTGTTTTACGAGTTTAATAAGCGAAATTACATGTGCTGAAACCTTAAACATAATGAAAACTACATTCTGACGTAACAAAAGATAGGTTAGTATACGTTTTTAGTATACAATATCATATTTCATACAATTATGTATTAGGGGTCATCAAAGATTCGTTCACGAACTGGCAGCGACGATGGCATTTCATGTGATCACCGTTACATACTGTTTATAACTCTCGAAGCTCGTCTTTGAAGACAAAAAATAAAATCTAAATATAAATACAATAACTATAGCAGGGCCAATTTGTAGGATATATTTGACAATAGCCATTTCCAGCCTGTGCTGAAATGACAGGTATCAAATGTGAGCTATAAATTGGCCTTACAATATATGTTCCACTATACTCTAGTTCAATATTTTGCAGTGATTTGACACATGAAATGGCAAAAGACAAAATAACAATACTACTTCACAGTCTTAACTAGCCTTTTATTGCAAATTTTATCATCATTTAGTTTTGGAATATTCGATATCGACATCCTTATGCTTTGTACATTACAAGCTTAGAGTAAGAAAAAGCTATAGAGGATCGGGTAGCGTGGCCACACATGAGACAAAAAACTAAACTCTAAACTATTGTTTTATAGGTTTATCTCTGCTTTAAAACAATCAATGCAAGCAAATATATTTAAAAATGATGCAGAAAAATGCCAAAATAAACTTCACAATTTTACAAAGACGAAATAACTGTCAAAGTTTGTTGAGCTACTTATGTCGCTGGCCTTGAAAAAGCTGGCACGCTCTTAGAGACGGAAATAGTATAGCTTTGTCCTTTTCTGTTACTTATAATAACTCAATACTATATCTCATTCTTGTTGAAATGAAACTGAGCTACCCGCCGTCTATTCTTTTCTTCGTCTAAGATTACAAGATATTTTTGACAGCTGTCACCTCCGTACATTTGTTTGACATTGACAGCTGTCAAAATTATCATGCTATAACGGACGAATCATAGCTTAAACTTTAACTTTTCTTAAATGGCTTCTGCGGTAGCGTAGACTTTAAAATGGAGTATTACTATTTTGACGTTTGATATTTCGGTCTGTCAAATGAATGCTATTAATAAACCGCAGTAGTGTGTGTCCAGTACATGTAATTAGGCAGTGTTGTTGTGTGTGCGGTGCGCGCGAGGTGCTTACGAGTCCCACCAGTCGGGCCCGCCGCCGCCGCCGCCGCCGCCGCCGCCCCCGTACGAGCCGCCATAATTGCCCCCGTAGTTACCTCCGCCGCCACTGTAGCCGCCGAAGCCTGGGAAATGGACTTACGATTAATCTCGGTGTGAAAGTTGTGCGAATTTGGATAGAAGTAGGAAGTTGATGATACGACGTGCAACATCTTAGACTACAGTGGTGCTTAACATCAGGCTGGCTGTAGTCAAAAGATGGCCTTTTCCGTGTAAAAAAAAACAACGGAGTGTATCAAGTCATGGTTACATTCATCGGCAGTCACCTACATTTATTTTGGAGTATGATAAAAACAAAAACGAGAGTTGTTCGGAGTAGTCGCCGCTAGTTTAAACCACAGTAAGAACCAACATTTGATACCATTTTGACCATTTTGTGAGGGTTTCAGAATTAGAATTTTTACACATAAACTTTTCATTTCAGTAAAGTTACGTTGAAAGAGAAACCATTACATGCAAGACATATAGTTCAAACTGTTCATGCATAGAAAAGGAGAGATTACTTAATTTTTTAAAGTGCTAAACCCGCACTGAAATGTTATTAATAACGGAAACAGTAATCTGAAAACAATGTATGTTTAGCTTAGTTAAATTGTAGGTCCCGGCTGTTTGTCTAGTACGGCAGTCGTTAAGCCATGTCAGAGGCCCTTAGGGCGGCTTGATTAACTCTCGACACCAGAGTTGGCCACTCTCATACGATGAGAAGAAGAAGCTTAGATAAGATAATAATTTATTCATCAATAGAAATACTCAACTTATGAACTAGACGTTAACAGTTGGTAATTCTATTGTCTCGTCTTACAAAAATATTTATGTCAGTTAAGATTTTAAACATGTCTAAAATTTTCTAAAAGTATAAGTTACATTTTTTATAATGGTAAAAATGTTATGTGTCTCACCAGATCCCGAGCCAGGCCCGGCGGAGCGCGGCGGCTGGCGCGACTGCGTGCGGAAGTCCCGGGCTCCGAAGCCGCTGCCG